>JACVVK020000111.1:1095000-1275000 GCA_018292915.2 Batillaria attramentaria | reverse complement strand
ATCTTGGTCCAAGTGGTCCCGCCTGGTGCGGCGGCGCTGAGACCCGAGCGCATCCAGAGATTTTTGTCCGCGTCCACCCCCCACACTACGTCCTTCCCTACATCCAGCCGCTTCATTGTAAGCCCGGGCACAAGCCCCCAGCCACACCCCACCCTCCACGGCGTTCTGTAGGTACCCCTACGGTAGTAGACTTCGCCGGTATCTCTGTGGGTCGCCCAGACGCCGCCTTTTCCCACTGAGATGTGGCCTATGTCCAGTCTAAGCCTGTTCCATACTGTAGTGTCGCAGCCGATATCCACGATGCAGAACAGCATGAAGAACAATTTCAACGCCAGTCGAGACATTGCGGTTTGAGCTGTAGAACAACAGCACACAGGCTTTGAGAAAGGAGAATCGCACAAGTTTGCCGAAAGTTACAGGCGTAAGGACACAAATTGACCGTGGAGTAATGTTTGGTGTTTGTTTGAGGTACCCTGTTTGGCAATCGTGCTAGTCTGTAGTGATTTTTGTTGTCATGAAAAAGCGTGATTTTCGTGATTTTTGTGTTGTTTAGGTCAAGGTGCATGGCAGGCGGTAAAAAAGAGACAAGCTGCTAGTGAAGCTGGGACTTTTTGCACAGGGGTGGGACACAAGTGAGGCAAGCGGATTTGGCCTCTCTGGCCTAAACAGAAAGTAGACGTGCACTGCTCCAGTGAGGCGTGAGCGGAAAGGAGACATTCATTTTTTTAAAACCCCTGTCAGGCCCGTGCCTTTAAATGGTCTGTTCATGGTAGTAATTGTTTCTGGATTGAAGCATTTTTATGGGTGACTATGATGCATGAGGTGTATTTGTGTCCTTTGCCCACAGGGGATTGTGAGGATTATCGAGGGAGAACAGTTCTTCGACAAGTCTGAGCCTCTGTGGGTCAACCGCTGACTAAATCCTTACGTCTCTGCTGTCAGCAGGGATTTGGAACTGAGGCTGTTTATACTACAACCCGGGTTCAACTCGAGTTTATCACGACTCGGGTAGAACTCGGGTCAATAGCGATTACACCACATTCTCTGCAGGTCTAACCCTGATAATGACGTAGATAAACTTACATCATGCCCGCCGTCATGCCTTGACAAGAGCACCACGACGCCAGCTACATATTCAGATCTGAAATACGAGTTGGCCGTGCACCCGCGTTCAACCCTGGTCCGTAGCAGGGTTGAACCCGGGTCGCTATTAACCCGGGTTGGTTACATGTAAACAGACCAACCCGGGTTCAACCTAGTAAAACTGGCAAGTGTAAAAAGCATCTAAAAGTTCATTTACAAAGCCGCGTACACCATTTACAGCTAAATCACTACATGCAGCATTGTTAGTGACTCTGAGCTAGTCAGTGTATTCGACGAACGAGGGAATAAATGAACGAACTTTATTTTACGACGGATTTTTTTTTTTAACAATTGAAATGTACTAACGGTTGTTCCAGCCTTCTTATTATTTTGCTGTTGTCAATGAATATGCCGCTGAAAAGCATGAACCGATTTCACCAACTAAAAGTTCTGTTTTGATTTTGATGTCACTGTGTGTAGATACGCCTCCATTCTATTTCTCTGGTCTACAGTATGGAACTCACTACCACCAAGCCTAAAAATTATCCAGTCACGTTCCACTTTCAGAAAAAGACTATTTTCCCATCTACTTGAAACTTAAACACTGAACCAGACGTTCACTTCGCGAAAATAAGAAAGTTTCTTCTAAGCGTCCAATTTGGTGTAAAATCTGAATAACCATGTGTGTGTGTGTGTGTGTGTGTGTGTGTGTGTGTGTGTGTGTGTGTGTGTGTGTGTGTGTGTGTGTGTGTGTCTGTGTGTGTGTGTGTGTGTCTGTGTGTGTGTGTGTGTGTGTGTGTGTGTGTGTGTGTGTGTGTGTGTGTGTGTGTGTGTGAGGAATAAAGAGAGAGGTTGTTGTTTTTTTCAAGTAATATTTCTTTCGAGTAATTTTTCTTTATTTTGCAATTGTTTTTCTTTCTTCTTCTTTTTTCTTGTATTTCCTTTCATCTTGCCATTGTAGTCATCCTCTCTCTCTCTCTTTCTTTCTCTTTTAGCAACGGCTCATTGAAAATTAATCATTGTTTGGTTAAATCACTTCCGTTGGAAAATAAAGTACGTTCGTTCGTTCTGATCAATCTATAAATGTAGACTCACCTTGCGCGCGTTCCACTCTGTAGCAAACGTCTGATTGCAATGACGTGGACCAAGCCGGATATGTCGTTAAAATACTCAGGATTTGCATCAGTAACACTTGTATTATACGGAGCAGTGCCGAAAATGCGCACTATTGCATTGGCATGGCGTTTTGCTCTACCGATCCTCTCTTCTTCTGAACTGAGATTAACTTTATCTTGGTGTGTACACGGTTCATGTACAGCTGTTTTTAAAGCTTGAAGTGAAATGGAGTAATGAGACAGTGGGATTTACGTGAAAGGCAGATATGGCTTTTGTTGTTGTTGTTGTTGTTGTTGTTATTTTCAGTTTGTAGTTGTTTGTTCGCTTGTTGGGATTTTTTGGTTTGTATGCTTCGTTTTCGTTTATTATTTTATTTTTAATTTTTGTTGTTGCTTGTTTGTTTGCTATATATTCGTTTTTATGTTGTTTCCATAGTAATGGAAACAACATAATAGGACGGGCTAAAATTTCCACGTTCATAGGCAAGCATCTGTGGTACAAACGCACGTCACTGCCGATCTCCCGCAGAGACGATTATGCAAGTGTAACTCTGACAATGACGTAAGAAAACTTGCGTCATCGATGCTGACGCGTATGGTGTTCCGAACGCAGTTCTCCTCCTCAGTGAGTGCCGTCTGTGCGGATGTGTGTGCGTGTGTGTGTGCGTGTGTGCGTGTGTGCGTGTGTGAATTGTGTCCGGGCCCGTTTCTTCGAAGATACTTAACCGAATGGCTTCAAATTTGGGGTATCCAAATTTATCAAAATGTTACATTAGACGATTAAAGCGTGTGATGATTGCTTAAGTGATTTGGGAGTTATCGCCCTTTTGAGACAAGTTGGTTGTCTTTCGTGTACAGGCGTAATATTTATTTAAATCACTCAATTTTTTGGCAGTAGATAGCTTGAATACGGACTCTGAATTGACTCACTACTAGAAAATGGTCGCTCTTATAGTTTTTATGTAAACCGAGCCTGAGTTGACATTGCATGTGAACCCAGTTCAGATGCCTATTTCTCCGAAAATACTAAACCGATCGATTTCAAATTTGGGGTTTCTAAATGAATCAAGATTGTTGAATAGAAGGCCCGATCCAGGTACAATTGCACACATGATTTGCGAGTTATCGCCCTTTTCAAAAAAAGTGGCTTTCTGGCGTTTAAAGGCGTAATATTTACCTAAACCACTCCATTTTTGGGACATAGATAGCATGAATACGGACTCTCAACTGAGTGAATTTTGGATGTTGTCGCTTTTATACTTTTGGCGTAAACCGTACCTGATGAAAGTGCTGGTGAACACACTTTAGATCTCAAAATCGCTCCTACTATACATAGATAATGAGCCTGGGGTGCCATAAAAATATACAAAAAAAATTAGAAAAATTCACTGCAGCCGTTGTCGTCAGTTGACTCGAAAATTTGTACTCGAAGCACATTTCCTTTACACAAGCCACACGCCTCACAAACATCGCAGAAAAGGCACACGCGCACTGACGCAAAACTGTATCAGCGTCAGTTTGCCGACGTCATGTTTGATTGACGTGGGGGTGTGTCGTCACTTTTCGGAAGTTCTCTATTTGTAGACGGGGAAAGCGGGAGTTTCATTGATGTAGTGAGCTTTGTTTTTCCCACTGACTCTCACTCAATAGCATAGTAGAGTGAGAGAACACCACATAGGTCTCAATGGAGCACATGCACAAACGCGGCTCGCGCAAGTCTGCGTGCGTGCGTGCGTGCGTGCGCGCGCGCGTATGTCTGTGTGTGTCTGTGTGCGCGCGCGCGCAGCAGACATAACACATAGTGAAAAAAACGTTCGCCGCGCAGACTTGTCTGTTAAACACATTGAGCCGGTATAAATTCGATCTTTACACTGCGCAGCAGCAACACTTCAATTTTCATGGGGCTGCTTTCATTGCAAGAATTGTATCCGAGTCAAAGTTATTACGTCAAATGTATTATGCGTCATCCCAATGAGGAAAACGTCATAGATTTCAAAGAAAACAACTTGACGTCTCTCTTCCAAAACCAAGATTGGTCTGACAAGCCCGGTCAGTTGTTTCCATTGAGAGAGAGAGAGAGAGAGAGAGAGAGAGTGTGTGTGTGTGTGTGTGTGTGTGTGTGTGTGTGTGTGTGTGTGTGTGTGTGTGTGTGTGTGTGTGTGTCCTCCCGTATACATGGCATTACAAAAGAACGACCGTGACGACAGCAGGTGATTAAATGGAAACAACATATTGGGCTGGTCAGTGGCCATCTTGTTATGTTGTTTCCATAGTAATGGAAGCGGCATCATAGGACGGGCTACATTTTCCACGTTCATAGGCAAGCATCTGTGGTACAAACGCACGTCACTGCCGATCTCCCGCAGAGACGATTTTGGAAGCGTAACTCTGACGATGACGTAAGAAAACGTGCGTCATCGATGCTGACGTGTATGGTGGGCCGAACGCACTTCTCCTCCTCAGTGAGTGCCGTCTGTGTGGATGTGTGTGTGTGTGCGGATGTGTGTGAGTTGTGTCCAGGCTTGTTTCTCCCGAAAATACCAGCTAGGCGAGCTAACACGACCTCATGTGTTTGGGGTTTTGTGAGCGCATAGAGGCACGGAAAGGGCTTCCAGTACTTTCTTTATGTCAGCATGCTTGATGTCAGAGAGCTTGCGCGTTCGTGTGCGCGCGGGCTGCATACATGACACAACGACTACGACTGTGACTACAGCAGGTCACTGAATGGAAACAACATATTGGGCTGGTGGCCATCTTGTTTGGATTTTAGTGGGACAGGATGGCCGGAGGACCCGGAGAGAAACCCCGTATGAGCAGCCCGATAACCAGGAGAAAAAAAAAACAAAACAAACAGTATCGACCTGCTCTTCACCTTGAAAGTGGTGACGGTCGTTCAGTAACGCAGCTGCTAAGCCGGACGCACTACCTGATAGAGCTCCGCTCACCCCTCGCTCTACGATTTGGCACAGAAATATCAAAACTTTGAAATTCTGTAATTATATGTTGCATTGTTTATGCTGGTCAGTATACATTAGGCGCCAGCTGCTACATTAGGCGCCAGCTGCTACATTAGGCGCCAGCTGCCGGATGTTCGTTTGTTCTCCTGACTAAGACTGGGACGTGTGAAACAGGCAGGGCATCCTGGTCCAGACACATTCAATAAATAACCGCTTTTTTATGCTTCCCTGTACTTGCTGTCATTAAAGCGGCATACGGCAGGTTGAGTAACCCTCGATACTTCGAAAAGTGCAGACGGTGCCACTATTGGGTCAGTGCAGTGGTCTGCCCAAAGTCTATTTAATAATAATAATAATAATAATAATAGGGCGCCTATCCCCGGGAGGGCGAGCTCTAGGCGCCTTACATTCTAAAACCGAAGTTTAAAAAAAAATCACTCAGTGTACACTACGTAAGTACAAGTAAAAAGTAAAAGACAGCTCTGTAAACGTGTATTCCGCCGCATTCCTCGCTTCCTCTCATAAATATCCGGGCGTCAACCAGGCTCGGGAACTACGGCACCTGCGGTACGGCCGTCTAATCATCCACATCATGAGATTTGTCTTAAAAACTGGGAAGCACCTTCAAAGTATCATAACCTGGAAAACACCCTCAGAGTCGCACCCGTGGAGTTGGCGAGTTTCGGCTGCATGGCAACAGCCTCCGCGTTGGGTCTCTATTGTATAAAATTAAGACACCTCAGGTAATACGGACTATCCTCGACCTCTATCATGTTCGATGTACAAAGAAGTGAAACGTGTTTATTATTTAAACGGGATAGATTATTATTATTATTATTACATATTTACACCTTGCTTTATTGTCTTCCTTTTTATTTTAGTCTGGCGAAGAAGGACCTTGATTAGCCGCGAAATAGTCTTTGTCGCTTGCGCGGTGTAAAACCCTAAATAACTATGCAACTATCCCCGTTGGGTCCACAGCATGCTCGCTCTGAGTAGGAGCCCACCTAAGCAGGAAAAATCCCGCTGGCCTCGGCTGGACTGAATCGAACCGGGTCCATGGTCCGAAGTGCTAACCACTACGCTACGGGTGCCGGTTGATCTAGGACAGTCTTTTGACAGCTCGCTAATACAACAGCTACACCATCTGTACCAAACATTCTGGACGTTTCGGGAATCGCTCATCCAATGGTAGGTCGCTTTAAATAACCGGATGTTCTTCCTCTTTCAGAACCATCGCAGTTACACGCTGCATACTGAGAGGGGTGTCACAGAACAGCATCTGGTCTACAATCGGCGATGCTTGGTGTGAGATCCTGCTGCACCAGCGCGTGTTCATTTCAACACACAAAGCCCTGTGTCCTGTATAGAACACGAAAACAATCTGGATCTGGATCTCTCTCTCTCTCTCTATTATCTTCATTGTAAGCATTCTTCACCTCACCTAATGAAAATGTTGACATGTCCAAACGACCCTTTGGTTGACTTCGTTTTGGTTTTAGTGTCATTGCTAAGTATGTTTTGCTGTTGCTGTTGTCTGATGTTGTTTTCAATTAATCGTGTATCTCGTAGCTTGATTGCTTTGTTCAATTCTTCTTTTCTTTTTTATGTTTGTTTGTTTGTTTGGTTTTTTTTTTAATTCTGTTGTGTTTTTACAATACCATTATGTTGTACGTAACTCGTAGTTTAGTGTTCAACGGCAAGTTTCAAAAATAGTTATTGTAACCAACATCTTATACCGTTGTTAAATAAAGCATCAAAGTCAAAGTTTCTCTCTCTCTCTCTCTCTCTCTCTCTCTCTCTCTCTCTCTCTCTCTCTCTCTCTCTCTGTAAACGCCAGCTGAACAACAAACCACCCAAATAATTATTTTCTTTATATAATCGATGACAGCAAACACAGATTTCTTACATACAAAAAAACACAATCGACAAAAAAATTCCTCTCACAAAACAATACTGACGACAAATCACCCAAATATTTTCCTTATACCAGCAATGACAGCAAACACAGATTTCTTACACACAAAAAAAAATACCCCACAATAGACAAGTAATTCCTCAAACAAAACAATATTGACAGCAAACCACCCACACATTTCCTTTTGTCAGCAATGACAGCAAACACACATTTCTTACACACAGAAAAAAAAAACACTTTTGACAAATAATTCCTCTAGCAAAACAATACTGACACTGAAACATTCAGCTTGGAAAAGGCACTTTTCCGAACTAGTTTAAAGCTAGACTGGATGGCAAGTGACATTATCCGATGAAGACACTGACGCAACATAATGCAGCTTGTTTGGCGGCACTGTCATTGCCAAGTCTCTGCTATGTCAACATGTCATTTCTGCGGATAATGAAGCGAAAAGCTGATGTCTCCTGAACATAGGAAGCTCAGCCAAGGGTATGAACAGGTATCGATTAAGGAGCTTATTTTCTGAAGAAAAACAAAAAACAAAAAGCAAAATGAAGTCGGGAAAGTATTGATTTACCATATAATGTGACCTTCACCTTCCCTCTATATAAGTTTTTTCTTATGCCCTTGTCCCTTTATACCACCCCCCCCCCCCCCCACCCCCTCCGCCGCCCCCTCTCTCCGAAACCCCCTTCCCTCGCCCTTCCCACACACTTCCTTCCCTTAGCTGTGTATTCTGCAAGTTGAAATTTAGAAAGAAAGAAAGAAAAAAAGAAAGAAAGAAAAAACCCAAAAACAAAAGTATAAGTGGCCAGGAAAAAGCTTTGAAACTGAAATCTGATGAGAAAGACATAACATAAAACAACATAAATGACGTAACATAACAGCTGAAGCATTAGTACGAGAGAACCACATTCTCCGTGAATGTAATGGAAACAAATTTTGTAACAGAAGAAGAGAGAATGCTGGTAAAAACGAAAACACATGATACACATCAGTTTTAATGTTAATTTGATGCCTATCCGAATCGACATCAGTAAGCAACACCCCCCCCCCCCCCCACACACACACACACACACACAAAAGGTAGCTGGAACTTATAAAGTAAGAAACATAAGAGTACAGCACAGATTACTGAAACAATGAAAATAGTGACTACACAGTACAACACACGCAGAAGGGTTTTCCAAAATTAAAAAAGCCCTGAAAATGATTTTGGCTTGTTTCACTCACGCGGAGAAGAAACGGAAACCCCAGTTGTCATGAAATCTAATTATTAGGTGACTAGGCCGGGGTCAACTTTTTTTTCTCTTTGGTAGTCATAAGAAAGTGGATCCATTAAAAGTTACCGTTGTCGACTCAATTACCAAACGCACTTTAGGGTTGCCAGCTTTGGGTTGTGGCAGTTCTCGTTTTCACTGCCAGCAGACATCAGTTTAGGAATTGCATTCAGAAATCTAATTCCAGCGTACCACGTGCACTCACAAACGCAAATGTTCCCTTAGAACAAGTGATTGTGTGAAGTCCAACAGTCTCAGATTGTTGCCTTTGAACGGTTTCGCGGGAACGGAGCAGTGAACTCAGCTCCCCACTCCGTCTTCCCATGAAAGGCATTAGCCACGTGTCTAGATCCACAGGCGCCTGTGACCCAGTGCCTCTGTGGCAGACGACATGGGGACACGTACGTCATCAGTCTCTAATGGACAGCCTGGCCAGTCCACGAAACACAACCCAGCCCTATCGATCAAGCTCCCACGCCGCTCAGCCGTTTGACATAGGTGCCACCAGTGACAAGCCAGCCATCTCTCGGGCCACAGGGAAGGGACGTCAAGGTGCTGAAGGCAGTCCCTAAGTTACTAGGTCGTCTGCCCCTGCTGCCAGCCCTCTTTTCCCTCTACGGTGTAATTATGTATGAAAGACTGGATGCTAGCAATGGACCCATGGTGCGTATCATGCAATGTGATCTTGACAGAGCCGTCTAGGCCTTCTCTTATATCAACGCCCTTTGTCTTTTGAAAACATGACAGAAAACACTTACTAATAATCACCAGCCCCCGTGAAATTTGCCGCCCGTTTCCGAGACTGACCCCCTAGATCTGTCTGTGAGCTGCTTCTAGTTTTCCATGCAGCCCCAGTTAGTTCTCATAGCAATTTAACAGACGATAACACATTTATGAACATGTCTCCACGTTTGACACCGCGAGTAGGCTCGAACTGTATTGAAGAGTAACGTGGACGGGCTCAGACTATTTTAATCATAGTGACCCTCTCCTGTGGAGTCCCGAAGACGCATGGGTAGCCCCAATTCAAGACATTATCTGAACATATAACGTGGAGCGCAACTCACAGAACGGAATGCTAACTTCGTGTGGTGAAAGAGCCTAAATGCTATGGATCTGATAACCACAGACCCCTCTTACCGATATGACGGTGAAGTCAAGGATGACGTACTAGTTTGTGCCGGAGAAAGGCCAGGTTATCGATTAGAGACGTCATTCACACCTGCCGGAGATTGCAGCGGCTTCCGATCAACTACGGGGTCCGAGTGGCAAATCCGCCGTAATCTGGAAAACAAGGGCGCAAGTGTCATGGCTATCACTGGCACTTGAGCTCTTCTTTCAGAACCAGTGGATACTGCAATGCCAGGCAACCGCCGCTGGCCTGCCATTTGTCACCATGATCCTATGACCCTAGAGATCAGTTTGAATTCTGTGTGGACCAGGTTCCGCCCGCTGTCCTTTGACCTGCACGCGCTGTACGGTCACAACATTGACCAGTGAACGCCGTCCTTGTATTGGGCCATTTCGATTTGGCCTTCCTCGGTGTTGAAGTCTGACATAACGGCAATTAGTAAAAGGGCCTACTTTTTTTTTTTTCAAAATTCACAGAGCGCACACCCTTTTACGAAATGTCGGGTGTGTGTGTGTGTGTGTGTGTGTGTGTGTGTGTGTGTGTGTGTGTGTGTGTGTGTGTGTGTGTGTGTGTTTCGAGGGTATTGGGACTTTACTACTGCTACTACTACTACTACTACTACTACCACCACCACCACCACTAATACTACTACTACGGCTACCACTACTATTACTGCTACTACTACTACCACCACCACTACTACAACTACTGCTACTACGGCTACTACTACTACCACCACCACCACTACGACGACGACTACTACTATTGCAACTAGATATTTATAAAGCGCTTATTCTTCAGCTCTAAGCGCTTACAGAACTTTAATATACTAAAAAAGCTAAAACAACTGGAAGAACTAAACCAATACAAGAACTACAAGAAACCAGTATGGAACACACACACACACACACACACACACACACACACACACACACACATACACACACACACACACACACACACACACACACACACACACACACATACACACACACACACACACACACACACACACAATCTTTCATTCATTCATGGCTGCTCAGCTGGCGGCTGAGAAAAGGTGTGTTTTTTTTTTTAACGATAACAGCTGTTTTAAAGCTGAGAACTGAGTCTGTGTGCCTGATGTTTTTCGCAGGGTGTTCCAAATGCTGGGTCCCTGACACAAAAACGGCAGCTATCCATTCTCGCAACGCAAACGGAAACAACGAGTCCTAAAAGAAACGAAGTGTAATGTAAAACCTTACTCGCTGCTGTTTTAATGAAAAACAATAGAAGGGAGAATGGGATCATGCAGGAACGGCCAAAGACAAAAGAGCAAAAATCGTTTTGCCTTTAAACCTACCGCTGGGGCCTTTTTCCGAAAAAAAAAAAGTGTAAAACGCTGAGACTGGCTGTTGACAGAGCTCTACGGAAATAGCATACCGCTAGGGTGAAATGGCAAACTGAATTCTCCCCCCCCCCCCCCCCCCAATTGTTAGAGGCCTTCGCTGCAACAAAATCGAATGTTCAGGAATTTGTTTGCAGGCACTGGCGTCCCAGGTAAATTGGCGCTAATGGTGCTGAAACACGGATACAGCCATGATTCGAAACTTCAAATGTCAAAAGTGGAATGGAAGATGATACGCATGTGCGCCGTAACATTCATCAGATTGTTGTCTTTTGTTACGAAGATAATCACGTTTGTGCAACAGTCGAAATCGTTTTGAATCGGGTTATTTGAACGAAAAATAAAGCAGTGCAAACAGACATGGCACACATTAAGCTCTAGAGTGTCACTCGCCATTATCCTACGCTGACAATCGAATGATATTTGAAGGGAGCAGATCCAGATCCATCTACGCCTCCGTACGTAGAGCAGCAGAGAATAGCACGTGTATCGTTCGAGATACAACATCTACTAGCGTCATTCGCTTTTACCAACCATGCGTACTTCACGTAAATGGGTTACGCCTTAGCCATATCATCATTCCCCCGGGAGACATTCAGCCGAAACAAGCAAGTCGAAGAACGATTTCACGTGACCTATGAATACGCGTATCTTGTCGTCTTTTGGTAGAGGGGGCTAAACGCCGTTGATTTCATCAACACTTGCGCCTTTTTTTGCCATTTGACTGTAGACACATACATCTAGTCACACTTAAAAGCATGGGTGGGTGGGTGTTTGGGAGTTTGATCACACTGAACAAGGTGTTTAGTGTAACTATCTTCATGCATAACATGCTGGCCAGTAGTTCTGGATCGAGCATTTACCTAAAGCAGTCATATAAACAAGCTGTAGTCAAAATAGACGATAGTGTTTCCGGTGCTGCTCTGCTCCAAACTAGTAGCACAGCCAAGACAGAGTGTTGCCGAGCAGCATCAGCAAGTGTTTCCACTGTCAAATTTGAGTAGCACCAGGTGTTTCCAACAGACTGAATTCTGTTTGTCTGTGTGAAACTGAGGGGCCGTTAATAACCAGACATCTTTGACTAACGCGTTACTGCAATACATGTAAAAGCAGTCTTAAAACGTTACTGTTTTTTTTCTTTTAAAGCCTTTCAGTAATTTCCTGTGCAACCAGCCATGTCTATCCATCGTTTGTAAAATGTGCGTGAGTGTCGGTGAGTGACTGGCGCATTGAGGTTTATTTAAAGAAATGCGCCTTACACATACCATTTATTGTTATTATTTTATTATTATACATGCTCAGATTTCAAACATACAGCTTTAAAGTTTACAAGAGAGCAATCGGAATCGAAATTTGTGAAGGGAGGTAGCACCTGAAACACTGGGAGCCATTTTGATTACGCCCCGTGATGAAGTCAATAATTTTGATTCGTTGAGCGCGAATGCTAGACACGTGCAAACTGTTCTGGTGATGGCATCTTTTCTACTTTCTCCATCTCGCAAATCAGAGTCTGACCACAGCACACAGTCACGTTCCGCGTACTTTCCTGCAAACTGCCGTTTTGCAGTCAGTAAACAAGAAGAACGTGACTCTTAAAACTGGCGGGGGCATATTTGACATTTAACCCGTCTAATTACTTACAGGGCGGAGAGAAATGTCAGGGTAATATTCACAATGAGGAGGAGGAAGGGGGGGAGGGGGTGGGTGGCGAATAGCGTTCAATATATCAGTTTCCAACGAAACTGTTGCGCACGCGAGCGGAAAGTAAGCATGCGTTATACCTGTTCGTTCAGACAAATCGATTAAAAAGTGTTAGGCAATAAACGAGATATGTCACATGTTATGTCTGCACACAATCGTGTGTATTAAAGTAACAATGAGTGGGAAGCTTTGACTGAAAAAATATGGAGACTCATGAGCATTGCAAACCATTAATTTGTCTGGCGCGAAGACATAAAATTTTATCAAACATACGGCCGGAAAAAAAGGCTCCGGATCACGGTGACCTTTTCCAAGCTGCAGCCCACACGGTGATTTGTGACCCGTTCTTACAAAAGGGACCACAAAGTTATCCATTTTGAGAGATGTATATCACTGCCATCTACTGGTTATGCAGTTTAATTTAATATCAGAATGAAAGCTGTACTACCAACATTGACAGAGATATCAGTTGAACAGTTGAACAGAGAGCAGTTGAATTTGGCTACTCACAAGGCGATCATACTGATCCCCGGCACTCTTTTCGCCTGTAGCGGCGTTCGGCCTAGCGCGACTTACGGTCCATTTCGCGAGAACGGGTCACATTTGTTATCGATTCATTAATTCATGCTGCATCTTATTCTAAAAAAAAGAAGCCTCTATCAGCAGCACGGTATGCATCGTGCATCTGCATGTCACTGCACGTCTGTATTTGCCGCTGATCTCTTTTAGACCCCAGTTTTGTTCTGCTACAGAAGTGAATGGAATTAGCGAAAACTGGCCATTGTTTAGATGGTCGAACAACAGTTTAACCGGGTGCGTCATTTCTTCAAGTGTCGCTTGGACATTTACGGTATTGAGTCCAAGGTGAAATTTGGGGGAGCCGGGGTGGCCGAACGGTAGAGCGTTGGACTTCTAATGCTCGGGTCGTGAGTTCGTATCCCGGCTGGGGCCAAATATTTGTGCTGGCTTTTTCATCGTTGCCCCGTCTTTGATATGACCCGTATGTGGTGGAAAAGGACGTTAAACCCCAAACACCCACCCACTCCGAGGTGAAATTTGCGGTGTATGTGCGTCAGTATGTCAGTGTACCTAGAGCCTCGATTTGCAAGCAAGACTGTCCCCAATTTCATGTCTCCAGACAGTTTTCACAGCCATCTCCCCGAACACACCGAACCCGCATCAGGGTCAGCAAAACACAGTCTTCTAGTAAAAGAGGTGAATAGGTGTGGGAAGCAGTCAACGATCGCATCACAGACACAGTTTTCAAACTTCTCCTCTCTGTTCCTTTCAGTTCGCAAAACAATGCCATCAGCATAGTCACTCAAAATCCAATTACAGTCATGTACGGTAAAAACGTTAACATAAAAATCAATACGACAGCATTGTCTCCCCCCCCCCCCCCCCCCCAGTGCCAATGGAATGAAGCTTAACTGGTTTTTGTGTTTGTTTGTTTGTTTTTACAAAAGCAGTTCTCAAAAGTTCCCCTTGCGTGGCCATGACGCGCTTAGCCGCCATGGCAACGTGTGAAATGTTTCTCGGCCACCATGGCAGTATGGAAATATGGCAAAACGTATTGCTAGGCCGTCGTGGCAATGACACGTGAAGTCTTACGTGATCTCGTCGACGATAAAGTGTATTAAACGTGTTATAGTACCGTGTATGCTTCATGACAATGCGGCCGAAAGTTTTGCTGCGACACTCAAGTAGTATTCCCTGCAACTGGGTCATTATGGCAGTACGGCGTGAAGTGTTGTTGGGTTATCATGGCAATACGGTGTGACGTGTTTTTGGATCATCGTGGCAATACTGTGTGAAATGTCACGGCGTTGCATCATCACGGCATTTGGTCAGGTGTCGTTGGATTATCCGGCAAAACAACGTGAAGTGGTGCTGGAGCGCCCTGCCCGGGAAATACGGTGTGAAATGTTGCGCAAGCACGCGTGAAGTGTTGCTGGAAAACCCTGGAAATACGATGTGACGTGTCGCTGAAGCACCCTGGAAGTACGGTGTGAAGTGTTGCTGAAGCACCCTGGAAATACGGTGTGAAGTGTTGCTGGATCGATCGTCCTGGCGATACAGTGTAAAGTGTTGCTGGATCGATCATCCTGGCAATACGGTGTAAAGTGTTGCTGGAGCGCCCTGGAAATACGGTGTGAAGTGTTGCTGGAAAACCATGGAAATACGACGTAACGTATCGCTGAAGCACCCTGGAAATATGGTGTGAAGTGTTGCTGAAGCACCCTGGAAATATGGTGTGAAGTGTTGCTGGATCGATCATCCTGGCGATACGGTGTAAAGTGTTGCTGGAGCGCCCTGGAAATACGGTGTGAAGTGTTGCTGGAAAACCCTGGAAATACGACGTGACGTGTCGCTGTAGCACCCTGGAAATACGGTGTGAAGTGTTGCTGGATCGATCATTCTGGCGATACGGTGTAAAGTGTTGCTCGAAAACCCTGGAAATACGGTGGGAAGTTTTGCTGGAATGTCCATCAGGGCAGTATGGCGTGAAGAGTTGCAGCGGATGAGGCGGCGGAGATTGCAGGGCTGCTGAGTATTGTAGCGTACTCCTGTAAAGCCTGTGCGAATTGCAAAACACGAACGATTAAGAACCGTAGCATTGATGCCTATACACAAATACTTCAAGTTCCGTGCATTGCCAATTCGATTAGGTCAGTTTAACGTTATCTATACTTCTTTTCATCATAAATGTGTAAATGTGCCTGCAGGGAATGAATGGTAAACACGACTGTAACAAGTTCAACGCGGCTTCGTTCTTATAAATCGAAAACAATGGTTATTTGATCGTCACGGAGAACCGTCATTAAAAATAATTTATGTGAAAAGACGTTAATGGCCGGGAAATGAGGGCGGGGAGTGTTGCCGTCTTTCTAGACTTAGGCCTGCTTTTTGTCGGGAAGGGTCGTGCGCCCTTATTCATGTGAATCCGACGCCTTGCACTTGACGCCAAATTCTGTTGATTGTGTCCGGTATCGTGTTTTGGGTTTTCTCTTGTCGTATTAGTTTGTTTGTAAATTGTTTGTTGTTTTTGGGGATTGTTGTTGTTGTTGTTGTTGTTGTTTTGTTTTGTTTTTTGTTGGTGTTTTGGGTTTTCTCTTGTCGTGTTTTGGGACTTTCAGTTGTTGTTGTTTGTTTTGTTTGGTTGTTGTTTTGTTAATCTCTTCTCTCTCCCCCCCCCCCTTTTTTTTTAAATTTTTGTGTGCGTGCGTTCGCGCTCGCGTGTCAGTGTTGTTTCTCTGTCTGTTTGTATCTTTTGTGTGTGCGTAAGGGTGGAGATGGGTGGTGGTGGGGGGGGGGGGTGCTTACAAGATTCTTCTTATCCTTCTTGCCACCAAGCAACCAAGACAAACGAACACAGAAGACGAATGGCCAGTTCCACTCACATTATACACGAGTGCGTACTGCTCACTGGTCTGCACACACCCCGCCCGCTCCTGTCTCATGGCGTGCACGCAGCGCATCACGTCCACTGTTCGTCGGTTCTCGAACTGTCGCATGCAGATGTCCAGGGCAATGAAGGTGCCTGTTCGACCCGTTCCGTTACTGGCCGCCAAACACGATCAAAACATCAATGTATTAGTAGAGTATTGCTTCATGGGCAAGACAGGCGTGGAAGACGGATCTCCGATTTTTTCTGTGGGATTATTTTGTTCAGCGGAAGGTTGGCGGTGTCTTTGTTAGATAGGCCTGTTTTATCATGATGAGGCTGTGTGTGTGTGTGGGGGGGGGGGGGGAGGGGTGTAAGAAAAGTCTGTTTAAAATACAAACTCCACTGAATTCCGACTGGTGTCAAATAAACAAAGAGTTGGCATTGATATAGTAAAAGAATAGTACATGATGTAGGTGTCAACTGAATATCTTACACATTAATAGGTATTATCGACTGAAGGAAATTGACTCTTTTCAGACCTCTAATACATACTCTTGATCGATTTGTTCCCTCCCCCCCCCCCCCCCCCCTCGCTGATCCATGACTTTGTCAATAAGAGTGATTGGGACGTGCTCACCAAAACGTGTTTGAAGCAAGTAAATAAACAAAAACAACAAACCTTTGTATAGCAACACACTCCATCCACACATACATGGCTAAGGTGTACGTATCCGAATACCCGTCCCCAAGATCCCAACCACCGACTCTATCCTTACTATTTTATTCCCTATAATTATCTCTTGTACCTGCAGTGAACGATTAGAGGGGCCCCGCTGTCCTCGTACTGCGGCCGTGAGTCCAGCACGAAGCGGACGAGTGAGATGGCTTCTGGTCGACCCTGCAGCGGCCAACACGTCAGCCAGAAATGACGTACTTCCCGCGTCTCCCCACCCTGCACAAAAGCAACGCCGAGGGACCGACTGTATAGCAACTGACTGGCTAACAGCATCGGATCTTACAATGAATTACTTACAGAACAGTGCTGAAGCGGTGGCGGTCGTGTAAATATTGCTCTGGCGACAGGACAAGTCGTCTTCCCTGTGGCCAAAAGTGTACGAGCCCTTGAGGCACATGCAGACAAGGCAGGAGCGAGAGTGCAAAGCGCATGGCATGGCATGGCATGGCATGGCATGGCATGGCAAGGCATGGCATGGCATGGCAGAGCATGGCATGGCATGGCATGGCAAGGCATGGCATGGCATGGCAGAGCATGGCATGGCATGGTATGGTATGGTATGCTTTGATACGGTACGCCATGCTATGGTATATTATGGTATGGTACACTTCTTCTCGGTGCACATGTGTTTCGTTTGAGACGCTCTAGGCGCCGCAGGGCTGGAGGACGAAGCAGTGAAAGCCTGCCGCTGCTACGCGATACTTTCTGTGCAAACCTCCACCCTGCTATAACTCTAGCGTGTACGCGTGCGACATATTTCTGTCCCCAACAAAATTCTTGCCCAAGAAGGGATTCGTGATTTCTCGGGATCCGCAGACGAAAAGCCTGATCTTGAACTACTAGACCAAATCCCCTGAGTAACTGAAGTACAATCAGCTCGATCGATGAAGCATGCAGGGAATTCAAGTAAGAGAAACCTTCTCCATTACTTCAATATTTGCCAAAAGTGTAACATAACCGAACCACGCGAATGGGGTCGTCACCTTTGTTTTAATCTGTAACCAGGACGTAATGTACTCCTGATGCACGTCACGTTTAGTCATCGTGACGTCATACTCGCCGCACTGCACGGACGACTCGGGTCCCACGGAATCAGGGAAGTAGGTGGCGCATTTGGGCTGCAACAAATCAGCACAAATTAAGGGAACATTTCGTAAAGAGAGAGTCCATTGTTCACTTCAATGCAAACCGTAGGTAAATGTACAGCTTAGGCACAGTAATTTCTACAGCATTAGTTCAATCGGATACGGTGGATAAGGGAGAGTGGAAACAGTCTATATCATCCCTGTTGGAGTCATCGCCGCGGGCGCAGTAACCAACATCAGAACAAAACAAAAAACCTCAAAAAGCTTCTGACAAATCATGTTTTGATTGGAAGGTGCATTGCACAAGAACTTGAATGAGTAAAGTGCAGCCAGAAATGCCTAGCCTCAAAGGGAAAATGAAGTTTATCAAGCAATATTGCAAAAAATCGGACTTAGAAAGTTGAGAGACTTTTTTCGGGAAAAGGCGATTTGGGATGAAACTAACTACAAATGTGTAAATTCAAACTTCACATTGCCGGCAAAACTAAATACTATAAATAACCACACACAAGAAAGAAGCTGATCGAGGTTTTCGAAAATGACGCAAAAAAGGTAGTTTATCACGCAATAGCATGCGTGGCAATTCTCCAGGGTTTTGCCACCTCCCCTTACGCACAATTTTTTTAGACTGTGAGAACCACAGATCATTATCCTCTCGTTGTGAACTACTCCAGCATGCCAAAGGGCACCAAGTTATAGGTCGCTACCAAGAAACAAAGCTGTCCACGACACATACAGCGTTGTAAAACAAAATCCCATTGCAGTGTTCTCCTTATCGCTCCCCGCTTCTACTCGGCCTCGTATTCGATTTCAAAACCGTCTGACGGTACAGCGATCACCGCCTCCATTCTGCGCCTATCTGGTGGGTGGACGGGCAGAACTCCAATAACAGTCACATTCGAGTTCGTGTCAGCAAAATAAGAGGAGTCTGTCAGATACTCGGCCAGCGCGTCCAAGTCAAGCAGAAAGAGGATGATACTAAGGTCGATCAAAATGACGCTCAGAGCCCTAAGCAAAAACACTAGTGGAAACATCAACAAGAAAGCATGAGACCGTCGGCGTTTTCAGGAAGTTGTGTGGTTCAGGGTTTTTGGTTGGGAACTCTGGGATGAAGGAATGGGACACCGTTCGAGCGTAATAAAGCGATGACGTCACGTTCTGTCGTCACAAAGTGGGTAAATTGACGTCATCCACTGTGTTCTGTTTGTGTGTGCAGGTTTTACGAGGTACCAGGTAAATATTTCGGACGTGTTCTCATATCGTGTTTGGTAATGCAATCGCCGACAATTTTCGCCTATCACACAGGAAAAAAAAGTTTATGCTTGCCTAATGACCGAATGTATTTCATGACAGTCGGGATTCTAAGTTCTTCTGTTTTCTTCTCGGCGTAAGTAATTTTTTTCGTGAAAACAGGAGCTGTAAAAATGCAGAGTATCGAAATGAGCCTAAAATACTTCCGGAAAGGATGAAGTGATAACGTAAAAGGTGATCAAGCCCAGTAACTGACGTCCACACTTAAACAACCTCCATGACAAGAAACAATGACGTCAGCGAATGACGTCAAAGTATTATTATGGAATTGATACATTCTTTGTAAAGGACTTGTAAGTTTACAAATAAAAAGGCTGTGAAAATGTCGATTTTGGCTTGTTTTACTGTGGTTGTACCGTTTGAACGTTTTGCATACCGAAGATAGGAAAGGGAAAACGATTCGTTTACCTATTACCGTTTTCAACATTAAAGATAGGAAAAGAGGAAACGGTTCATATGCCGTTTACCGTTGTCAGCATGAAGAACAGGAAAGGGAAAACGATTCGTTTACCTATTACCGTTTTCAACATTAAAGATAGGAAAAGAGGAAACGGTTCATATGCCGTTTACCGTTGTCAGCATGAAGAACAGGAAACTGGAAAACGGTTCGTTTACCTATAACCGTTTTCAATATTAAAGATAGGAAAAGAGGAAACGGTTCATATGCCGTTTACCGTTGTCAGCATGAAGAACAGGAAACTGGAAAACGGTTCGTTTACCTATAACCGTTTTCAACATTAAAGATAGGAAAAGAGGAAACGGTTCATATGCCGTTTACCGTTGTCAGCATGGAGAACAGGAAACTGGAAAACGGTTCGTTTACCTATAACCGTTTTCAATATTAAAAATAGGAAAAGAGGAAACGGTTCATATGCCGTTTACCGTTGTCAGCATGAAGAACAGGAAACTGGAAAACGGTTCGTTTACCTATAACCGTTTTCAATATTAAAGATAGGAAAAGAGGAAACGGTTCATATGCCGTTTACCGTTGTCAGCATGAAGAACAGGAAACTGGAAAACGGTTCGTTTACCTATAACCGTTTTCAATATTAAAAATAGGAAAAGAGGAAACGGTTCATATGCCGTTTACCGTTGTCAGCATGAAGAACAGGAAACTGGAAAACGGTTCGTTTACCTATAACCGTTTTCAATATTAAAAATAGGAAAAGAGGAAACGGTTCATATGCCGTTTACCGTTGTCAGCATGGAGAACAGGAAACTGGAAAACGGTTCGTTTACCTATAACCGTTTTCAATATTAAAAATAGGAAAAGAGGAAACGGTTCATATGCCGTTTACCGTTGTCAGCATGAAGAACAGGAAACTGGAAAACGGTTCGTTTACCTATAACCGTTTTCAATATTAAAGATAGGAAAAGAGGAAACGGTTCATATGCCGTTTACTGTTTCCAACACTGAAAATAGGAAAGGGGAAAACGGTTCGTTTACATATTACCGTTTTCCCCCTCTTTAAACGGTAAACGAAATAACGGTAGATACCTGGATTTTACTTGGCTAGGTATCTATTATTATGCAACTCACGTGACCATTATCCTGCAGGTTGATTAGCATAACAATAGCACGTGACTGCTGTTCCCACACCATCCGCCAAAAGTCGCCAACAGTAGACTCCAGAGGTGCCTGGGTAGCAATATACGTCTTCTGGTCGCCATGGTAACCCTGCAACAACGAACTGTACGTGAATACCAAAACTTTTTTTTTTTAACATTCTGTCTTTTGGACAGAGGACCTGATGTTGTTTTTCTTCCTTTCTTGTGGGTGGGTGGGTGGATGGGGGTTTAATACGTCCTTTTCCACCACATGCGGGTGATATCAAAGACGGGGTAACGATGAAAAAGCCAGCACACATAATATTATTTGGCCCCAGCCGGGATACGAACTCACGACTCGAGCATTAAAAGTCCAACGCTCTACCATTCGGCCACCCCGGCTCCCCCTTCCTTTCTTGTAAAATATTGGAAGGCTTCAAGACTCTGAGAAAACAGCAGAAAAAGCAACCAGTAAGCGGCATATTCTAAAACGTTCATGGAACCAAAGCTTGTGTATCAAGATTAGTATAGAACAATGACTGACTTTGCCTGACATGATCTGTCTGGCACGCGCTGCACAGCACGACAGAAAGACATTAAAATTTTGGATCGCTGCGCACCAAAATTTAATGTCAAGATTAACTTTGCACAGCTGAGGGGAAAACCTGGCATCGTACACTTACGTCTGTCTCCCTGAAAGTTTGTAAATTCGTTCAAACTGGAGAGGCAACAAAACAAACAAAAACGGCGAGACAGCCTGAACTTGTCAAGGGGAAAAACTCCATGATTCAATAAAGGCCGATCCGCTGGGATACCTCCAATTACATCCCTTGATTGGTTTTTGGGTCTGGTTCACAGGACGATCGTTCTCTAGGGATTTCACAGTGAGCAGAGAGGACAGTGTAGCTATATTTACCGAAACGTAGTTGGCATTAATGAAGTTGGCCGTGTCGTCTCCAGGTCGTTTGTCTAGTCTGACGCGCGTCTCTGGAACTAAAATGAGCGGTTTGAAATTAGTTCTCTCTCTCTCTCTCTCTCTCTCTCTCTCTCTCTCTCTCAACAATGAAGGCGTAGGGCTGGAGAGCATGTAAAGAAAGAATATATCGATTTTTTTTTCGAGTGATGAAAGCTGGTATCCTAAACGTGTCCCGCAAAGCACGTCTGCAAACATGTCTTCAGCATGGTCTCCAAATATGACGTATCCGCGACTGCTGAGTGAAAAGGCAGACACTAAAGAAGTCCGAAGTCAAATGAAAACGTAAATATTCGAAATATCATAGTCCTTCCTGTGGTGTTTCTCTCGCTCACCCCCCACCCCCACCCCCCTCCCCAACTGAACATTTTCGTCCAAGAACATCCTCCGAGAGGGGTAACTCTCACCTCTGGGGTCACTTTTAATACCAAGTTTGTACGTCACACGAAAACATGCATCAAAGTTACGTCTATACGACGAAATATTCCTTTCTTTTTTTTAACCGAGGGAAACTACAGCTTGCGGTCATCTTTGGCTAGCTCGACCATGATTGTGTGCGGGACCAAGACAGACTGCGATGATTTTACCTCTACACGTCTCAGTAATTTTTTTCTGATAAAAATGGGTCTTTTTCTCGCATGGTTTCTCGCAATGTTTTAACGAAAAGTGTTAGTTAGTTAGTTAATTCGTTGGTTGGTTGGTTGGTTGGTTGGTTGGTTGGTTGGTTGGTTGGATGGATGGTTAGTTAGTTAGTTAGTTAGTTAGTTAGTTAGTTAGTTAGTTAGTTAGTTAGTTAGTTAGTTAGTTAGTTAGTTAGTTAGTTAGTTAGTTAGTTAGGGCTTAACCCCGCGCGAGCAACAAAGACTATTTCGCGGCTAAGAAGAAGTGTTAAACTTATTCATTTTTGTATCATTTCATCTATGTATGTACACGTACAACAACTTGTGAGACGTGTTGATATAGGCCAAGGCCTAAAAAACAATAAACTCTATCTTAGTCTGAGTCTGAGTCTGAGTCTGAGTCTGAGTTTGAGTCTGAGTCTCGGCATTTTACAAAAGTAAACTAACAATGAACACGTACTGGGCAGCACGTTGGCGTATCGGTTTTTATCCTCTGCTCCTGTTGGCACGACAGAGAGGCGAGGCATCTTGTTTGGGATCATCTGGAATTCCGTGTACATGGCGCCGAGATCCAGACTAAAGTTGGCCAGCTCCGTAAAGTTCATCTGATGGCTAATTTCCCTCTGTGAAGATGAGAAGGGTAATTTTAGACAGAATCAATCCAGCGATGGTGATCAAAAAGCAACATGATCATCTTTAATAATAATAATTTTTAATACGAAGAAGAACAAGAAGAAAAAGAAGAAGAAGAACTGAGTAGTGTATAGGCGCTTTACCCAGTTTCTTGAATCGGCTCAAAGCGCCGCGAACGCTCACGTGAATCACACGCATTCTCTCACACATTGGACATCACGTGGTGCAAAGGGTCGGCTCAGCTGTTTCAGTTTGGGAATTTAGAATTGCATTTATTTTCAAATTTTGTGGGCTGAACACTTCTAAAGCACACACACGCACACGCACACGCACACGCACGCACGCATGCACGCACGCACGCACACACACACACACACACACACACACTCACACACGTTCTGTCCTGTATGAGAGAGACATAACAGTGATAACGATAACAGTATCCGTATGACAGAGATAGGCGTATATAACGATAACGATAACGATACATATTTGACCTCGTAACCGTGTTTCACACTTGTCGTTACTGTTGTACAAACTACGAAAGGTGAAAGACAGATAGACAGATTATACATGTACTACATAGAGAAACTCACGGTTGTTGCTGTTGTTGTTGTTTTTGTTGTTGTGTTGTTGTTTTTTTTTGTTTTTCTTTTTGTTTTTTTTTGTTTGTTGTTGTTGTCGTTGTTTTATGTTTTGTTTTTGTTTGTTTTCGTTTGTCTTTTGTGTGTTTTTTGTCTAGTTTTGTTTGGTTGGTTGTTTGTTGTTGTTGTTGTTGTTTTGTTTTGTTTTGTTTTGTTTTTGGGGGTGTTGTTTCTGGGGGGTTGGGGGTTTTGTTTTGGTGGGTATTTTTTTTTGGGGGGGGGGGGGAACCGGGGGGGGACCGGAAGGGGGGACCGGGGGGGGGGGGGGTAGACGGAGAGAGAGAGAAAGAGAGAGAGAGAGAGAGCTGACCTGTTCAGGTGACAGGTCAAGGGCAGGGTTGAAGACCCCACTACTGGGTCGTGACTTGGCGACAGCTGCCAGCGCTATCGAGTCCACACTAGTGGCCGAGTAACTCCGGCTAGGGAGAGTCC
The DNA here is from genome assembly GCA_018292915.2 of Batillaria attramentaria. NCBI lineage: Eukaryota > Metazoa > Mollusca > Gastropoda > Batillariidae > Batillaria > Batillaria attramentaria. The sequence continues at coordinate 1,251,057 of JACVVK020000111.1, read as the reverse complement.
TCATCCCCTCACGGTAACGACGACGGAGAACGATCTGAAAGGATCCGTGAAGACCAATGAGTGACACGATGCTAGACAGCATCCACGAGACGTGGGCCCAGATAAAGTAAGGGATTTTAATGATATTTTTTAAAAAATATGTCACCCCTATCATCAACGCCATTGCCACAAGGTCTTGGTACACAACCCAACAGAATCACTCGTACACATAAAGCATCGCCAAAACAACAGTCTTAAAAAAAAATCAAAACCACGAACAAAGGATGCCCTTCGTTGTCAGGTTAGCCAGTTTAATTTCTTCAAAATGCTCATGATTCCACATTGAGGCCCATCTTCCTGTAACCATAAGCTTACAAATCATGCTGAGCTCTTTTGCCCGTGTCAACCATCGTTTCACTCAGACACATACATGGTGACAGCGTCTCACAGACAGGCGCTACGCCAGCAAAAGGCTTTACGCGACGGCGAATATCGAGGAGCCAGCTAGTGGTGCCGGGCAACCGCTGAGTTGAAGAATATGAATTTTTCACTCGGGCAGCATGCATCCAGCAGTGTAACTGCATTGAGGGCTCTACCAATCCATAGGGTAGACTATTTCCAACTCACAAGCGGAACTGTTTCAGTAAATTCAGTTAAGAACTCAGACAAAAAAAAACTCCAACCCCAAAACCAGAGGTGGCGTACGTGCTGGTCACCAGAGAGAATTTTCGCCAAGCTTAGTCCTGAACTGGAGTTGGCTTATCTTGGAATATGAGCATTTAACAAAAACTGCAAAGCACGACCGAAGCACCAGGCCTACGTCATTACCTGCATGATGATGAGCGTGACGCAACACACGCCCCCAACAGACGCGATGACGACAGCAATGGTGACGCCGGGCTGGCTGATGAAGTCGTCATCCTCGTCCACAGGATCCAGACCCTCCTGTATAACAGGTCTCGGGGTGCGGAAGGAGGGAGGTATACCCTCCCTCTCCAGTTCTTGAAGCCGAACATCGAGAAACTGCGAGAGTATTGACAAGAAATGGTCAGCTGTTGTTGTTGTTGTTGTTGCTGCTGCTGCTGCTGCTGCTGCTGCTGCTGCTGTTTGTTTGTTTGTTTGTTTGTTTGTTTGTTTGTTTGTTTGTTTGTTTGTTCGCAATGATAATATTAGTTATGCTCAACTTATGATTACCCATGATTATGACAATTTGTACCATTTTCAACTTGTTTTCGTTTCGCTAATTTGCAGCCGCTGTTGGTTCTGTATTCAGACAAAATCTCTTCAACAATGAAAAACAAAGAAGTGGGGAGGTGAGAGAAGGTTCAGAAACCATCATCTGCTTTCCATTGCACCAACTAGCTCGCCTCTCATGAACAGATAGATACCACCATGACCGTGCGCATCTAGAGTATTGATTCTCTTCCTTACTTTGTTCTTGAAAAGCGAAGACTCCCTCTGCTCAAAGCCTTGCTTGATGACCTGTGCACAGACCAGCGTGAGGATGCCGTCATAATGGTTGGTCTTGTTGACCAGATACAGCTGTACCTCTATCTCCTCGTCGTCCAGCATGGCGCCCATCTCCTGCTCCGCGCAGATCTTCTGGTAGTCGTCCATCAGGCGGATCTGGTCCACTGTGAACGTGTCCTGGACAAAGATGCCAGGGGCTAAGATTATATTTGTTTGAATTAAGAAGTTGAACGTGTTTTGAGTATCATTTTTAAAACACACACACACACACACACACACACACACACACACACACACACACACACACACACACACACAATTCATGCCTTGATATTTCGGCAAACGTGTTGCCTTCATCAAAAGGTCAAAATGTGGGGTTTGTTGTTGTTGTTGTTGTTGTTGTTGTTGTTGTTGTTGTTGTTGTTGATGTTGAACATGTTTTGTTTTTCGTTCGTGATGGTGTTGTCTTATTGTGTGTTTGGGTTTTTATTCCTAAATTAGTTTGTATTGTTTCCCTGCTCTCTGTGTGTGTGTGTGTGTGTGTGTGTGTGTGTGTGTGTGTGTGTGTGTGTGTGTGTGTGTGTGTGTGTGGTGTAGGCACTATTACTCTACTTTAAGACATGAAAGACGCGGCCGTAATCTCCTTCACATAAGACGGCCTCTACTTTCGAGAATGAGCATTTTTCACCACCACAATAACTACAACAACAACAACAACTGAAAGCTCCAGGAATGTTTTACGTTCTCTCACATCAAGAAAATATTTTTAAATGTATAATCCCCCCAAAAAGTATACCTGCTGCTGACGAAGGATGTCGGTCAGCTCAAAGCAGAAGGTCGGTTCGTTGCTGCAGAACTCAGACCACGTCATCTGGAGTTTGATCTCGACGTACATGGGAGAGTCCGTGTTGAGGGACGGCTGTATGGGGATCACTACAGTCTCGTTCATCTCACCGTTTTCACCTCCCGGGCTAAGTGTCAACCCCTGGTTCGTGTCGGAGGTGGTCGTGGTGGTGACGGTGGTGGTGATTCTGGAGTCCGTGACGCCACCGTCAGATCTGCTGTTGTTGGATCGGCCGTTCGTCCGGTTGTCATCGCTGTTGACGTGGGTGTGTCGTTGTCCGTCGCCAAGGTTCTCCCTGGATGCGTTGGTTTTGGCCGGGGTCGTGTCGCTGGTGGAAGTCTGTGGGATGTTCTGCTCGTGGTGCTCGTTGCCAGAGGAAGGGAGTGTGTTGTCGACGTGCTCTGATGGTCCGGGCGTTGTAGGAGAGCTTGATGAAACTGTGGTGCTGGCTACAGCTTCTGGGTAAACCTTTGTGATGATGGCAGTAACTCCACTTGCATTTCTCATCTCAGTGTTTGGCGTACTTGGTGTTTCACGGGCAGCGCTGGTGCTGTGAACTCGTGATGCGTCACCGGTTGTGGCTGGTATTACTGTGAATGGGGTGTGAGGCTGATCTTCTGTCGTACTAGACATCTCCAGTCCTGCGCCTGATCCTGAACCTGGGAATTCTGTCAGCAAGTCAAATTCTGTTGGTCGATCCTCCGGAGGCGTGGTATGGACCAAAACTTCAGGTGGAATTGTTTGTGTTGTTTTCACGACTTGTGGGTGTCCTTCAGTGGCAGTAGTACTAGTCTGATTACCGACAGTTCGAAATTGCGTCGAATCGGATGAAGTTGTCGCGGGACTTTCTGGGAGAGGAAAGCCGTGAGTTGACGTTACTGCTAACACTTGACCGGGAATTTTTGTCGTATTGGGCTTGATAGTGTTCAGACTCTCTGCCGACAACGTCACACTTGTCTCGCTTGTTGCTGGCGAGTTGACCGTACTCCCCCCTGAGGACAAGGTTGTCGTCGGTGGAACTGAACTAAAAGGCGATGATGTTGTTGATGATGACAAAGATGAAGCGGAAGGCAATGGAGATGTAGAAGACGCGGTTGTAGGACTCACTGCCGATGAAGACGGAGAGTGGTCCTGTAAAACTATGCCGTCAGAATTTGTCGGCAATTGTACAACAGCGGTAGGGGCTGAATGTGTGGATGGACTAACTCCTGCTACTGACGGAGTGAGCGAAGGAACAGTAGGTTCTCCTTCTGGCGTTGTCCCCAAGCTCGAAGACTGCTGGCCAATGTCCATGGCTGTGCTGTAGAATGTGGTGTGGCTTGAAGTACTTGAAAGTGAGCGGACTAACGTCGACTGGGTATTGGTGGTGAGAGATGCATGGCTGCTCGCTAGGGTTTTGTTTTCTGGTTTAGGCAGAGTTCCTTCGACAGTAGTGCCACCTACAGACGACTGTGTGGGAGTTGTGATGCCAACCTGTGGTAAGACAGTGATTTCTGTGAGGTTCGTGTTACCGGTTTGAACAGTGGACTCACCGTCAAGAAATGGATATAGCGGATGCTCAAGTGGAACGGTTGTACTATCTTCCTGGTCGGTGACTCTACTTTGTCCAGATGTGGTTGTGGCTGCACTGGTGTGCAATGGGAAAACAAGGTGTTGCACTGGAGACGTCGTGAGTGGATTGACAAACACAGTGGTTGTCGTAGACGACGAGATGTCCACGCTGCTTGTTTCAGCAGAAAAATCTACGTTAGCAGCATCTGCAGTACTGACAACATCTGTCGAGGACAGCGATATACTGGTTGGCGCTGAATGTGAACTGGAAGTAACACCCAAAGTAGGCTGGACACTGGAAATGCCTCTTTGCTCATGTGCGGGGTTCGTGACATCTGAATCAGGCATGAAAACATCACGAGGTTCATCAGAGGTTTGAGTAACTTCGGCAGACGTAGGTAGGCCTGTTTCAGTGGATGTGTTTGTCGCTGCTTCTGAGGTAGCGGCAGTGGTGGTGGTGGTGGAGGTGGTGGTTGGACTGGGTGTAGGTGTGGGGGAGGGAGACGGTGAGGGAATAACATTGTCGTATGGAACAAGAGGCAGTCCTTGATGACCCCCAGCATCTGGAACTGATCCTTGAACTTTCCCACTGGGAGACAGCGGCACTTCAGCAGCTTGTCCTGTGCCAGATGCTCCACCACCACCGCCACCATTGCCTGTCTCCTCCGTTGGAACGGGTTGTGCACTGAAGCTGTTTGTGGCGTCCGACTCGTCAGCGGCGGGACTCGTAACGGCTGCAAGACGCTGAGTGGTGTTTCTGTTGCTGATTTCGTTGTCCTCGCCGTTAGTTTCTGGTGATTCACGACTGGGAGGTCCTGTCCTTGCGGGAGGAAGTCCGATATGAACGTGAGGAGGCAGGTTACCGTCAGGACGGTTCAGAGCCGGACCGGCAGCGGGTATGAGGGTGGTAGACGCCACACCCGCCGCCATGGCACCCTGGGGACCTTGCCCTGCCCTGGAGCCCACCGTTTCTCCTACCTCACCTTCTGGGCTGACGCTAGGTTCCCCTTGTGGAGGAGATCCTTCACCTCCCTCTTCCCCAGTTTCTCCCCCACCCTCCACACTGTTGTCCGTGGGTTCCACAATCACGGGAGCGTTGTTCTCAAACTGACTTTGGCCGGGTGCAGTATTGACACCGGCCCCTGCTCCACCCTCGTTTCGCTTCACCATTGTCTCGTGTCCAGACTCTTCGGGCTCGGAGCCTGAACGTGATCCTGCTTCAGGGTTCGAACCTTCCGGCTCAGACCCCTCAGGACTGCTGTCCCGTCGTTGGTGAGAATTGTCCCGCTCGGTTTCGCCAGGTGTGTCTCCTGTTGCTGGTTGTAACTCCCCTCCACCTAAACCCTCTCCGTGACTTAGACTCTCTCCAGTACCAGAAGTCTGTTCCCCGTTGGGACTGACGGATTCCGGAATGTGGATATTTTCGCCATGTCCTTCTTCTTCCGTTGGCGGATGCAGTCTATGGTCGTTGCCGCCGTTGTTGTTGTTGTTGTTGTCGTTGTCGCCGGCTCCGACGTTAAATCCGGGTACTGGACCACCGTCAACACCAGGTCTGATGTTCAGTGGCAAGGACGTCGTTGTTGATACCACGAGGGACAGTACGACAGGACCTGGGAAAAATAACTCAAATGAAGGAGGGGCTGTTTGGCATTCTTCGAGGCAGACTTTGTTGCCCCTATATTACCTTTGAATATGGGTAAAGCTACAACGCCATCTGCTGGCAAAAAGTATACAACACAGATAAAACGTTCTGTGCTCAAATTATAAATCCGTATATATATTTTGTGTCTTTGGAATGATTATGAAAATTTTGCGTTTTTCGAGTGTCCTCTCTCTCTCTCTCTCTCTCTCTCTCTCTCTCTCTCACACACACACACACACACACACACACACACACACACACACACACACACACACACACACACACACACACACTGAAATCATGCAGTACTACTCACCAAGTAGTCTAAAGTCCATATTTGACAGTTCTATTCTTTGTGATTACGCCAAAACATCCTCATTGTGTTGTGACCTCGCTGGTTCCTCTTCTGGCGTACCTCATGTTCAGTCGGTCAAGATCTGTCCCATCCACTGCGATGTCACTGACAGGAAAAAAAAAGTTCGCATAGCATGTTCGAAATTTAGTACAGTTCGCGCCCTGATCGGGTCGTATCGGGAGAACTGTATCAACGCAGCCCCATACAGGCTCATTTAGTATAGTTCGCCTGCTCAGGGTTTTTTGTTTTGGGGGTTTGTTTGTTTGGTTGGTTGTTCGGTTGGTTGGTTTTGTTTTGGTTTTTTGTGGGCTTTTTGGGGGGGGGGGGTGGTGTGTGTGTGTGTGTGTGTGTGTGTGTGTGTGTGTGTGTGTGTGTGTGTGTGTGTGTGTGTGTGTGTGTGTGTGTGTGTGTGTTGTTGTTGTTGTTTTGTTTTGTTTTACTTTTGTTGTTGTTTTTGTTTTGTTTTATTGTTGTTGTTTTTGGTATTTTTTTCTTCTTTTTTTTCTTCTTTTTTTTTGTGTGTTTTTTTTTTTTTTTTTTTTTGGGGGGGGGGGGGTGATTTTATTTGACTTGATTTTAGGTGTATGTTTAGGCTTAGGTTTGGGGTTACCTTGTGGTAGCGGTGCAATCGCTGTGTTGTTCAGACGATCAAGTAAGCTCTATTTAATGATAGGGATGCATGAACTACATGCGGGTAAGCTGGTCTTGGGTGCTGCTGTTTTTTTCTTACGTGTCACTTTTTTGGTTTTTTGTAATCTGCCCTAACATGGGTCTGTGTATAGTCTGCATGACTATACGCACGTAACCATTGCACAAGCTACTAAAGAGAATGATAGTTGTACGTATGGTACATGTAGCTGATACATTTTTGAAGATATCACTTGTACGAGTTAACGTGTACGATAAGATACAATCACACACACACACACTTGGGCGCGCACATAGCTTACTATGTCCTTCCTTCCTTAGTTCAGTTCACTTCAAGACGGTATCTCTGTGCTCGGAAAAGCCCATAGCTGTTCTGGGGCGGTCGGTGGTCTAGTGGTTAAGAGACTTCGCCACCAATGCGCGAGGTCAGGTTCGAGTCCCACTCAGGGCGAGTTTTTTTTTTTTTTTTTTCTCGTACGTGGCACCGTTCATTCCGGCTGATCGTACGGGGGTGGGGGGTGGGGTTATCTCCGGGTACTCCGGCTCCCCCCCCCCCCCGGGCTCCCCTCTGCTTTGGAAATGTTCAGCCCACGAAATTTGAATGTAAATTCTAAATTCCGAAACTTAAATAGATGAGCTGACCGTCCGCACCAGTCGTGATTGTAATGTGTTCGTGCCCAATGTGTGAGAGAATGCGTGGGCTTCACGTGAGCGTGCGTGCTGGGTTCAGCTCGCGGCCGGCGCTTTGAGCTAATTCAAGAAATTGGGCAAAGCGCTCACACAATACAACACTTATTATTATCATTACTATTGTCTATGGAATGATGGGGGGAGCCGGGGTGGCCGAATGGTAGAGCGCTGGACCCTCAATGCTCGGGTCGTGAGCTCGAATCCCGGCTGGGGCCAAATATTTGTGCTGGTTTTTTTTTTTTTTTTTTTGGGGGGGGGGGGGGTTTTCGTTGCCCCGTCTTTGATATTACCCTTACGCGGTGGAAAAGGACGTTAAACTCCCATAAACCCCCCCCCCCCCGCCACACACACACACACCCCTATGGAATGATGACAGAGGCTTTGTTTGTGCAGCGTGTATCTCAGACCCTCTTGCACCATTTCTGATCTTCCCAGTTGCATACTATCTGTAAGGGGTCCCCCCTCCCCCTTCCCTATGTACGCCATATCCACTATTGTTCCTGTCGTGGTTATACGTTGATCGCCAGGTCGTGTGTGTGCGTGTGTGTGTGTGTGTGTGTGTGTGTGTGTGTGTGTGTGTGTGTGTGTGTGTGTGTGTGTGTGTGTGTGTGTGTGTGTGTGTGTTTTATATCTTAAATTTTAGTAGGTATGTTTCTTATTTCTCAGTGCTACTGGTTGGTTGTATTGGGATGACGGTGATATTTATATATGTGATGTGTTAATGATAATATTATGATGTGATGAGATAATTATGTTACGTGTGTTAGAAATCTTAAGCTGGGTAAATTTGTAATGTTGATGTTTACCATTAGTCATTGCCCGTCCGGTTACCGGCTACCTTTTAGCACGAATCAATTGCCCGAAAGGGACATATAAAGTATTTTGAATTGAATTGAATTGAAAATTGAATTAAACGTGTAACTTCCCATTCAGATAGTAAACTTGATAAACTAGACTATTCACTATTCACTGCCTCTTGCTTGCAGCAGTATAGTCGCGACATCTGAAGCCTAGTTCGAGTAACCCGTAAGTGATCGGGGAAGTCACATCCTGGGTTAGGGATCCAAGAAAACAAACTTTATGGTGGCTCCATCTTTTGCGTGGTGGCTAAGCACAGGAAAACGTCAGCCTAATGTAAGAAAAATGGTAGCGTACCTAAGCTGTACGATGATGTTTACTAGGTGAGTTTGATTGAAGTTAGAATGATGTGATCCCCCACGGCGCACCACGGCGAACCTCACCTCGCAGCGGTGTTAGCGTTGGACATTTTCCACTGAGACACGCACGGACTGTAGCTTATAGGGCTAAAGTGTATATTTTCATGGAGCGTTATTCAGCGCCAATTTGGTCGTATCATTATATAAATATTGGTCCAGCCACCACAGAGATATTAATGGTTTTTTTTTTTCCTATGGTTGGTTGGGGAGCTGGGGTGGTCGAATGGTAGAGCGTTGGACTTCTAATGCTCGGGTCGTGAGTTCGATCCCGGCTGGAGCCACATATTTGTGCTGGTTTTTCCATCGTTGCCCCGTCTTTGATATCACCCTGTGTGGTGGAAAAGGACGTTAAACCCCCCAAACACCCACCCACCCCTTTCCTATGGTTGGATCCATGACCCTCGATTACAAGAGAGGGACAGCATGACTATCTGAAAGCAGACACTGGAACCACGACACTGGTACCAACAGGCACCAGCAATCGTCTAGGTCTGCGTGTACTGTCGGTCCCACAGTTCGCCTGGATCACTTTTCCGTCCCATCCACAACTATTCTCGTATAGCTGTATCGTAATCTCGAGGTCGTGGGGTTGAAGGTGGACAAACTCGGCTAATTACCTAATTAGCTGGTGAGGGGCTGAATCAGTCGGTGTAGTCCAGTTCCGGCTGGTTGGATCATTAACTTACAAAGTTACGTGTTTGCGTTTGCAAACACAACACAAAACAATTCATCGCGTTTCTGTATAAGTGAATGGAAGACCTTCACTTTGTCGTCAACAGTTGTCATTAACATGGACACGTACAGTCACCAAGGACAACACACAGAGGGTGGGTGGGTGGGTGTTTGGGGGTTTAACGTCCTTTTCCACCACGTACGGGTGATGTCAAAGACGGGGCAACGATGAAAAAGCCAGCACAAATATTTGGCCCCAGCCGGGATACGAACTCACGACCCGAGCATTGAGAGTCCAACGCTCTACCATTCGGCCACCCCGGCTCCCCACAACACACAGAGATCCGTGTGGTCAGATAATTTAGGAGATAACCAAGGAGATTGCGTTTATATTAGGTAATAGTTTAGACCGATATATCAGTTAATCGGGAGACAGGGATGTAATTGTTGACTGCTGCTGAGTAAAGGACACTATTCCGTGCTCACATATTTTCCCTTTCTCTACGTTCCTTTTTTATGAAAAGAGAATTGTATGTTTTATATTAAATGTAAACAATTTGTCTTGTGTGTTGCCGACTACGCGTGTTTTGATTCTTTTGAAATTTTGTCGTGTTCTAAGTCACTTTGACCGAGTCTTGGTTGTGAATAACCAATATGTTTGCCGGCAATGATATCATGTTCAGTTGTGTATCCGATGCACGATCAATTCAAACAAATATAAAATTATATTACACAAAACAGCTACTGCCCGCGCAGTGGGCTGCCAGCGTGCCGGGCCACCTGTTGAGAATGGCATTGATCTTGCTTGATTTTTTTACGCGTGTTTATGAAACTGTCGGTATTGTGAACTATACTGTACACTGACGCGTGATGTGCTTCCCGATGCGGCTTTTCAAATTCAAACTCAAATTCCAAAAATACTTTCTTGTCCATTAAATAACAGGTATAAAACGGAAATTCGTCTTTGGACTCACAGTTCGATTCAGTGAAAAAATAAAATTCTAATCCAATAAAACAACATAAAACTGGTTTGGCATGTGTAAGAACGCATCATTACAGTTCAAATAATATAAGCATGCAGTAATCACTTATCCTCCACCCCCCCTCCCCTCCCCACCCTCAGAAGCAACCATTATATAACCAGTTCATGGATTACAACTCCAACACCAGCTGACCATTCATCAGATTTTCCTTGCCTACACACCAGAAAAGTGGTTGTGTAAGCCGTCAAAAGCATGCTGCCCATAACAGCTACTGACTCTCTCCCACAACGGGGTCCAGTTGAACTGACTGTATCCAGTGTCTGTTTGCGCTTCCCGAGAGCCTCCCCACCACTTGCACACACTGAGACTGCATGTGGCCACTGCCACAGCTGAGGAAGTTGTGAATTGGAAGTTTGACGGTGTAGGGCAGAGGGCGGTGAACTTTGTGCGATGCTTGATGCTCACTTTCAAGGGTCAAAGGTCCGTAAGGATGTTACTGTATTATGTGGATTACTATACAGACACCCAGTGTCTTACGCCCCATTTTTTTTATATATATTTTTTTTAGGAACGATAAACTGGTATATCAAAGTTTAAATGGAATGTTGTTGTTGTTGTTGTTGTTGTTCGTTTGTTTGTTGTTTTATTTCTATTTAGTTTGTTTGTTTGTTTTGCTGTCTTTTTTCTCGTGGCGGTGAAACAAATAAAAATCAGAACTACGAGTGGGTCATTCCATGGTTTTTCCCCCATCATTTGTGTTAGGGTTTCAGTGAACATTCGGTAAATCAGGCTGTAGCCTGAGTCATTCTGGCGAGATCGTAACAAGAGTGCAAGGGACCACGTCCGGCTTTTCTCTTGAGGTGTTACATGTAGCATGACATGGTATTTGCCACAAAAACCCACTGAACTGCTGTTAACATTGATCTCTGGTTAATGATATAATACACTATTACGACCAGTTGGCAATGACTGCACAGAATGGTGGTAATCTGAACGGAGTTGCCTGATCTTTTTCAGTGATGGTCAGCGTTCAGGCAGATACAATCACGTTACATGTCATTTGCGCGGAAATCTTAATACTTTAAATTAACGAACAAGCACATGCGAAACAAAAGTCATTTCTCTGAGTCAGTAACAAGATGAGATGATGTAACTGACAATGGAGAGTAATGGTGAACAAAGAAACTATGAGAGAGAGAGAGAGAGAGAGAGAGAAAGAGAGAGAGATGCACTATACTTGTCAGTTTGCCTCACCATGTATCCTTCAGTCTTGGCTGTCCTCCGGATGAACTGCTCGTGTTCTCCACCGATTCTATGCGCACAACAAATTATATACTCTGCGTACACTCCAGAATTTCTTGGAAGGTCCAAACTCGTGTGTCCCAAGCGGAAACTAAAAACAAAATTGTCGCGTACACACACAGGTCTCCTCAGTTGATGTTGACGTCTTTCATTCACACCAGCTGAATTACTACGTCATTCCACTTACAATTGTGCAAAGTCAGTTATCACTGCAGACACATAATATCACAGCTAAAACTCCACCTCCTTTCTCTGCAAACTGCCTGTAAAGTGAGGCCTCATCAAGGGCTTATCAGGAGACTGATACTGTGAGTGTACATGCATGATTATTAGCACTCGCGCCATGTGGACACGTTGACTATACATGTTGAGGGTTTCCCATGCAGAGCCCCAATTCGCGCACTTATCTCAAGTGCTGAAACCGGAGTATGTCACGATACACAATGACGGCAGGCTGGCCGAACTGTACGCTGCGTTCATTAGAGGATTATGATTGGAGAGTAGGCATCCGATATAAAAAGATATTATACATATGCCATTGAGTTGTCATAGGGTTTTTTTGGTTGGCTGGTTGATTGTTTGTTTTTTGTTTGGTGGGTTTGGGGGTGGGTTTTGTTCTTGTTGTTGTGCTTTGTTGTTGTTGCTTTGTTGTTGTTTTCTAGTGTATACGAGGAGAGTTTGTTGTTGTTACAGTTTCCATGTTGAGTTTTCAGTCGTTTTGGTGTTGTTTTTCTTCTTGTTGCTGTGGGTTTTATTGTTGTTGTTTTTTGTTTTGTTTTTTTGGTTGGGTTTTTTGTTTTGTATTGTTTTTTGTTGTTGTTGTTTATTGTTGGCTCTTCTTTTTTTTTTTCTTTTTTTCTTTTCTTTTTTTTGGGGGGGGGGGGGGGGGGCTTTCTGAAAAAACGTTTTTGCTTGTTTGGGGGGTTTTCCCGTCTTCCCCAGTGCCCTGTAAGTCCCATTTACCGGAGAGGAACAATGAAAGGCCTAAGTCCGTGTAAGACTCCCTCATTTATTTAACTTCCGATGGTCAGTAGACTGATGCGGATCTTACGAACACAAGTCGGTGTGTGTGTATGTGTGTGTGTGTGTGCGTGCGCGCGCGCGCGAGCGCGTTTGTGAGTGTGCGCGTGTGTGTGAGTGAGAAAACCCTATCAGGCCTTAAAATGGTCCATGATCCAAGAGGAGGGAAAATTGTACAGCATTCAGTGGACAAACTGTCAAAGCCACAAGCGCCATTCTCCAAACACTGTGTGGAGATCGGTCCGTTTGAAGCGCTTCACATGGGTAAGCACGCTTTTTAGGGGGTGGAAAGGTTTTAGCCAAAGGTGGAAAGCCGCCCACAGATGGACGATATTACGATAAAAAGCCCTGAAACCTATAATTGAATATAAGAAAAATGTTTTTTGCAGTCATTCAGTTTCTGGTACATATGTAGTGGCGGGGTTTTTTTTTTGTTTGTTTGTTTTCTTCTTCTGTTCTGTTGTTGGTGGCCTTCATTATGTTTTGTTTTTTCCGTCTGCTGTACTGTGCATTTTCTTTCTTTCTTTCTTTATTCATTTCTGTGAACAACAGGGGATTTTTTTGAACCTTTTATGCAGAAACTAATGCGCCTCAGATTCACCAACACAAACGAAACAAAGATCAGTTTCAAAAACACTTCAGTCACGACAAATTTTATCATAACACAGCATTGTAACACATTTCAACCTTTACAAACTCGTCAGTCAGAACAGTTCAACAATCAAACTGAACCACAAGAAGACTGTCAACCATGCAAACAAAACATTGCCATTTCAACAAGAAAATATACAACTTTAGCAAATACAGATGCTCAATTTTTTTTGTGGTTTGTTTTTGGGTTTTTTAACACTCCATCTCCCCCCCCCCCCCCCCTCCCTTTTCAACAATAACTTTTTTTTTCTTTCTTTAAAACCTAGCCCCATGCGAGTCATGACCCATGCACTGTGCATTTGATTAAAATGACCATGTAGAGTTAATTCAATTAATTCATTTATGACTGTGAGTTTGGAGTAAATAAAGTTATCTTTATCTTTAATTGTGTCAGTGGGCTATGTAACTATTGTGAGTCACAATCAAAGTGGCAACAAATGTACAGTTTATACAATTTTCAATGAAATATAAATTATCTGCTGATATTTCATTTGAGACAGTCTGCAAGCTACAGTAGGATATGTTTATGAGTTTCTCATGCATCCATCTGACATGAGTGACCAGATGCTTGCTTTGCAGCTTGTAACAGTTACAGTTAGCTGTACATAACAATTGCATAAAGCCATAACAAACTTCATCCCAGTATGTTAGTTCCACTACATCCGCTACATGTAGTTCATGTCTCTTTGTCAGCTGTTCGTTTGCCTTGTCATGAATTCTTCTCCAACTTAGAACGTATTTAGAGTCTGGTTCTATCAACAAACAAGTCGCAACAAAATTCAACAACAAACACTGCATAAGGACAATCCCATGGCTAATTTTATGCAGTTTGCTGACCCCCCAAGTAAATGCACAATAAATTCTATACTGAGCAAATCAGCATTTCAAATTCCACACATTGACATAACATCAAACTCTTCATTCATAAATAAATCTATCATCATAAGCCTGGCAAAATAGAACATTTTGAAAATTAAAACTATAGTATACGAAAATAATGCGCCACGAAATGATTTGAACTTCGGTATGACCTAGTCTGGCGTTGTGCATGTGGCTTGGTTCATGAGCAAGAAGTGTTCCACAAAGACTGATAACCTACAAGTGATACCAGCTGCCTCTGTTACATGTACTTTCACTTCTGTCCCTGATTTCCTTGCGGCTGGTACATCCCCGGTCCCTGCCCCCCGAACCCCTGCGTGATGAAGCCTGGGTGGGGGTGAACTTGCCCAGGGGACGAGGTCCCTCTCTGCAGAATCATGACAGGGGAAATCCCAGGGCGTGGGGACATCGCGGGCTGCGACGGGATCACCATGCCGCCTGCCGCACCCATGGGACCCATGGGATACATCTGGTTGAAACCTGGCGCCATCTGGTGGTGGATATTGTGTGGGAACATGCCAATGCTGCCACCTGGTGGGATGTTCGGGGCAGAGGAGACGGCGGGGTTCTGGTAGCTGCCCGGCGCGCTGTGCTGCTGGTGCTGCTGGGCGAACATGCGATGCTGGTAACTGTGAGGGCCGTCACCGTGGCCGTGACCCATGCCACTGTCTGGATCGGAGGTCACGTCTTGGTGGTCCTGGCTGCTGGATGCGGGGCTGGCTCTGCTGGAGGAACCGCTGGAGAACACCTTCCCCTCGGAGGATGAATCTCCCCCATCCCTCCCTCCTTTCTCCCCTCCCCCTCCCCTCCCCACCTCTCCCTGCTTCCTGCCACTGTCAGCTGACCCTGGTTTGGTGTGTCCTATGCCAGGGGAGGTCACTTCATCTTTGTGCTGCTGCTGTGTGCTGGACTGTCTCCCCTGCTGGGTGTGTTTCAGAATGGTCTTGCTGCCACTCGAGGGAGATGATCGCTTCTGGTAGTTGGGATACCGGTCCCACAGCTTCAGCAAGGCCTCTCCTATCGATGGCTCCAGTTCCTTGGAAAAAAAAAGGATTATGTGTACTGCTATTGATGGGGGTGGAGGTGATGTTCACGTACGAGTCAAAAATGTTTCTCACACACACACACACACACACACACACACACACACACACACACACACAAAGAAAGCAGCCTAAATAGAAGTACAACCTTCACTGATGAGAGCTTGTTAAAATGATGTACAGTAACTATAGTCAAATAACCACTTATCAGAGTAAAGGGGCAAGGTTTTGGCCTCAGGGTTTCCCGCGTGGAGTCATCTATTATACAAAAGCTGTTGCACAGTGACGATGACCTATCACAATAAAGTCTTACTGTCAGCTCTAATCAACCAACCTGTCCATCCCTGCTGACTTGCACTTTGCGGTTTTCATTCCACTGGTTGTGCAAGTGATGAGTGGCCATGAAAGGAACATTTGCTCTGAATAAAAATAAAAAAAATACTGTATTTATTTTTTGGACGTTACAGGAACACAAACGCGAGTTCTTGGCTACAGATAAGGACAATTACTGTAAAACAAGAGCATCCACAAAAATCTGGCACATATTGACAATGCTGAAACAGAAAGAAAAGGAACGGTAGGGGAAGACTGTAGTCAATGCTAGCCCTTAGTTACACTAAACAATCAAACAAACAAATGAACAAAGAAAATACATAATTCTGGAAACTAGGAAAATAAAGACATTTTAATAAAGCAAATGCCATCATGCAGATCCAACACTTACCTCTTGACCCATTCAATGCTGAAAGTCCCACTAAGACCTGGAGCTGAGAAATCTGCTGACTTCTCTCTGCCAATGTCAGAGGTCATCTTGGCGTAACCTTGGAAATGACCACTGCCTTGCACAGAAAATATCAGGTACACGGTCTTGCCGTCCTGTAAACAACAAGCAGCAAACATATTGCAGAAAGCTGAACACCTGTAGCAGGTCAAGCATTACTAAGCTGGTGAAATCAAAGTGCAGAGACGTACACAATGCAGAACATTAGGCTCCATTACTTTTTGTTTTGGGTTTGTTTGTTTTTTTGTTGTTTTTTTGTTTTGTTTTGTTTTGTTTTTTTGGGGGGGTTGTTTTTTTTTTTGTTTTTTTTTTTGGATAAAATTAGAACTGAAGCTCTGTGCAAGGGCTGGCATGAACTAAACAGAACATTTCTGTCCGTAACTAATGAAGACAAGGGCACAGAAAGACCTACCTATCAGAAACACCAAACACTGCATACAACTGCGTATTACATAAAGCTGACTACAGCTGTACCTTAGCAGGTAGGTCTTTCAAGTTTCATGTTTACAGACACAGTCGAGTTACGAAGAAAACTTCTCCTCAACAGACAGTAACTGTTTTCAGACACAGATAACAGAAAAAAAATCAGGATTCAGTCAGCATACCTGAAAAGCCCTGTTCATCTTGCGCTCGTTGGCTGCGGATGTTGCCCAGATGCCCTTGCCCTGTGAGATCTCCAGGTTCCTCTGGTTGTTGCACTTCATGACGAAGTAGCGACACGGAGCGGAGCTGTTGGCACCAGGGTCACTGTTGGCGTCCACGCTGCCACTGCTGCTGCCACCACTACCCCCACCCGTGCTGCGAGCAGGGGATGCTGACTGAGGGGAGGGTGAGGGGCAGGGGGTAGAGGCTGCGCTGCCGGTACTGCGAACACTTCCAGTGTTGGAGCTGTGTGCGACGTTAGCGTTGTCATCTGCGGTCCGACTGTTTCCTGTTCGTGGGAAGAAAAAGACTTTATTACTCATTGTGCATTATATTACTAATAATGCCTGGCAGAACACTAGACTGTCCCTGTGGGCAAAATTCACTTCACCCAAATAATCTGGACAATGTGTACAGCATTAAATGTTTATCCCAGCGGCTATAGCTCAGGATATGCAATAGTGCAGTGGAAAACTCTGGTGATAACCTGATTACCAGATGACATGAAGAGGATTTACGAAGTTTAAGAACAGCTAAAAAGTGTCTCTTCACTGGAACTGTATACATACGGAACGTCTGGAAGGGCCGTTTGGGAGGAGATGCTGGCACTCTGCGTGAGGGTGTGTAGCGACTGTTGGAGCGATCAGAGTAGTCTTCATTGTAATTATCTGTGTAGCCATGGCCACCGCCGGCACCTGACATGATGGTTTCTGCCGCTGAAAAAACCACAGAAAACTAATTTCCCTTCTCAAGATCGCACAGCAACATAGGTAATAATTATTTACACGCCATTTTCTGTTACTGATTTTGCTGTCATTTTGTATGTTTAGCTTTTCTTCATGTGTGTGTGTGTGTGTGTGTGTGTGTGTGTGTGTGTGTGTGTGTGTGTGCATGTGTGTGAGTGTGTATGTGTGTGTGTGAGTGTGAGTTCATGTTCCTGTGCACAGGTATCCATTTCTCTTTCCTGTTTTTCCCCTTCATTCTGCTTGGATATTTAAAACAGAGGGAAAAAAATTTACAAAACTAAACAGCCAAGTCACAAGATGTACAGGACACATTACACATGTAAGAACGAAGTACAAAGCGAAGCAATTTTTGAATCCCCGGACAACTGTTAAACGCAACTTACACATGGGTCGAGGTCGCTGACCAATGCCTGCTGGCTGTTGAAGTCCTGTAGCCTGTTCTTCATTGGTCAGAACATTGATCACAGCTCGCACAACCTCCTGAGGTGAACATCAACAGCAGGTTAGTTTCATCCTGATGTTGTAACATTGTCAATAAACTAGATTCACATATTAAGT
The DNA here is from genome assembly GCA_018292915.2 of Batillaria attramentaria. Lineage (NCBI taxonomy): Eukaryota > Metazoa > Mollusca > Gastropoda > Batillariidae > Batillaria > Batillaria attramentaria. Next base: position 1,233,384 of record JACVVK020000111.1, on the reverse strand, counting down.
GCTCTGACATCTGTCATTCTTTCAGTACAAACTAGACAAAATGCAGCGGGAGGTAATCTATAAGCAGCTGAACCTAGATATTGTGGAATTAACATTATTTTCAGGCAGTTCTAATAACCCTGTGGGTATGACTACAGGTGAATGAGCTAGACAAAGGCATCAAAGTGAAACAGAGAAATAAACAGTAACTTCACAACCCCCCCCCCCCCCGCAAACTCCTTTTTTCCTTTGCCTTTATTACTGTATTACTTGCACATAAATACTCTATTCCCGAGTGTCAACATCACAATAACTTTTAACCCGTAACTATTAACAAGACATCTGCAATGTCTACAGCACCTCATCACTCTGAGACCAAGGTTTGGATGGCGCCCGCATGCGGCGTAGAAACAAGGCATGCCATTTCTGACGCAGCTGGAACGCTAAGTGAGCAGCCTGAAAAACAGGAGAACTAATGCTTTTCGTTTTTGAGGAAACAGACAGATACACAATGCCTGAAAACACTGGTAGATAGTAACGAAATCAGTGTGTATGGATGCATCAGCATTACCACACACAGACCATAAACCTGAGCATGAATTGTATTTTTTGCAAGCTACAAGAAACAGTCCAAGGGACACAATCAAAGTTGTTTCCCTTCCTCCACTGTCGGCTTGTTGTGAAGCTAATGTGCAGCCCCTTTCAAAAATAAACTCCTCCTCCAGTAAAACTGTCAGCTGGGATGCCAGAATTAAAGAAATCGACACAAATAGCAAAAAACACTGCACAGACATGTCTAAGTACATACATCTGTCAAGTAAACACTAGAACACCTTACTAGTAAAACAAGTGACCCACACAACTGCGCCACATCAACAGCGATCGTCAAATGTGTCAGGACCATGGTAGCCATTCGGGCTACCGCCCTGAACAAAACTGGTAGCCCGAAAAAAATTCTGGAAGCCGGAGTGGCTGCTAGGTTCTGATTCATCTCAGAATTCCTGCTCGCCATTTGGGCTACCGCTACCGGAGCTTTCACTCGCCCGACGGTAAATTTGGTAGCGAAAGCGAGCGGGTGAGCGCATTTGACAATCGCTGCATCAACAACAAAATGTACTACAGTACTGAATAATCGTAACAAATATTTCACTAAAAACTGAATTCACACCTCTGCATCAACACTGAAAGTGAGCCATTCATCCAGCTGCAGTTGTGTTTTCTTTCCCTCACTCTTATCTTCCCCCTCACTATCACTGTCTTCTGCCAGACCATCCGGCCGCTCCTCTCCTGAAAAGCGGAACGGAAAAGTGAAAATTTCTCCTGAAAGCAAACACGCGTTCTTCTACAATTATTAACTAAACAAGGATGGAGTGGAGGTAAAAGCAAATCGAGTGGGAGGGGTTTCCAACTGCAAGTTATAGCTGCCCATGAAAAGCACGTCCTGACCAACTACAGCTGTGTGTGACTGCTTGGTCACTTCCGTATTGCGAACAATCCTCCCTTCAACTCTCATCAAAGAAGTCATAGTAAGTCTAAAAACCAGAGTAAATTGGAAATCCGATACTTGGAAAGAAATAAGTTTCGAATATAATGAGCATTTTGTTTGGTTTTGCTGTGGCTGTTGTCTGTTTTGTTTATCTGACTAATTGGGTGGGCGTTAGGGTGGATGTTTAGGTGTTTAATGCCTAAATTTCTCTATCGCATATGGGTGATACCAAAGACAGGAATTGAACTTATGACTTGAGCATTGACAGTCCAATGCTGTACCGCTCAACTGTCCCCACTCCCCCTAACTAACTGGGCAATCAGATCAGGGATACGGGCCTCAGTTTACATGAGCATCACCCACCATCATGAGCGCTGTCCGCAACCTTCAGAGCATCAGCAGGCAGTTTGGACGGACCTGCGAAGATGACGATGGTAATGGGCGAGACGAGGGTACAGCACCTGACCAGCCCGAGACGCTCCATGCGTGTCATCTCCTCGTACACCAGCCAGTCGCACGGCAGGGCCTGAATGGCTTTGCTGTGGGACTTCTTGTCCAGGCTGGCCGCTGTAGGGGCCACGCTCAGCACAGACCTCTGGTGGAACTGAACCTTGGACTCTTTCCTGCAGCACAAACATCATCTGACGTTGTGTAAAAAGACTATATGTCCATCTGCCTGCTGAAAACGGACACCATACGCTTGTTCCGCTATGAACACTTCATCAGTATGAACTGAATTAAGGATGGACTAAGCAATAGGAAAGTACAAGTTCTGATGATGTATGCAGTTCTCTTCAGTAAACCAAAGGCAACAAGAGAAGAATCATCAACAGGCAATGATTACAACAATGCATGGGGCAGTTTAAGCTAATGCATGGAATCATGTGGGCTCGTTATTCCCTTGAGTAGTAATTCCCAGTGCTGCCACCAAAATGAGGGAGTACTACAAAATGAACAATTTTCACAAGAATTTTAGTTGCAGCATTGCACTCCTCACCACTGCTATCTTTTAAGGTTTATCTGGCTCATACCAATCTTTTTTCTTCTTTTTTTTTGGGGGGGGGGGGGATGGGGGGGGGGGGAGGGGTTATCACTGGTACTTGTTCTGGTTTTTAATTGCCTCTGCCTATCCTTTATCAATTCTACTCGGGTGTGTGTGTGTGTGTGTGTGTGTGTGTGTGTGTGTGTGTGTGTGCTCTTTTACTTTTTTAGTTGTTCTTACGTAGTGTACATTGAGTGAATGAGTTGTTTTTATGGTTTTGGTTTTTCTTACTTCGGTTTTAGATTGTAAGGCGCCTAGAGTTCGTTCCCCAGGGATAAGCGCCTTATAAATATTATTATCATTATAGCATTGCACTGTTTATAGTCATTGCAGCCTGGTCAATCTCTTCACCTAACTGTAGTTCCACTGATCACAGGAAGACAAAAACACACGCTGACAGGGGAAAAGAATGCTATAGCCCAGTGCGGCTCAAACACTGTTCTACTTACTGTGTGACCAGTGTGTTTTTCTTGCGGTTGACATACAGCACATTGGGGAATATGCCTGCACACAGTGCTGCCTTCACCACCGCCCAGTTTTCAGAGTTGGTGTTCAAATCTCTGATGTCTCCACCTCCTCTTGCTCGCACAAACCCACTGGCTCGTAGCTGCCCCAGTAGCTGAGCTCTGTACGCGTAACACAAGTCCATTGTGTGAAAGAGGGAAAATTATCATGAGTATTTAACTGTCAAAAATGCCTCCACTTCCCAGCAGCTGTCAATCTAACTATGGTAAACACACATACAATGGGTATTTCCACAAAGTATTCCTGTGCTTAGCAACTGAATTTATATTGATCATGATCATCGTGCATGACAAAGATGCATATATATGTATACTTGTAGTTGTAAATTAGTACATTGAATTGAAATATCCACTAAACCAATTATAAGTGTAGTACAAAAAAGTCTGGGGTACTAATAACTATTATCTATGACTTTCAACTTCAGTGATAATCAGGATGTTCCTGGTTTGAAAGAAAGATTTCACAACAATGGAAAAGTTACCTCATGCCAACAACCATCTCCATGGAAGCAGCTGACAAGAAATTCTTCTCACAGAAAGACTTCTCCCAGCCTTCTGTCCTAGCCTTTTGCCACATCTACACACACACACAGAGAGAGACACACACACACCAAGATCAATACCAAAACAGCCAGCCTGACACCTTCATAATTATGTTTAGTAAAACTACAAAACCAGAAAAGCATAACGATTATCATTACTTGCTTGTGCTTAGACTGCATAATCTCCATTCTTTTTTAAATGCATTGACAAACCTGGAATGCTCTAAGCAGTGCCATGTGATCACTGAAAGTCCCCGCAGCAAATTTGCGCCTCGCCATGTTGGACGCCCGTTTCTGTGATGGCAGTGCTGGCAGCATGACTGAAAGGCAAAATGTATCATCATCAGTCTCACAATTCTCCCAGACTTTCTCAAACGGCTTAAGTACCTTGGATTTGATAAGCACTTAAGTCACTTTACATTTGATGGTAGATCTCTTGAACAGAGAGTTCTCAGTGCCTTGACATAAACTTGATATCGAAACAATGCAAGCTCAAAAAATGTGAGCCTTGCAATCAATTAAACACGTTTCTCTGTGTACAGCAAAGACCCTATCCCATCTCAAGTCCTGGACCTCCAACAAACAAGAGCTAAATACAAAAAGAATCCAGCTGCTTACAAGGATCCTTGTGAGCCAGGGCACAGACAATGGTGAGGATGGGATCCAGGCACTTGAGGACAACGGCGTGCAGCACCATCTTGCCCAGTCGCGGCTCCACAGGCAGGTCTGTCAGGTGGTGACCAAGCTCTGTCAGCTCCTCCCACTCGTCAAGCGCATCCATTTGCTGTTAAACAAGGTAGAGAAGAAATGAGGGGAGCATTGCTGCGGCAAACACAACTGCGCAAAGAAAGTGAAGGGTTTGGTGATCTTCGATCCATGAAGACGGATGCACAGTGTAAGAGCTTCCTTTTTGTCTCTTTTCTTACTTATTTTCACAAGCCTGTGTTCACTCCTGAAATAAATGTTGTCTTGAGCTCTTGCAAATGTTTACAAACAATATTCCCAGTGGTACTGTTTGAGGATGAGGGCCATCTACTGTACCCATTCTGTGCACTGTGAGTGCTTCTGTTCATTTCTTGAAGTCAGAAGTACTTAAAGATATTAAGTCCTCTTCATCTTAAAAGGCTTTCACGCGATATTTGCAAGCAAGAAAATTGAATGCCACAAGACAATTTTTCAAAGTGTGTGTCTTGCACATATAATGATGGTGAGAAAAAAAAACAACCAAAAACCCCCGAACATCCCAGAAATGCCATACCGTTTGGAAAATGAAGAAGCCAGCTTACCTTGAGCATGGTGACAGCATTACGTATGATAAGAAAAGGTGGTGCTTGTGGACACCGGCCAAGAAACTCGGCTATAGTCATGGTAGTTGGAGCTAGCAGCTTTGTATGTAGACACAACTCCTGCAAAATTACAGAAAAAGTTTTAAAGAGGACAGCAGGTTGCATACAGCAAAATCTCACCATCAAAGTTTTCAAGATGATTTCTCAGAGGTGACCTACATGCACTGCTGTGGTGAGGGCTGCTGCTCGCACGGAGCCAGGCGGGAAGACTGACGGGTTCATGTGGGGCATGGGGTGAGTAGGGGATCACACATGACCAGGACACAGGGGTACATGTAAATTCACTCAAATTAAGGCCCATGCTGGGGGTAGCACGATGGCTCTACTGACTGAAGTTGTGAAGGTATTAGGAGAACTCCTATAGTATCACGTCATCTGGTATAACCGTAGGAGAAAACAAGCAACAACAACAGGAGGAAGTGCAGTTGCTAAAATGAATGTGCAGAGATGAGAATAGCATAAACATTTAGCTTGTATTGCTCTATAATCTGTATTGATGTCTGTCTGCAATTTGTCAGGCAATAAACATGTTTCAAACAAATACAACAGAAGAAGAGAAAAAGAACAAGTACTGACGTGGAGTTGCAAGCGAAGGATCTCTGGCTGTTGGTAATCCATCATGACAGCATGTCGTGCCCGACTGAACAGATGGTAGCATACACCAGCACGGCACCGTCCAGCTCTGTCACAAGAATATGATGACTGCCAGAATGCTTCCAGCAATTCTCAATTTCTACATAAGCTTGTGTACTGTCGGAAATAAGAGCACATCCCAGCATTCACTGGCTGCTGAATTTCACTCCATCTCCACTGAGCATTTTTTTTTTTTTTTTTTGTAAATCTTACATTCTTCATTATCTTTCTGTAAGTCAGAGTTTAAAATGGTCCATGATCCAAAGGAGAAAATGTGTGTAGCATTAAGTGATGAAGCGGCAATGCCACAAGCACTGCTTTGTGCTGGGTGGTCTGCCGGCATGCTCCCCTGGATTTTTTTTTTTTAATAAAATCTTGCAATCTGGTGTGTTTTGGCCATGATTTCAAGTACTTCAGAGGACAAAACACTTTATTTTTTTTGGGGGGGGGGGGGGGAATTTTTAGCCGAAGGTGGAAATCCACCAGAAGGTGAAAGATTTCCAGCCCTGGTAAGTGGCTTGAGCCCTCAGGGTAGAGTTGTATGTTGAAGAAAGTCTTCTCCATCATCATTAATGTGTAGTGATAACTCACCTGCCTTTCCTCTGCAAAGCACTGGCCTTTGAAATCCAGTTGCACTTTAATGAAGATGATGAGGTCAGAGCATCATAGGTTTTCTGAAACGAAGTACAGATAAATCTCAAATTCCTGCAACACCTGACAACAGACTATGAAAAAAGAAAATGCAATAACAGAAATTGAAAAAGACAAATTAGCAAAGAAGAAGGACATTTCAACAAAATCTAAGTGAACATGCATCACCACATCATCAGAAACAAAGTCAAAATTTCAATATCTGCAAAATCCAGGAAGAAATCAGATGGACTTAGTTTCACCAAAGGCAAACAGACGGGTTCCTTACAGCTTTCAAAACTGAGGGTCATTTTGACCCTCTCTGTTAAATTCAGAGGGTCATTTTAAAATCAAAGCGTAAGATCCAAGTGCGAAAATCTTGGTTCGACCGGATCCATTGTTTACAAGATTGTCGGAGGCGACACGTGATTTGTGAATCGGAAAACCCAGCACCTGGGCACATAATTCTCTGTTGTTTCCATTCCCAGCGACCGTCTGAGGTGTGTTGTTTTACTGTCCGTTTTCAAGTCTTGAAAACCGTGCCTCACAATGACGTACAGCCCAAAAATCTCTGCATCAGATTCTGAAATCTCTACGTACGCACATATGTGCAAAACAAGGAACACTGAAACAGACCAGGAGAACAAAGGTTGAAACAGAGAGAAATGGAGCACAGAGTAGACAGAAAGTTTGATGGTTTGTATACTGTACCTCCTTCACTTTCCCAGTATCTACAACATGTACAACATCGTTGATTGTGATGCTTGTTTCTGCGATGTTGGTGGACAGAATCTAGTAAAAAGAAAAAAACAGAGCAGTGTAAGTACCGGCAGACTGATCTCCAGTGAATGCAAATACGTGTATTGCTAACTCCAACAGCAACAAAACTGTCAATATTAGCATTTCAAATGTCAAACGATAACAAAACCAGAAAGAGAGATAAACACGACCTCAGTGCTGATAACATCAATCAAAACGTTACATCAAAATCACAAAACCAAACAAGATCTATTACCAGTTTTCAACAAACTTTCACTAGTTTCTATGTATCAAGATATACTCACTAACGTCTTCAAGAAAAAATATAACCTTAAAATACTTTGTACCAAATAAAAGCTAAGAATAATTTTATATGCATTACTGAATTGAAACAACATACAATTTTCCTGTTGTGGGGGAAATTGTTGAACACTTTCTTTTGGTCGGAAGACTGCATGGCAGAATGAAGTACAAACACCTTGCACCTGAGGGGGAAAAAAATGTAAAAGGTGAGTGAAATATGTCTTTCACAAAGTGATATCACTTGTAACTTGCCTGGTCGAATCTGATCAAAGGCTTACAATGAAAATAAACTTGTGAAATGATTAGAAAACACAAATTTCGACAGACTTACAATGAAAATAAACTTGTTGAATGATCGCAAAACACAAATTTCGACTCAAGATATGAGGCCATGCTCTGACATTAGATTTCAAACCAAGGTAGATAACATAGCGCAAACATACAGACATCACATCACAAAGTTCTTTTGCCCTAAATTATTTACCTTGGTTTGAAAATAAATTCTGACACCGTCCTGAAAGTTTGGCATAACTGGATTTAGAGATGAGCACAGGATGACATGTACTGTACACTTCTTCTGCCCCAAATTTGCAACGACGTTGATTTACAGTTCTAATACATGCTGAATGACCACTGAACACACATTTGCAATATGAAATCAAGGTGTTGACAACACTGCTATGTATGCTAAATCAGGTGTCCCACCTGTCAAACTGAGGACATTCGTTGATGGCCTTGCCCATGGAGACGATGTCATCATATCCAGGCAAGAACACCAGGATGGCTCCCTCGGGCTGAGTGGTATGAATCTTGAGCAAGAGGTGCGTTACAAGGGTGATATCCACCTTGTCATCATCAAAGCTCTGCTGGTATAAGGACAACAGTTCCCGGTCCTCTGGTGACATCAGCTGCAGGTCTTCCGCCTCCCCATTCTCCACGAGTCCCGCATCTAGAGTAGATCTGTTTAGAAAAGAAAATCACAAACCTGCCAGCTGCTACAGTATGAGGGTACACTTGTTTCATCCTATAATACTGACAATGACACAGAATTTTGGCACAACTCCGTTATGAGAATGGCATAGGAGATGTGTACAATGCCTGTTATCCTGTGCTATTCTCAACATAGGGCGGGTGGGTGTTTGGGAGTTTAACGTCCTTTTCCACCACATACGGGTGATATCAAACACAGGGCAACGATGAAAAAGCCAGCACAATATTTGGCCCCAGCCGGGATTCAAACTCACGACCCGAGCATTGGAAGTCAAACGCTGTACCATTCGGCAACCCTGGCTCCCCCTATTCTCAACATAAGAGTTACGCCAAACTTCCATGATGGTGTTATAGATATATGTCTAATAGGAAGCAAAAGAAAACACGCAGAACAACGTGAAAGGACGGAAAAAAACTCACTTACAGGTCTTATACTGTCATATGTGTACAGCAGTGATGCACATTTGAATTAAAAAACAGACTGTACCGGCCCCCGTAGTGTAGTGGTTAGCACTTCGGACTATGGACCGGGAGACCCGGGTTCGAATCCCAGCCGAGGCAAGCGGGATTTTTCCTACCTAGGTCGGCTCCTTCCCAGAGTGGGTGTGCTATGGGCCCAATGGGGAGGCTGTTGCCACACAGCCGAGCTTCACCCACTTCACGGGTGCGACTTTGGGGGTGCTTCCCTTGGTATGACACGTCTTATGATGTGGATGATTACACGGCCGGCACCGCAGGTGCCGTAGTTCCCGGGCCTGGTTAATGCCGGGATATTTATGACAGGAAGCGTGGAATGCGGCCCTGTCCCGCAGTCCCAAACCACACGGATCTCCATAGCATCATCTTACCATCATCCTCATCTCCATCATCATGCATAATAAAAATTGCCCGAACTTCCGAGCCCTCCGTGGATTCCACCCATTATCTGGGAGGAACACCACTGGAGCCGGCAAAGAATTGTGGCAGCAAAAAATGTACAGTATTCACTCTTATTCCTGCACATAAAGCTGTGATTACTATACTAACATGTGAGCCTCAAGCAGCTCCACCACTTCTGCCTGCTTGAAGTGCTTTGCCCACTCCACTGCGGTCCAGCCATTTGATGCCCGCAGGTTTACATTGGCCCCCAGGTTCAGAAGCTGTTCCACCACATCCAGGTAACCTCTTCCTGCTGCCACCATTAGTGGTGTGACGCTTGTGGCTGAGTGAATGTAGTCAACTGGAACAAAGAACATTTTCAGTAAATGAATAAAATAAATGCTTAAGTCATAGACGTTCAATACTGCTGGTCTACCGGTGTACATGTATATATCTCTTTGTCCCTTATTGTAAAATCTGGCTGTTTTGGCTGCGGAAAGGCATCACCATTTGTACGGTGCCACCCGTTCATGCATAACATACTGAGATGAATCCAAACTCTACAAAAGAAGGTTGTTGTTCGTTTTGTTGTTGTTTTTTGTTTTGTTTTTTTTGGGGGGGTGTTTGGTTGTTTTTGTTTTTTGTTTGGTTTTTTTGTTGTTTTTTATTGGGGGGGGGGGGGGGGGGGTAATCACTGGTACCTGTTCTTCGTTTTTAATTGTCTGTCTATCCTGTATCATTTCTACTCAGTTTTGTGTGTGTGTGTGTGTGTGTGTGTGTGTGTGTGTGTGTGTGTGTGTACGTGTGTGTGTGCTCTTTTACTTTTTTTACTTGTTCTTATGTAGTGTACATTGAGTGAATGCGTTGTTTTTATGTTTGTTTGTTTTTACTTTGGTTTTAAATTCTAAGGCGCCTAGAGCTTGTTCCCCAGGGATAGGCGCCCTATAAATATTATTATTATTATTATTATTATTATTATTATTAAGTTCATACAAAGAAAATGTTTTGTATGTTTGAATTTACAATGACCACACACGCTGAATCACAATAATGAATATGGAGGGGAAATGTTCAGTAACTGAAAAACTGTGATGTGACTGATTGTACTGCTAGCAGTAACTGTCCAAGAGACATTTAGCTCAGACAGGCTGGGAAAAGGAAGATACAGCAAACAGAAGGTCTCGCTTGGAAGACGAGACACTGCTCACACAAATGTACTGCTGTTGGCTGGACTTACTGGACACATTTTCACTCATGATGAGGTGAAATATCTGGTGGAACGCGTCGTCCTGCCCAGACAGCCAGACAGCCGTCAGCAACTCATCCATACGAGCTTTGACTCCAGGGTCCAGCTCTTCTTTCTCTTCTCCAATCTGGAGGTAAACAAACCAACCAGTATATGTACAACCATCAAGACATGAAAAAGTTACTGACAGAGCAGAGGTAGCATATCAGAAGACACTACTGACCTAATTTCTTGATAAAACAATCTTTTTATTTTGTTCATTTAATAATGATAATAATAAATTGCTTTTATATAGCGCAGTATCCCAGCAGACGCTGGCTGGCGTGTGGTGTGCTTAAGTATGTGAAGTTTGTTGAAGAAGGCATTTGGTGTGCTTAAGTATGTGAAGTTTGTTGAAGAAGGCATTTGGTGTGCTCAAGTATGTGAAGTTTGTTGAAGAAGGCATTTGGTGTGCTTAAGTATGTGAAGTTTGTTGAAGAAGGCATTTGGTGTGCTTAAGTATGTGAAGTTTGTTGAAGAAGGCATTTGGTGTGCTTAAGTATGTGAAGTTTGTTGAAGAAGGCATTTGGTGTGCTTAAGTATGTGAAGTTTGTTGAAGAAGGCATTTGGTGTGCTTAAGTATGTGAAGTTTGTTAAAGAAGGCATTTGGTGTGCTGAAGTATGTGAAGTTTGTTGAAGAAGGCATTTGGTGTGCTGAAGTATGTGAAGTTTGTTGAAGAAGGCATAAGCCTGCTAGATACGTCTAACATCAGACAGACCACAGTCTTATAACTAACCTCTGTGCTATCAAGATCAGCTACACCATCGTCAGCACTGGGGTCCGGTGAGTGAGAGTCTCCAGTGTCTGTGATGGTCAGCTGGCGGGTACACCATTCACTCAGTTTTTCCTGCTGCCTTGAAGCTGTTAAACACCATGTGTTCCTTTCAATGAATAGCTAAAGTGGAACACAGTACATGCAGGTCTAGTCGTAACTTAAAATAGTCATTCTAACAGCATGAAACAACTCTGAATTTCATTTATTGTAAGGACTGAAGATGCAGTGTTTACGACAGCTTTCACACCAAAGTTTGACTCGCCAGTCTCTTCTTCTGGCCCGTGGCTGAACTTTGAGTCAAGTCATCACTAGTCATCACGACTCGCGCAACTATTCTGTCATCGGCTCTGAGCAAGGATCATTCAAATGGGCAAGGCAGCACTAGAAAAACGTGTGCGCACACAGTGACAATTTTTCAGCATCAGTTTCGGAGTTCTGTGCGTATTTTACACACTATAGTGCATAATCAGAAACACCGAGATGTGATGAGGCCACACTTTGAACACAATAAAACAAATTCAGAAAAACAAAAACCCAAAAACTCTGTGAGTGCAAAGTAGCAACAGAAGAAAGCACAAGCAAAACAAAATCAAGTAAACGCAAACAAACAGAAATTAATTACCATTTTGTTTTTCTCGCTTTAGCTTCTCCATCACCTTATTTGAGTATCCAGTCCTGTTGGAACAAAAGACATAAACAGCTGTGTGATATGCTGTAGAACTTTACAATTCACAAAGCTCTTTACTTCTAAATGTGTCTTGAAATGAAATAGTGGGGTCAAAAAGATGTTTTATCCTGGATGACTAGCAACAAGCTTAAACTTAACACTGACAAAACCGAGGTCATGCCTGTAGGTTCTCAGTCGCGTCTCAGACTGATTGGCAGCGAGGTCGCAAACATCGGTGGTTCGCAGGTCTCTTTCCAAAAGTGTGTGAAATATCTAGGTGTGAAGATCGACCAGACGCTTTCCATGCATGATCAGATCAGCAGCGTCTGCCGTGCGGCTTTTCTTGAGCTCCGCAGGATCTCCTCACTTAGGCCGTTTCTCTCTGATAGTGCAGCATCAAGGCTTGTAAATGCGTTCGTGACGTCTCGGTTGGATTACTGCAACTCCATCTTTGCAGGTTTACCGGCAGACCAGACCTATCGTTTGCAGATGATCCAGAACAACGCGGCGCGTCTCGTCTTGAGAAAACGAAAGAGGGATCACGTTACGCCTCTGCTGAAACATCTCCACTGGCTCCCTGTTAAATTCCGCTTCCAGTATAAAATCGCCACTTTCGCATTCCGTTTCTTCGAAGGTTCTCTTCCTCCCTACCTGTCGGCCTTACTCTGTAAGTATCAACCGTCGCGCACCCTGCGTTCCGCTAGTGAAAAACTTCTCAAAATTCCGAAGCGTAACATGAAAACTGCCGGAGAGCGCTCTTTCAGCTTTTTAGCCCCGACTGTCTGGAACTCCTTGCCAATCGAACTCCGCCTTCAGACCTTGCTGCCTCTGTTTAAATCGCATCTGAAGACCTACCTCTTCCGCCAAGCCTTCGATAGCTAAACCTCTGTTAAGTCTGTGTGCATCATGAGTTCGTTGCACTGCGAATTGTATGTATGCTGAGGGGATGTAAATAGCGTGTGCGTGTGTGTGTGTGTGTGTGCTTTAACGCGCAGCGAGTCCTTGAAGTTGGAGAACGGCGCTCTATAAGAGCTATGTATTATTATTATTATTATTAAAAAAGAGTGAACAGAATTCCATAGCATCATTACATATGGAGAGATAAATGATTTTTTTAAGCAGAAAAGTAAAAAAATAAATAAATAAAAACAAAAAGAGAGAAGAAAGAAAGAAATCAAAAGTTACCATGCATTTAATGAATATATGAATATTTCATAAAGCATTCAATTCAATTAATACTGACTCTGCTTACCATTTTAATACATCCTCAAGGAAATACTCATCAACATTGAACAGGGTACCAGGAACTGCAAAGAAAAATTACTAATATAAAAGAACTCACTCCAGGAAAACTTTATAACAATGACAAAAGAAAGATGTCCAAAATTCCTAACCTACAAAGTTTCCTAGCTTATTTCTAAATGAGAGTTTACAATAAAAACATACAGGTCAATGACAGAATGATGACCACCGCAATGATATTTTAAGAAATACAGTACATAATTTAAATTCTCCACCCAAATATGAATTATAATGCAAAGCAAAATATCAACCGTTGAAAGTCCCATATATATTATTACTAAATTTTTTTTTTAATCCACACACGCATGCAAAAACATGGAAATAATTAATTTCAGGTAAATTTTTAATGGACGCACCCATCACCACGGGGCAATTGCCAAAGTACGAGGCAAACAGCTGAACATTGAGAGCTGCGCTCATCAAGATGACCTTGAGATGTTTAAAGCGTGGCAACGCCTCCTTCAGGCATGTCAGAAGAAAATCGCTGAACCGGTCACGTTCATGTACCTCATCCTAGGAGATACACAAGCAACGTTTTCGCAAGATGACGTGAAGAACTCATCAGGGATAAACATAAAACAGTAAAAACTTCTCTAAGTCAAAAGCCACTGACTTACATTGACAGCGTTTTCAAAATTTCTTGGGAGGATAATGGCTTTTCGAACAGGCTCTGTAACGGTGTGTATCCCACAAACACCAACACAGCTGACAAAATGTAATCACATGCATGCCTAGCAATATCAAACGTGAAATTATGCCTCTATTTAAAACAAGCTCAGGACAGATTCTGTCTTAACCTGTAAATCAGATTTCTTTTTTAAAAAATTTAAAAGATAAAAATAAAAATGAGCAAGTAGCGATTTCAGCACAAGAAGTAGTACTACGCAAAGGTAACAAATAGGTAAGTGGACACTGTATGGGAGAGAACTGTTCCTGTCTGGGAAGAGTGATCAAAAAATCTAGCAGTTTCAAACACAGAAAAAATGATTGGGGGAGGGGGCATATCACCCAGCATGTCCCTCATCTCCATGCGACATTAGTCCCCTGAAAAGGGGTCCAGGTTGTGTAGTGGTCAGTGTGGACTGTCAGTCACTTTTTGTTTCGAGCTGTAGTCCGACCACTGTTCCATCGGCACTCAGTGAGTGTGCATGTGTGTGTGTGTGTGTGTGTGTGTGTCTGTGTGTGTGTGTGTCTGTGTGTGTGTGTGTGCGCGCGCGCGTGCGTGCGTGCGTGCGCGTGTGTGTGTGCGCACGCGTGTGTGAGCGCAAAGAGTGTTTCGTAGAAAACAGTAAAGTGTATTCATTATTATTATTATTATTACAGCTGTTTCAGTCTTGGCGACCTCTACGATTTCTAAGACACACGTCCCTCTTTGGGGGAAACACTCATATCTGTTGAAGCTAGTGGACTTGAGCATCCACTCACCAAGGAAGTAAACCTTATTATCTGTGTAGTGTGATTTTATCATCTTAGTTTCTACAACTCTTAACGAAGAGAGAGGGAGAGCAAGAGGAATGGAGAAGTAGTGACCAGAATAGTCAAGTGTTCCTGTTTGCTCACCACAATCACATGTGTGACAGTACTAAGGGGTGCAATTCCTCCCATCAGCGTACGCAGCAGCACTCCGTTAGTGCAAAATGTCAGGAGTGTTTTAGGAGACACTCTGCAAAAAGAAGACGAGTGAATGCTAAACAGAATTTCTTGAGCAATTTTTGCTTTTTGCATTTATAAAGAAAAAGTGAGTAAATCCAGGAATAAATGTGCATAGTTGGTTTAGGATATATATATGTAGTACGCATCATATAGACTAGTTCTAAGAACCAGAACTCACGCTCATACTCACAGTCACACACACAAGCACACGTGCGCACACATGCATGCAACCAGTGTATGCACGCACAAATATCCCACTTCCTTTTTTATGTTGTTTCCATAGTAATGGAAACAACATAATAGGACGGGCTAAAATTTCCACGTTCATAGGCAAGCATCTGTGGTACAAACGCACGTCACTGCCGATCTCCCGCAGAGACGATTATGCAAGTGTAACTCTGACAATGACGTAAGAAAACCTGCGTCATCGATGCTGGCATGTATGCTGTTCCGAACGCGCTTCTCCTCCTCACTGAGTGCCGTCTGTGCGGATGTGTGTGCGTGTGTGAATTGTGTCCGGGCCCGTTTCTTCGAAGATACTTAACCGAATGGCTTCAAATTTGGGGTATCCAAATTTATCAAAATGTTACATTAGACGATTCAAGCGTGTGATGATTGCTTAAGTGATTTGGGAGTTATCGCCCTTTTGAGACAAGTTGGTTGTCTTTCGTGTACATGCGTAATATTTATTTAAATCACTCAATTTTTTGGCAGTAGATAGCTTGAATACGGACTCTGAATTGACTCACTACTAGAAAATGGTCGCTCTTATAGTTTTCATGTAAACCGAGCCTGAGTTGACATTGCATGTGAACCCAGTTCAGATGCCTATTTCTCCGAAAATACTAAACCGATCGATTTCAAATTTGGGGTTTCTAAATGAATCAAGATTTTTGAATAGAAGGCCCGATCCAGGTACGATTGCACACATGATTTGCGAGTTATTGCCCTTTTCAAAAAAAGTGGCTTTCTGGCGTTTAAAGGCGTAATATTTACCTAAACCACTCCATTTTTGGGACATAGATAGCATGAATACGGACTCTCAACTGAGTGAATTTTGGAGGTTGTCGCTTTTATACTTTTGGCGTAAACCGTACCTGATGAAAGTGCTGGTGAACACACTTTAGATCTCAAAATCGCTCCTACTATACATAGATAATGAGCCTGGGGTGCCATAAAAAATATACAAAAAAATTAGAAAAATTCACTGCAGCCGTTGTCGTCAGTTGACTCGAAAATTTGTACTCGAAGCACATTTCCTTTACACAAGCCACACGCCTCACAAACATCGCAGAAAAGGCACACGCGCACTGACGCAAAATTGTATCAGCGTCAGTTTGCCGACGTCATGTTTGATTGACGTGGGGGTGTGTTGTCACTTTTCGGAAGTTCTCTATTTGTAGACGGGGAAAGCGGGAGTTTCATTGATGTAGTGAGCTTTGTTTTTCCCACTGACTCTCACTCAATAGCATAGTAGAGTGAGAGAACACCACATAGGTCTCAATGGAGCACATGCACAAACGCGGCTCGCGCAAGTCTGCGTGCGTGCGCGCGCGCGCGCGTATGTCTGTGTGTGTCTGTGTGCGCGCGCGCGCAGCAGACATAACACATAGTGAAAAATCGTTCGCCGCGCAGACTTGTCTGTTAAACACATTGAGCCGGTATAAATTCGATCTTTACACTGCGCAGCAGCAACACTTCAATTTTCATGGGGCTGCTTTCATTGCAAGAATTGTATCCGAGTCAAAGTTATTACGTCAAATGTATTATGCGTCATCCCAATGAGGAAAACGTCATAGATTTCAAAGAAAACAACTTGACGTCTCTCTTCCAAAACCAAGATTGGTCTGACAAGCCCGGTCAGTTGTTTCCATTGAGAGAGAGAGAGAGAGAGAGAGAGAGAGAGAGAGAGTGTGTGTGTGTGTGTGTGTGTGTGTGTGTGTGTGTGTGTGTGTGTGTGTGTGTGTGTCCTCCCGTATACATGGCATTACAAAAGAACGACCGTGACGACAGCAGGTGATTAAATGGAAACAACATATTGGGCTGGTCAGTGGCCATCTTGTTTTTAATAATCAGTCTGTAGAAAGAATCTCCAGTTAGTGGACTTCACGAGTGACCAAACACTTACTTGCTTTCCAAACGAATCTGATAGCCCACTGTTTGGCCAATGCGCTCAGCCCTCTCAGCTGCCACCCTCTCTGCCACACTCAAGGCAGCGATCCTGCGAGGCTGGGTGCACAGGATCCGGCACTGCTGGTTCTTGGAGTAGCAATCGTCAAGAATCATCTGAGGTACCTGTAGAAGTAGAGCCAACACAACTAAAGCACAGCCTTGTACCAACACAGACATGAAAAGTATTTAGTGGCGAAAAACTACGATCATATTAAATCTCACACTCCCATTTAGTGACAGACATATCATACCATGGGTGCAAATCACCAAAACCATACAAACAATATTAAATATGTTCAAAAAGAAAGCTTTTGAACCTCTTTTCATTGGAGTAAGGAGAGATCATTTAATACCTTCAGTCAGCAAAACATACACAGATGAACTGGTACTGTCTTTACAAAAGAGCTCTCATGCTCATTTTGATTACACTAACACCATGCCAACACTACACAGTATGAACTTCTATCATCCTTCTAAACCTGCTTCCAAAAACTAATCATTAGAGTATAACATGCCTGTGTCGTCTTCCCAGACCCTGTCTCTCCTGACACGAGGGAAACTTGGTTGTTGTTGATGGTGGCCAAGATTTCTTCCCGCATGTGGTAGACAGGCAACGTCTGCCGAAAACTGTTGAGATCTGACTCCCCTCGACGAGGTGGCACCTGGGGAACCCCATTGTTTAACCTGCCTGTGGTGGTCTTGTTGAACTCACGAGTCACTGTAGTGACAAACAAAACACGATGTCAAACTGGCATAGAAGTTGTAGCTTCATCCATCTTGGTGGGGTGCGGTGGGGTGTGGTGTGGTGGGGGAGAGAGCAATGTCAAGTGCTCCTAAAAACCAACAAGGTGGGGGAAGTTGGGGTTGGGGGGGGGGGGGGGAAGTTAGGGTTGGGGGTGGGAAGGGGGGGGGGGGGGTGTTCACGGCATCTCTGATCTGGAGTCTCGACTCTCAGCAGTGACCCCGTAATCCGGAAAATGTTGCTTGCTTATTTTGCCAATATGGAAAATTTTAATTTTTGAAAGTTCTAAATCTAGAAATCCAGAATGTTCCAGAAAATTTGCATCCGTGTGTCTGAGAACTGACAGCGACATGCCAAATGCCACAGTCCTGTGCACAATGAATTCAAGCTCTTCATAAAAAACAAAACAAAACAACAACAAAAAAACACAGCATCACTTTATTCAGTGATAAATCCAACAACAATTTAGCCTTAAATCATGGCAATTTTGCCAGTTACTTTGGCACAAACACAAACATTAAAAAATGTAACTCATGCAGCAGAAGCCTATTGTTTCTCACGACCGGCATGCTTCCAGTCTATTACCTTCACTGACGGACATTTTGTGGGTGCGAGGCTGAAGATCTGCACGTTCTCGTGTGGTAAGGGGAAGGCGTTGTAGAAGGGACATGACCTGATGGCGCGAGTTTCGTGCCAACTGAAACCCAGCCACCCAACCTCCCAGCCCAGAGCCCTCTTTCTTGTACAGGGTCAGAAAACGGTTGGCACCTTTCCTAAAAAAAAAATTAAAAAAAATGAACATGCGCAAATTACATTTATTTTTTAATCTAACAGAAAAGACTTTTTGTAACCAAGTGCCTGAAATCAGCACAGAACCATGCTTATCAGTATCATGCAGTTTTAATTTTAGCATTCACAATCACATGACACAGCTGCAGTCAATATAGCTGCACAAAGAAGAGCAACTTTAAACAAGTATAAACTGACCCTTTGCTTTTCGACTTGAGGCCCAGACTCTGGGCCATCCTATGAATGTAGGCTCTTTCAGTTGCTGTGAATGATGAAGGAAATTCCAGGTCTGTAAGGAGAGAATAAGTGGTGAAGCACCTGTTGTGACTACGCACCTCAATAACACCTAACAAAAAAACAACTGGAAAAGCAAGTATTAAAATAGCTGTTGATCGGCAGCAATGATGAGTTAATCATGTTTCAATACTTTCATTCACTAAGAAGATATTTAGCATTAAATGATTCTGTTATCATCCCATAATTCAACACACAGACAAGATTCACTTCATGTGTGTGTGTGTGAGTGGCGGGGGGGGGGGGGGGGGGGGGGGGGGCAGGAACATATCGAGGGTTCCCTACCAGTGTACCACACAGTACCAGAACGTACTATATCTCTTCTGTCTAGTACTGATGTTTAAAGTTTGGAGGGGGGATCTACCGGAGTACCTCTGCAACTTTTTCTCTGCTTTAAACTCCAGGTATTCTACTCACAGGCTGAACTTTATCACCCCGCGCCCCCGAATTGATATTTTTAAATCCAGCCTGTCTTTCTCAGGCCCCTCCCTATGGAATAATCTCCCCCTCGCAGTTAAATCTGCACCGTCGCTCTCCTCGTTCAAGGAGAGCCTTCTCAAATATTTACTCTCATGCTCGGATCCCTGAATGTTCTGCCGTGTGTACCCTCGATGTTGCTTGATAACAGTTATAGGTTTTTCAATGTGTTAAAAGATCCATGTCTCCATGCGCCTGAGTGTTCTGTTGTATGTATCCTGGATGTTACATGTTAGCAATTATAGGTCTTGTTTAAGCACATGTAGTTGAAAGATTATCTCCACACACCTAAGTATTCTAGCGTTTACAGGTTTTATTTAGGTAGTTGAGCGTTTTAGAGCACAACCTGTAACATTTTGCCTGTACATGTCAGACTGATATTCTCACGATGACTTGGTTTATCTTACGTTTAGTCTACTAGTTTGTTTGTTTGTTTGTTTTTATTTTTTGTTTTGTCTTGTTTTTGTCTTTTTTCATTCTACTGTTTTGCTTGTTTGTTTTTGTTTTTTTTGTTGTTTTTTTGTTTGTTTGTTTTTGTTTTGTTTTTTTTTGCCTCTGCCTTAGTTTTACACTTTCATTTTGTAGTCTAGCAACGGCAAATTATAAACTGGCACATGTGCTACAATTTCTACCGTTGAAAAATAAAGTTTCATTGTCATTGTCATTGTCTATCTGTATCAATAGTACTTTCTGGCAGGAAACCCTCAATATATATACATATTACCAGTGGCCTGTACATATGCAATATTTAACGTCTTAATTCCACCTAGACATATGGTTAATACTTTGAAGTTCAATGTCACAATGAACTGAAAATAGATAACCTTTTCTGTTTTCATCCAGTCGAAAGCGCTCGATAGCAAGATGAATGCCAATTTTCACTTCCTCCCCAATGCATGCTGGCTGGTTGAGGCGCGGTCCTCGGTTTGATCCCATGCTTGAACCTGGACGACTACCACCATTACCACTCTGCTGACTAGACCCTCTCCGACTGGTGAGGCGAATAAGAACAAACAAGCAAAAAATCAGTAGTGTTGAAAATTCTTTCAATGCGCCTTGCAGAACTTCATAGATTTCAAGTTACATGTACTCTCGTTGAACATAAATGTTGATTTCTTTATTTAAAAAAAAAAAAAAAAAAATTGAAAGCCTCAATAAACGACCCGCCTCCTGATTCTTAATTTTACATATGACCATTGGTTCAAATCTTTCCCACCAGCATCAGTACAATGTGGCATATACCAGCCTGTGAATTTTCAAAGAGAGAGAGAAGAAGAAAAAAAAATGTTCTGCTTCCACTTCCAGCCAAGTCGTTTAGTTTCACTTTTACAGCACCTACGAGTACGTCAAAAGTGCCCAGTATGTACAAATGGTGGAACAAGCTTCCACAATAAAGGACATCATTGAATCTGTGTACTCTATATTACCTCGACTTTTGTGAGTTGGTTGGGGAAGGTGAATCTGACCCAAATGAAGCCGATTTCATTTGCTCCCGGCTCCCAGGCTGGCCCCTAGCAGCCATTTTGCCGAAAGCATAAACATTAAGCCAGCTTTACATTTGTATTCGTATTCGACCACCGTAAATGAAATGTAAGACAATCAATGTTGTAACAAATCAAATAAATATGATATAGGGTATGTGCTTTTTACTTGGAATCTACTATAATTTTAGAAAAAAATAAGAAAGATTCAAGAGTAATTGTTGCTAGCTCTGTCGGTTGGATAAGTGGGAATTGCGTCCCTTGATTGTGGCAGACGACACGTTCAGATCAAAGTAAACATTTCATTAAATGTCTGAAATCTTTATCATACACAAAGAAAGAACCAAATCCAAACCTGACATACACTACAATTCTGTGTCGTCTTAAAGTAGACTTGGTCTTGGCAAACACAGAGTGGGATCAGTCAAGTGGTGTGACAAGGGAAGACCGGCTGAAACTGAACCCACGGAACTAGGTGAAAAAATCACTAGTGCCGCTAGTTTCAGAACTCCTGCAGATATAAGAGAACTAACTTGAAATACAAAGATGGATAAGGTGTACCTCCTATCTCGGCCCTATCATGGGATTTTGGCTGGACTTGCAAATCAACTGGCTGGATTTGCGGTATTCCAACTGCACGACCGACGCCCGGCGGCTCAGTCCATCCACCCACAGTTCCCTCCCCTTCACAGTGGTTGTCTTTTCGTAGTAGACTCCAGAGTGCAGTCCCTTTTCGGCGGGGTGTGAAAATGTGAGATACTTTCCACTGAAAGACTCTGTGCCCCAGAGAGTGTTTTCGTAGACCCCAGAGTGCAGTCCGCGGCCTTTTCGGCGGGTCGTGAAAATGTAAGATACTTTCCACTGAAAGACTCTGTGCCCCAGAGAGTGGTCTTTTCGTTGTACTAGTAGTCACGAAGCGCATGCATGCGCGAACACGCACGCACGCGCGCGCGCGCACACACACTGACACACCCCGCACACCACACACACACACACACACACACACACTGATACACACACCGCGCGCGCACACACACACTGACTTGCACACACACACACACACACACACACACACACACACACCGCGCGCACACACACACACACACACACACACTGACACCGCGTGCGCACACACTGACACACACCATGACACACACTGACACGCACACACAAGCATTTTTATTTGTACCGGCAAATGCCGGGTCTATTGTGCATAACGGCAACTTGAACGAGCCAGTTTTCAGTCAGTCCCGGTTTGCTCCGCTGATCAGCCACTGCCGCCTGGATCAGTTTGGCAATCTGCATTACCGTGGGATGGCGGAGGACATTCCGAGAGACATGCTGGGAAATTGTTGAAGTAAGCGTCTTTCTTGCCGAAGCCTGGCATAAGAATTGAGCTTCTGTTCTCCTTTCGTGATAACATTACAGTCTTGCCAGCTGATGAAAAACCGCTCGTTCCACTTAGTGGGTTCGATATTTAACGTCTCAACTTCGTACAGATGAGAGGAATTGCAGAATTCGAGTACCCTTGTCTGGATACTGCGAAATGCTTTCAACTCCTCTTGGAAAAGTGGACCCTCTGCCTTTACTTTCTGTTCGAACACCTCTAGGAAATGTCTGTATATTGCCACATCGAACAGGTTCAGCTGTTCGAACCTCCGTTTAACTTCCTTCCGGTACAGAGGACCTTCTTTTGACCGCTTTTGATGAATATTCTGATTTAGTTTCACGTACACGATGTCTTGGATCTGCCAGTGGAAGGATCGCTTCAAAAGGATCAGAGATTCATCAAATCGTTCTTTGATGAGAACCAAGTCAAAGGTCTTGTCCAGTTCTTCCACAAAGACTGGAATGTAAGAACGGTTCGTGATCTGCTTCTGGGGAAGACCCAGGTCGATGCTCATGCGATTGTTGGTAAAAGAATGCAGAGGCTGTTTCGGTTCAAACTGGCTGGAATTCATGATTAGGTCATGAAAACTGACCCAGAGGGGAAGGTACGGAAGATATCCTCGATAGTAATAGAAAGACGACAGTGCTCGGTCCCACGGCTGGCGAAGAATAGCTAGGTACTTGGTGTCTTTGGGAAAATAGCGCCGAATCCTGTTGGCGTCAAAAACCACGTGGTTGCAAAGGATGTCGAAGAGAAAGGGAGGTGAGGGAGGATGGTCGATGATGGCGTTCATGATGGTGGAATGCTCGCTGAGGATGTTGCCAGTGCGGGGGAACATGACGTTCAGACCACGTGACATCGAGAACCGTATAAGTATGCTGTACAGCGTGGTGCTGGCACTTTTGTGAACCTGCAAACATAACCTGTAAACATAACCTGTCTCGAATGTGATAAATAATGTTGAGTTGTTGTTGTTGTTTTTGTTTTTTTAATGTGCGATTAATTTAATAGCTATTTTAAATGGTGTATATCATTAACACTAACATTAGTTTGGGTAATATTTAATTAATAGAAAACTGTATGTTAATTGTAGTGTGTGTATTGTACATAGTCTTATCTGCTGCGTGTATTATCGGTTTGTTTCTTATGTCCACACCACCTGTATTTCCCGCTTGGGATAAAAAAAAGAAGATGTATTTGATTTGATTTGATTTGATAGTGCAGTTCTACTACTACTACTACTACTACTACTACTACTACTACATAACGAACCGCTCTCCAACCACAAACTAAATAAAGTACATGTACATACATAAACAAATACATAAATAAATACACTAGTATAAATATAAATGTAAATCAAGATCAGTATCCTTGAATCGACACAGGGGAGCCGGGATGGTCGAATGGTAGAGCGTTGGACTTCTAATGCTCGGGTCGTGAGTTCGTATCCCGGCTGGGGCCAAATATTTGTGCTGGCTTTTTCATCGTTGCCCCGTCTTTGATATCACCCGCATGTTGTGGAAAAGGACGTTAAACCCCCAAACACTCACCCACCCTTGAATCAACTCCTCTGAACTGACCGTCAACTGATTAAGCATTTACATACGTGTGTGAAACAAAAACACCTATTTTGTAAGAGGGGGAAAAAAACCCAAATATTTATAGAGGGGTAACAGGAAAAAATGTCAACCGTCAGCATTATTCAGCACTGCAAATAATTTATGCTCCTTTCGACTCTCGCGCGTAACAGAGTGCGTGCGTGTTCTAGTACACCTTCAGGTACGGACAAACCTTACCACTGTGACAAACCTTACCACTGGATTTTTCTGGTCAGTGCCGAGCCCGTAAAATCTACCCCCGTGCTGCCCCTAACCCGTGCTGAGCACCAGAGAGCACGTGTTTTTTTCGGGCTCGTCCCACTACTGTTTTTGGCCGTAATGTAAATGTGTAAGTTGTGCTCATTTGGTATACATTTGCATCCCGTCCCGCGCAGCTGGTGTACTTTTGCTCCCCCTGCAAATGACTGGTATACAGTTGCAACCCCTAACAGGCGAACTCTACCAACTGGGCGTTAGTTGTTCGGTCACTAGTAAGACAAACTGAGTCCCGCATGGGGCATATAAACGACATGACAATATTGAGAGTTACACCGCGATTGTTTCCACAATAAGTCATGAAACGAACCTTCACGAAGACGACGTGACGGACTTCACCCGAATGCGGATCTCGTTGTAATGCCAGCTGGCGTGTACGCCACAGTACGATGAAGGACGCTGCCAACACAGCGAGCAGTGTCACGCAAGTCCTTTGTTTCTTGATTCTGCAAATCGGCCGAAACTGATTACTGAGTACAATCTCATTGATATTCCACCACAAGGAAGATACTAACGTTAAAGTTTATATATGCCACTTTTAAACGTCTTGTTGACCGAAAAACTGCGAGTTTTAACGGGCAGTTTTTCGGTCAAAATCAACATGCCCATGTGGGGTTAGCGAAGCCAACGATGGGGGAGAGTTCTGCAGTCGCTTATTCCCTAATCTAGCCACGCCCATCTCCGGCCACCCATCAGTAGCACCAGGCTGAATTGGTATCAGGGATACTGTACCTACTCATGCCGGCGGTAACTCTGAAACAGACAAAAATGGAAAGGGCCAACAGTTGAGCGGTCATGCAAGCAAGAACAAAAGCCACATGAAACATTCACAGAGCATGGCTAGTCATGGTGCCCCTCTCCTGTAATCGAGGTGTGACTTCCCCGATCGCTCATGGGTTAGCCATAACTAGGCTGATGTCAAGTTCACAGATCATGAATATGTAGTAGACTCCAGAGTGCAGTCCCTTTTCGGCGGGTCAGTCGTGAAAGACTGTGCCCCAGAGATAGAATATGCCGCCAAGAAGTGGACACGAAAAACCAGTACAAGCGAATCATTTCCCAAGTCACCATTTCTCCACTGCACACAGAGGGAATAATGAAGTAAGGCGTACACGAGCTGGGCTATTGTATGGGGTGGGAGGGAGAGCTTTAATTTTGCGCGCCACAAAACTTCTGTCGCCTTACCGGTCAGCCAGAAAGGAAAAGGCTCAAGCAAACACTACAAACTCTGTCAATATCAGGAAATGCGCCAAATGAGGACCTCTCCAAGTAGGAATCTCTATAGCTAGCTGATGCTCGACATTACTCCATATGAGGCAAGAAGCTAAAACGTATTCATGTCAAAACATCAACACAACAAAGAATCACACAATGAACCGCAGACAGTGAAAATCCTCTTTAAACGTCGTCACACCCGTTCTAGTTGTTTAGCATATGTTCCAATAGACCAGCTGATGTTGCAATATGCCTGTATCCCCAAATTTGCGAGATCTCTACTTGCGCGAGTATCAGCACCCCGATATGTGGAGCCGTCAACTGTGTACCAAGCCAAGATCATGTCCTGATCTATATTGCCTCCTCTGGGACCATAACTATGACTACTCAGTCCTTGTACACTTTATGTGTTCCCAATTCCATTGAAGATAAAACATCTCACTCCTTTTTTAGCTCATTTTGGCAGCGAGAGGAGTTCCTTTCATAACTGGACAGCCATGTCGTCTTCTACATTTACTGATAAAGTCAAATTCTTAGATTACGAACATTGCAAATTTGCCTAGATGGACATGTCTGGCGAAAACATTGGGCGCATGGATGGCAGAGATGGGTTTGGCTAGCTATATATAAAAACGCAGATTTAAAGAAGTCATGCATTTTATTCCATTTTGTATTTTCTCAGATGTTTATCCCAACTTCCACATCCCTGTCTCGTTAATTTCAGTGGAGACTGAGCAGGTGATATTATGCTAAGTATGCTAAAATGGTCTGCTCTCTCTCTCTCTCTCTCTCTCTCTCTCTCTGTCTCTCCGGCTTGGGAAAAATATCTGTGCTGGCTTTTTCATCGTTGCCCCGTCTTTGATATCACCCGTATGTGGCGGTAAGGGACGTTAAACTCCCAAACACCCATCCACCCACCCACCCTCTCTCTCTCTCTCTCTCTCTCTCTCTTTTACACACACACACACACACACACACACACACACACACACACACACACACACACAATCGCAACCTACCCCCAACCCACCACACCCCCCCCCCCCTTCTCGAATCTCGTGTCCCCGTCACGGTCTTTTATACATTACCTACATGTGGTGAAAATGGACGTTAAATCCTCAAACATGCACGCACCCACCCACTCACTCGCTTAACCACCTACCGTCCTCATTCGTTCGGCTCTCACAACATACGACAAACATCTGCGATATAGTCTCACCTAATCATAGTACTGTATCCTTGAATGCGCCAGTAATGCAATCTACGCAGAATCATTTTACATGGTCATGTGCACAGCTTTGCTTATAACTGAACCTCTGAAGATTTGGGGTCTGGTAAAATCTTTTGAGGAAAGGATTGTCCTAGGATTGAGGTCACGAAAGTGTGGCCAAAGTGTTCCGATAAGGGTGGCGGACGTGTCTGACAAAAACACTAAACTTGGCTGAAATATCATGTTTGTGGTGTGCTGTACGTGGGATCACTAATTCCGTTCCCGCGCTACAAGGAGACCATTGTGCAAGCTGTTGTTCACGTCGCTGATGGCCCTATTAAAGGCGTTATATGAACCAGAGACAGACAGGTAGACTGACTCACAGGCATTTGTGGACTTTGTGAATATTTAAAAGTGAAATCGTATTTTATTGTGTCGTACCGACCATAAAATAACACTTCTCTACCTAGTCTGACACATTAAATTAATACGACATAATTTATAAATATTAACGCAATCTACGAGTGCTTGTGGACTGGCTGAGACACTGGAACACTGACATAAAGATTATTGAAACATATAGTTTGTCCACAGCAAAATTCTGTACGCAGTGAATCTCATTCTTTTATCAGCGTGTGAAAATCTATGGAGAGACCAGAGCGCAAAACTAGGACAGAGGGTCAAGCAAAGAAAACAGCACATACAAAAATATTGTACCGTGTTCGATTTCGAGGTGTGTGTGTGTGTGTGTGTGTGTGTGTGTGTGTGTGTGTGTGTGTGTGTGTGTGTGTGTGTGTGTGTGTGTGTGTGTGTGTGTGTGTGTGTGTGTGTGTGTGCGTGCGTGCGTGCGTGTGTGTTAGAGGGATTGATTTTGTGAATTTGTCAGGCCTGTCTTTTGAGGTTTTGTCAATAGAATTCTGTTTCATCTTAATTCACGTGTGTATTTATACGTAAGTGTCTGGTTTCAGGTTGTACATGTAGTTAGGCCACTTGGTGGTACGGATTTGTCACGTCGCATGTGGGGAAATGATACATGCATGCGAGTCTAGAAATACGCCGGAGCAGGGGCAGTCTACTTATAGACTAGTAGTAATAGTAATCTGCTCTATACGGATACGGGGAGCCGGGGTGGCCGAATGGTAGAGCGTTGGACTTCTAATGCTCGGGTCGTGAGTTCGATCCCGACTGGGGCCAAATATTTGTGCTGGCTTTTTCATCGTTGCCCAGTCTTTGATATCACCCTACGTGGTGGAAAAGGACGTTACACACCCAAACACCCACCCACCCTATACGGATACAGCAATCTCAGGTTTGTCAACTACTTTCATCTCAGTATTGCATATCTCATCAGAGTTGAATTAAACTTAGTACAGTGTGTGCATTTTTTCACGGCAGTGACACATACAAAAATGATGAAAATGAAACCAGGATCATACATAAGATGTCTCTGAAATGTAAAGATATCAGATGTTGTTCATGTCAGGATACTGCAAGAGCATGCGGTGCCGTTGTTTTTCTCTAGCGGCATCTATCAAACCTATTTCTGACATCATCATTGTCTCGCACTCCTTTCTGCTGATAGAGAAATAGTCATTCCATCTCGTCGCCCAGATGCCAAGAACTTCTACTGATTGAGCGTTCTTACAAAATGTGCTCACTCTTCTTTCAATGGCGCTGAAAGTCTGAACTTCATCCACAAAATCAGGCCCTTCGGCGTTCACTTTCTGTTGAAAGACGTGCAAGAAGTGATTATAAATTGCCACGTCAAAATGATTTACGTGTAGAAACCTGGCTTTGACGTAAGGTTTTTCGTCATCGTCTTCTTGAACAGGGTACTCGTTCAGTCTCATGTATACGATATCCCAGGGGTTACGGAGTATAGCCACGTATTTTGTGTCGTTTGGAAAGTACGGCCCTACAGTGTCCTTATCGAAGATGACGTGGTTGCAAAGAATGTCGAAGAGAAAAGGGGGTGACGGGGGATGGCTGATGATTCGGTTGAGCTCGGCCGTTTCTTGGCTGAGAATGTACCTGTGCAGAGGAAACATGACGTTGAGCACACGAGAAATGGAGAAACGGACCAGCATGTTGAAAACTGTTGTACTTGCAGCTTTGTGGACCTGGAATGCACATCATATACAGACTGTATATCACATCCCTCATTTGTGTACTCCACGTATTTTTACATACACGTATCATACATACATAACATCTGTTGTGTGTCTCTGATGGCTAGCAGTGCATACAAACTGTCAACGAGAAAGACAACAGATGTGTTTGCCATGGGAATTTCTCTCAGCACAGAAACCACACATACTGGATTTAAACGCAAGCCTACCGACATCTGCAAAAGGGACCGAGGAGCGAGGGGGAGGGGGTGGAGGGGGGGGGGTAGGTGATATTTGACCGGCATTTTCAAAATTATCCACTAATATGAACAATTCACCATTGCCCCACGTCTACCCCTAAACTCCTCCTCCTACCCCCCCCCCCCCCCCCCCGCCTCCCCTTCATCCACAACAGCATCAACAACATCAAGTGTTGCAAGTCAGTATATCAGTAGTAAGATAGCATAGGTTCTTTATCAAGTCTGTTGCCTCTTGCTTGTATCTGTTTCCAGAATAAGCTACGAGTTTCAGATAAACTTTTAGTCGATTACTGGATAACCTACCTTAACGAAGACGACGTGATGAACTTCGTCAATGTTTAAATCAGACGTGTTCACACTCCACCTGAGGGGTTGAATGCATGTTGACGTGGATGGGTTACAAGACCAGACAGTCCTCAGGGATTCTGACCACAGCAGGACCACAATGGTGAATGTTAGCACAAATAAAGTCAGAAACAGGAACAAACGTCGGATGTACATAGTCCTGACCTGAAATAATAAGGATGTGAAGTCCCAAGACGTTGATTCAGTCAGCTGTTGAGCACTTGGTAAACAAAATAATTATGGTCTTTTTGCTCACTGTTTTCATTGTCCGTGGTAACGAAAGTGTAATAGTGGTGTGCGTTATTCACTGGATCTTTTTTTATGTGGAAAAGGGTGTATCTAAAACCATGTTATTAGTTGCCTTATTAAATTAATGTACTTAGTAATTCACATGTCCTACACATGTCAGACGTGTTTTCATTGCAATGACACATGTACATGTAAGCCTTCAACACGTTATAATCATATCTGTCATTCAAAGATTTCACTGAGAAGTATTACACCTTCACACCTTCACCTCACAGTACTTTTGTTGTGTGTATGTATGTAGGTGTGTATTGGATGTTGGTATGTATGTAGGTGTCAGTGCTTGTATGTATGTCTGACTGTATGTCTGACTATATGTATGTAATGTATGTATGTACGCTTTTATTTGTATTTATTTAGTTGATTATTTATCTGTTATTCATGTGTTTATTTATCACCTTTTGTATTCATTTGTAAAGCGCCTAGAGCCCCGGCTTCGGAGATAAGGCGCTATACAAATCCTCATTATTATTATGATGTGCAATCCGTTTGTACATCAATGAGGATGTTGCAGTATTATTAAAATGATTCATTCAAACATGAAGCTAACTGCTGCAATGAAAACAACGGCTGCGGGTTGGACAAATTTGGGACAGAATTTAAAATTTCGTTTTTGCTAATAAAAACATGCGCAGCATCAATCTGAGATACGAAAGACCGAACACTACTTGGTTTTTGTCTGTTGTTGCTTATCGTCCCCGCCGCCCTTGGGGACCCGGGATAGCCGAATAGTAGCGCCTTGGACCTCCAATGCTCGGGTTGTGAGTTCGAATCCCGGCTGGAGCCAAATATTTGTGCTGGCCTTTTTCTTCTTGCCCCTTCTTTTATATCACCCATACGTGATGTAAAAAGACGTTATTTCCCTCCACTACCTCCCACCACTCCACCCACCCACCCACCCACCCACCTACCCACCCACCGCCGTGGTGTGATTGGGAAGTTTATGATAATAATAATAAGGAACGACTTATAAGGCGCCTATCCATGAAATAAAACAGGTTCTAAGCGCCGTACATCATAACTACATACACCACTTTCATACACACAGACTCACAGGGAACATTCAAAGTTAAACAATATCTCACAACACGTAGGCTGATACGGTGTGGAAGGGCAGAGTAAATCAGTAATCAGTTTTAAATAGGTGGGTTTTGAGGCAGCGTTTGAAGCTGGCACTGAACTCTGTGTGTCTAAGTGATATAGGAAGTTGGTTCCAAAGAGCTGCAGCCTGAAAGGAAAAGGATCTCTAACCATATGTTTTAGTTCTTACTGAGGGGGTGCACAGAACTTTAGTGTCAGAGGAGCGACGTAACTGCCTGGATGGAGTGTAACAATGAAGGAGTTCAGAAAGGTAGGAAGGACCAGTGCCAGAGAGAGATACAGAACAAATGGACAAGAGCTTGTGCTTCACTCTGTCTCTGATACAGTTGGCCCAGTTTGTCTCTCATCCCCCGAAATAAAAGACAAGATAAAATGAGAAAAGCCAGAACACTCCGGTGTCCGTCTCCGTCCTGAAATCGTAAGTCAATGCCATTCACACCGAACGCTTAGCGCGGCTGTGAGAGTTACAAATGACGACAAAGTTCTGCCCACGCCTGTTCACCTAGTCTTACTGAACATCTGCTTCAACGGCTGATTTATTGTTATTGTTTAGAACACAGGCTTGTGCATGCTGCATCGATATAATGTCAACGCATGTGTTGCCGTGATCAACGTTTTTCACTGCAAAGATTAAAAGGAGAGAAAAAAAAGTTCACTGCAGTATTTAAAAACACATTTGTCGCCGCGCAGATAACAGAGAACCGGTAACACGCGAGGGGAACTCCATAGCTCCAGGTACTCCTCGGCTATTCCAGCCGGCTTAGAGCTGGAAGCATTGATTGGGGACGCTTTATGCACACGCGTCAAAGTGCCCCGGGTCAAAGCAGCTTCAGGCTGGCGGTGCCCCGGTGCCATTCGTGCCGTTGTAACAAGCGGGATGTACCCCCAGCACCACATCCTTCGGGGGCACTTTCCGCTTTAAAGCTGGATGCCCTCCCTCAAGTGTAAGCAAGACACACTCCACCCTCACATGCCAGATTTATTCCGAAACAAGGAACATTCCACTAATGGAACAAATTGTTAGTCTGCACGTGGCTTCGACTAGAGGGAGTACATCAAGCTAAACAGGAAGTATCCCGGTGTATATGGAGTTGGGGTGTACATCCCTTGTGTTACACCGCCGACTGCACACTAGTTCGGTCTATCACCCGGTCCTGCTTTGGTGTGAGCAAAAACGTCGGCAACACGATATTTTGTTGTGGCGATTAATTACAAGCGCCTGACACCAATACCTTCATCAGTGCACACTGAGGAGAGGCCGGGAAATAATGAGAACTAAGTACTTACTCAAATACTTCTTTTTCGTGTGATATCGTCACCTTTTACCAATTTGGAACGAGTATGGACGTGAATACACTAAAACATGCAGACATGGTGTAACGAAGAAAATAGAAGTGTGTGGGGGGGGGGGGGAGTGGGGGAGGGGGGTTGGAGGGGGGCATACAAAGTCAGCGAGTCAGCAATAGTGAGAGGGTATCTTTGGGAGGAAACTGATAGTGTAGCAGTGAAATATCATTTTTTTTTTCTGCCACAACTCTTTGCCGACTCCAGTGGTGTTCCTCCCTGGTAATGGGTGGAATCCACGGAGGGCTCGGAAGCTGGGGCAATTTTTATTATGCATGATGATGGAGATGAGGATGATGGTAAGATGATGCTATGGAGGTCCATGTGGTTTGGGACTGCGGGACAGGGCCGCATTCCACGCTTCCTGTCATAAATATCCTGGCATTAACCAGGCCCGGGAACTACGGCACCTGCGGTGCCGGCCGTGTAATCATCCACATCATAAGACGTGTCATACCAAGGGAAGCACCCCCAAAGTCGCACCCGTGAAGTGGGTGAAGCTCGGCTGTGTGGCAACAGCCTCCCCATTGGGCCCATAGCACACGCGCTCTGGGTAGGAGCCGACCTAGGTAGGAAAAATCCCGCTTGCCTCGGCTGGGACTCGAACCCGGGTCTCCCGGTCCATAGTCCGAAGTGCTAACCACTACACTACGGGGGCCGGTGAAATATCATTTATTTATTTATCTGAAACTCGTAGCTTTTTCTGGAAACAGATACAAGCAAGAGGCAACAGACTTGACAAAGAATCTATGCTATCTTTTATTGACTTGCAACCCTTGATGTTGTTGACGCTACTGTGGATGAACTGGAGGCGGGGGGGGGGGGGGGGGGTAGGAGGAGTTTAGGGGTGGACGTGAGGCAATGGTGAATTGTTCATATTAGTGGATAATTATGAAAATGCCAGTCAACCATCACCTAACCCCCCCCCCCCCCCCGACACACACACACACCCTCGCTCCCCGCCCAACACACACACACACACACACACACACACACACACACACACACACACACACACACACACACACACACACCAAAAACAACATCGTACATTTGCATATGTGTGAGAATAGATCTCCGTATACATCCTTCACACCACACCTGTCACGAAAAATGATAATTCTCAATACCGGCGAGATGAAATAAAAAGAAGAAGAAAAATCGTAAGCAGGAAAACGAGCAAATCGTTTATTCATGACCATCATACATCAGAATGTTTACCCTTTCATTATGCATCAAATCGTTCAAAATTCAACAGCCATTCGCAAGACGGACATCATATTTGATTTATTGCGTATTTTATGCTTTTACTTTGCCTGAACAAAAACCTTGTGTGTTCCCCGGGCCCTCTGTGTCCCAACCATTGCAAAAATCAGTCAACAACAGTTCCTTTGTTTTATGGAGAGCAAAGTGCACACTTGTATGCTGGCCGTTATGGCAGTATCTGCTTCGCGTATCTGTAATTATTAATTCATCCAAGTAGTATCACTGCAGTACATCTGACTGTAGTGCATTAGCTGATTAAGAATAACTTTTGCTGACGAACACCACCATCTGTCTAGCTCGCTCCCGCTAGGAGCTAAATTGTTTTCAGTCGTGTGATTGGACGCAGAGGACGACAACGCAGTTGAGAGCGGCCAATCGCAACAGACCATCAAAAAATGCGCTCACTAAAGCTAAACGATGGTAATCAGGAGGCGCCGAATTTGTTTTTTCTCTTGTATGTAATAAAATGCCCTGCAGCTATCACTGATGCATGAAAAATCCATTTATGACGTAGTGTTTTACATCCTGTTCAATATCACCCCTCCATCTAGGTACTTTATCGCTCTGCGTTCCACCTGTCAAATCGCATAATGTGCCCGAGTGGCTAGAGGACACTGGGGGGAAAGCATTCATCAAGATAGTCACGGTTGACCTAGTGCCATTGATTTAGAGAAAGGATTTTGCAGTTTGTGGGATGCGCACCCACATTTATGTGTGTACTCCTCTCTCTCTCTCTCTCTCTCTGTGTGTGTGTGTGTGTGTGTGTGTGTGTGTGTGTGTGTGTGTGTGTGTGTGTGTGTGTGTGTGTGTGTGTGTGTGTGAGAGAGAGAGAGAGAGAGAACAGGCTATAAAAGTGGATATAGAGAGGGGTGTGTGCGAGGTAGTTACGTCCTTACAAAAAGATAGAGGGTTTGCGACCGAAAAAAAAAAAAAAATCATCCTCGGCCTCGACAACAAAGGACTAGTTATACTGAGAGAGCAGCCAAGAATTATAAGCCAACGGGACGACGTGACTTAATGGTTCGGGTTTTTTTTTGTGTGTGTGTTTCAAATCAGGATGCTGCGCGGTCCCACCTGTCGCCAGTTCAAAGTGTGAATTTTCCCAAATCATTTCATCAGTTGGGTGTTGTGAACACAGGCGTTCTCTGGCTGCTCCACGAGAAAGAAGGCTGCCCAGAGCTACCGTTTGACCATTTTTTTTTCTTTTTCTAAAGCAGATCAACTTGGATTACAATGGATGAGATGAACAATGACTCGATGGATTATTCGTACGTATACGACTATCAAGTACACGAAGACGAGGAGTACTACCGAGCTGTAGAGAAAAAGATGTGGGTTATTGGAGGATTTATTCTTATCGTCGTTGGAACCATCGGAAATTTTCTTTCCATTGCTGTTTTGACACGTCCTAATATGCGGTGAGTTTATTCGATATTATCCCTGGGATAATTTTGTGCTGTTGACGAATATTTAACTAGTTCTCTAGTTTTTCTCATTGCAGATCCTGCTTTAAACCAGAATACTGACAAAGTCTCTCTCTCTCTCTCTCTCTCTCTCTCGCTCTCTCTCTCTCTCACACACACACACACACACACACACACACACACACACACACACACACACACACACACACACACACACATTTTCCCTATGCACAAACCATCACTGACCACCATTTTATGCTTGTCTCCCTATGTCACGACTGCGTTTAGCATGAAGGTTATTACACATATTGCACAACAATGAAAACCACGTCCATCTCTCTTACAGGCGCTCAAACGCAGCAGTCTACTTGATCGTGCTAGCTTTCAGTGACCTGGCAGCATTGTATACAGGCCTTCTCAGACGCATTATCCTCCACGTCGGTGGTTATGATATTCGGGAATTGAGGTAAGAATGAAAGAATGTATAACATTACTAATGTACGAGCTGATGCGTCGAGATCGGCTGGCATACAGAATGTTGTCAACGCTTGTTATGTATGATGAGTTTTTCTATAAGTGCTTATTACATTAAATTGTACTTAAAAGAATATCAGAATATCATCCGTGTCATATTTTTAACAAAATATCGTATATATCTGTACAAGTATAATGTACGAACTTACATTAATTCACTAGCTCTATTTGTTTTCTTTTTTTAGTAACCATTTGGCATTTTTTCCTCTAAAGCTGGTGCTTTGTCTTTCCTCCAAACTGAAGTTTTCTTTTGTTTGTTCGTTTCTTTGTTTGGAGTGTTGTTGTTGTTGTTGTTGTTGTCGTTTTGTGTGGGGGTTGTTTATTGTTTTTGTGTTGTTGGTGGTGGGGTTGTTTTTTTTTTGTTGTTGTTGTTGTTCTTTCTTTTCTTTTTTTGGTTGCTGTGTTTGTTGATGTTGTTTTTGTCGTTTGGTTTTAGGTTGTTAAATGTTTTTTGTTGTGTTTTTGTCCTTATTTGCTGTTGTTTGTTTGTTTGTTTGTTGTTGTTGTTGTTTGTGTGTTGTTGGTTTTTTGTGGTTTGATGTTTTGTTGGGTTGGTATTGTTTTTTTTTTCTTTTTTTATTTCTTGGTGAGGGGGGGAGGGGAGGGGCTGGAAGGGTGGGGAAGGTTGAAGTGATGGCCAGAGTGAAACTTGGTGGGGTGGTTACGCGTCACTATCGATTTACTTAATAATTATGTGTTCATG
This sequence comes from Batillaria attramentaria, assembly GCA_018292915.2. NCBI lineage: Eukaryota > Metazoa > Mollusca > Gastropoda > Batillariidae > Batillaria > Batillaria attramentaria. The sequence continues at coordinate 1,197,571 of JACVVK020000111.1, read as the reverse complement.
GTGCCTGAAGTAACCCAGTACCCGGACCCTCACATCGTTTGCTGCTTTTCTTCGCAGCGAAGCCGGGTGCAAGATTCACATGACAGTGGTCTACTTCTTCTTGGACCTGTCTTCCTGGCTTCTGGCAGCACTGTCCCTGGAGCGTCTCTTCTCCGTGTGCCGGCCACTCAGTGTGAAGACCACGTGCACGCGACGTACTTCATTCGCCATCATCAGCGTCATTGTCATCGTGCTGCTCGGCCTCAACGCTCACTTCCTGTTTACTCATGGCGAGCTCACTGTGACCTTCGGCGATCAGACAAGGTGGGCATACAAAGTGAGAGTATACAGAGAGAATCAATGAAGCTTTACCAACCAACGGCATAGATATTAACAGTTGTTCACATCGCGATTTTATATATTTTCAGTTACAGAGAGAGAGAGAGAGAGAGAGAGAGAGAGAGAGAGACACACACACACACACACACACACACACACACACACACACACACACACACACACACACACACACACACACACACACACAGGGAGACAGAGACTGAGACAAAGACAGAGACAGAGAGATGTTGTCATTATCAGCACCATTCCAGTCACACCCTCGTCAGCTCTGTAATGTTTTTAAAGTATTATATACACTCTTTCATTTCCGTGACTCTGCGGTACTTGTATTTTGCAGGACTTTCAGTTGCATTTCTCTCACAGACGATTACTTTCACTTCTTCGCTAAAGTGTGGCCTTGGATCGACCTAAGCGTCTTCGCTCTTTTCCCCCTCATCATCCAGGTCATCGCAAATACCCTCATCGTGACACGGGTCATCATCAGCTACCGTATCCCTGGGAGAGCCGGCACCTCTAGAAAGACCAGAGCTGTAGCCCTGGACAGCGTGAACAGTACAGCATCAAGCACCAAGGGGTTGGGAGGTCGTGCAAGTGTAGACAGTTCAGGTAAAAAGATTGTTTTTTGTTGTTGTTGCGAAACTTCTACTGTAGCAATAATCTCCAGTACGAAAAAGAAGTAATAATACTAACGCTGAAGGTTGAGGACTTCTGATGATGCATGTGTCAAATTCTAAACATATAATAATGCCTTGAAGTTGGGTTAAGCGTTTCAGTGGCGCTTTTCTTATTCGGTTTACCGCCTAGAACCAGGAAGAGTGAGTGAGTGAGTTTTTAGCGCCGCGCAAACCACAAAGACTAATTCGCGGTTACTTGAACCAGGAAAAGAAAGAGAAGCAACAGCTGGAGGCGGGACACTGAGGCAGAGGTATGCAAGCAGGAGGTCAGCTGGACTGGAGTGGCAAGAGTAACCCAGACAGAGTGCGATGGCGAAAGTCGTCGATGGCCTATGCTCCACTTGGAGCCATGGACCGTAGTAGTAGTAGTAGCAGAACCACGAAAGAAGCAATGACTTTTCATAATAATTCGTAATAAGACACATCCTTGGCATCATTAATTTTTATTCTTTACTTACAGTCAGCATCATCAGCATTGAGAGTCAGGCGACGACAAGCTTCGGCGCTACGAGTTCAACACCTGGTGCTCGTGGAAGCGTAACTTTCCTCGGCATCGACAACGAGACACCGTCTGCGTCAGAATTCCAATCTCAACAGCATCCAGCGACCGGTAATGATGCATCATCTGGAGACAAAGAAACGAGCTGCGTGGACGATGGTGAGAAGGTCAAGAATGCGACTTCGTCTGCATCAGCACAGGCGGGAGGCCGGAGCACCGGAGCACAAAACCGCAAGGACACGACCGGGCAGCAGATGAAGAATAAGACAGAGAAGAAAACGTCTTCAGCTTCAACAAAACCCTCTCCTGACCGCCGCCGGAGCTCCGCCGCTCAGCAGGACAAGATAGTGTCGTCCATGACGATCATGCTGGTGGCGGTCAGCTTGACCTTCTGTGTCTGCACTATCCCCATCAGCGTCTTCGTCATTCACAGCTTCATCGAACCCGACTATCATCCTCGCCTCAGAGTAAGTTGCAGACCGTCGAGCGCATAGCTGTCTTTGATGAGTGATGTACCAAGTTCAACCTCTAACATTGCGTCTATACGTGATAGATATGGAAAAGGACGTTCAACTCCCGAACAACCACCCACCCGTGATAGATAAATGTATGATGTTGCTGCTGGTTCTCGGCCAAGGAGAGCAAAACAAGAGGTGCCTGCCACTTCCAGGATACCATTATCCCATTCAGTTATGCTACATCGGCTCTACTACATGGGTATTCCTCACTGAGAGTCCCTGAGTGGAATCCACGAAGGGCGCGCTTGAGCCAAGTCTCGCTTGACTATGCATGATGATGATAATTAGGACAAGAAAGTTATACGGCTGGACCTATGGTCAGGTCGACGTTGTCTGGGACTGCGCGCGTGACGTGGTAAGGATATGATTTTAAGTGTTCCCCCATTGCTTTGTTTCAGGTTGTATGGGTGGCCGTCAACCTTGCCATGTACACCAACAACGCTTGCAACTTCATCCTCTACTCCTTGTCGGGGTCCCGCTTTAGAGCCGAGATGAAGCGAATGTGGCAAGTCCTGATATCAAGAGCACGCTGCTTGAAAAGGCGTCGGCACGTGCAACGACGCACCCCTCTCTCGACCCTCGCCTCGTCGCACAGTTCCAGCATCGCTCAGTCCTCGCGTTCAAGCACAACGGAAACTAGCGCTTGTTCTGTTGATACTGTAATTCCATCGACGAACACGGATTGACCGAATGCGGGCATCACCTTCTGGGCACATTCATATTATTATGCCAAAATCTCCCACTAAGAACACTATACATAGTCGGTGGAACCTGGGGGCGGGGGGGGGGTATCTTTTGTCCCCCGCCCCCCCCCCCGCCCCCCCCCCCCAAAAAAATCCTGTGGACAACAAGAATTTTACAGGAAGAAGAGGGTGGGGGGTGGGGGGAGTGGGGTGTCATTTGTGAAATTTCATCTTTCGCCGTCACTGTCTCACTGAAACTACCGAGATCACTGCTCTACCTAAACTTGGCCACTAACATCGCACCGCCTCACGAACAAACATGCCAAAACCTCAAAAACAAACAAACAAACAAACAAACAAAACGCTATGCTGAGACTGTCTGGGTCATAGAGAGGGCAGAGTTCGACGCAGTATGGGGCGTAGCATATTTTTTTTTACTTGTAACATGAATTTGTAAAAGCATGAAAAAATTTGTAAAATACATGAAAAAGATTCATGTTACCTATGTCAGTTTTTTTTTAACAGATATTTGTGATCCTAAGGCAGCAGCATGAATAAACATGTAAATTGACATGTATTTTCGCAGGCGAGAGAGAGAGAGAGAGAGAGAGAGAGAGAGAGCGAGAGAGAGAGAGAGAGAGAGAGAGAGCCCAGTAAATCTGAATCTCCACAAAAAAAAAGGAATCACAGGTACAGCTACATGAAACTGGCGATGACCCAACTTGCAAAAACACAGATCAAACTGATATTTCTTGTTTATGATAACTAAATGTGTCAGTGGATCGTCTACGGGAAAAAATGTCAGAAGAAAAATGGACGAAAACCACGACTGTCCTATGAACCGGTAAGAAGGACCTCGACATTCCCTGGTTAAGTCTTCTGACGTGTACGTGATCAACAAAACTGATGTATGTTCATAACTCCAAGGGGAGATCATAGCGACATTCTTTCGCATTAATTTTCTGCGAGGATACAGACGGTACGACGAACGACGGTAATTCTGAATAAATATCCATGTCTCAATTCGACGCTGCTGAAAAGCAATTGATTACTGTGTGAAGTTTCAGAAAAGTGTACAAGTTTAGAAAGCGACGAGAGTAAAAATAACCGTAAAATTTCTAGACTCCACACAGAATGCAGTCCCTTTTAGGCGAGGTGAAAATAGAAAGACCGTTTGTGTGTCAACGAACTGATTTCCATGTTAGTGTTGCAAAACACACTAAATCTCGGTCATTGGTGCCAGACACCGTCCGCCATGGATTACGTAAGTATCGTCATTCCCGTAAGACGAGTCATAAAAATGACGTTTTGGTGCTGACGTCACTTGAATTTTTGTATTATTTTTTATTCTGAATCACGATTAGTCTAGGTTCTGGAAGCTAATTACTCAGTATGGAATAGATATAGCAGTATGGCCAAAATATCGTGTTGTAGGATTGTCTTGTTTTAGCTATTTTACTACGCATTGGAAAGCGGCCTCCCTTTGCATGCACTGGCTTCATATCATGGGCGCCCAGATGGAAGAGCCTGTACGTCGGTGAGAGAGACATGGCGCACAGCGTGGACGACAGTGACAGTGATCAGTCGAAATGATCAGGAAGTTTCCACCATACGAAGCCCTTGAAAACAGGGACTTCCCACTGACATCCAAAAGGCACGCTTGGCTCCTCTGGCAATGGTGGTCGTTCAGTTTCCTCAAAGAGCAGAATCCGGCCTAGGAAAACCGCAGACAGGTGAATGAAAGCGCTCCCACGTCAATCTCGGGGCCCTGGATGGAGTATGGAAGAAACCACCGAGCCCTGGACTATATTTCCTGTATTATACATTTTGATTGGACTTTGCTTCAACATTCTTAGCCTCACAACCACAGTTGCACACAGCTTTCGAAGTGAGAATCTTTTCATCTACTACATCGTAATAGTAGCTGCCGACAGTATGGCACTGATGGGGCCTCTCCTTCTCGAATGGGCGAAGATCACTTTCAACGTCGATTTCCGCTTACAGGTAAGCTTACGGCATTATAAAAAAAATCTTACTCTTTAGAGAGAGAGAGAGAGAGATCATAGATCAAGAAACATTACCTGTTTTCGAAACTGGTGAAATGCGTGTCAAACGAGACCTTATGTTCCGCACACCAACCTCCATCGCCCGTAAATGCATTATTCCTGTATAGGCCTTGAAGCTGAATTGCTGAGGGAAATCAGCTTGTAAACTAAATGACATTCTATATGAAAACTCGGAATTACCACCTCCACACACACACACCTTACTCAAACACCCATTACCACCCCAACTTTCAGCTTCTCTCATCAACATCATCGCCCTCTCCTTTCTATTATTTTTTTTTTTTTTTTTACACCTTCTAATCCCCGAGTTTGCTTTAGGGGCCTACAGCAGTAAGCAGGCGTCACCACACAGCTTTCGTCTACGAGCAGTAAGATCTTATATATAGATCGGGACCCACACACAAATGCATTCATCGTCTCCTGCGTGGTCGTATAGGACATACATAACGATCACAGAAACTGCAATAAACTTACAAAGCAGTAACAGTGAAAGCACTGGTCCTGTCTCTCGCTCTCGTATGCTGCAGACACCGATACCCATTTGCGTGCCTCACCGATGGCTGTCGGAGGTGGCTCTGGACATCCCGGCCTGGGTCCTCGTGGTCATGGCTTTCGAAAAGAGATCGTTAATGTGGTTCCCCATCCCAGCAGACTCCCGCTTCTCCCGCCTCACCGCCAAGGTCATCATGTTTGTTCTGTGCGTCTTCGTCATGCTGTTTCAATCCCCACCTTTGTGGTACGAGCTGCCGACCACGCTGAACGTCACCTTTGCACACACGGACACTACGTTTAGAACGAATACCGTCAGCAGAGGAATTCCCCTGAAGATCTTTGTGTGTGATTTTGACACTAAAACGCACGAGGCCAGTTTCTTCCGCGGGGGGATGGCCTGGCCCAACTTCTTCCTGCGTGGCGTGGGCCCCTACGCGTGCCTCCTGACTTACATGGTGGCCGTGGTGCGCAAGATCGTGCGGGAGAGGACGTGCGCGCGTCGGTTGATGATGACAGTGGGAATATCCCCGCCACCATGGTTCTATCAGGGCATCGTGGAGATGGAGAAAACTGTGATGGTCACGGGAACGCTGATCGTCTTCATGTTCTTCGCCAACTTCCCGCGGGCGATCTATGAGGTGATGCTGCAACACAAAGAAAATCATGTACGTGTTTATGTCATCACGGACGGTCGAATTTCTCGACCAGACTTTGGAACAATGTATGCTAGAGCAGTTACTACTTTTATTCACGAGTACAGTGTAACACACCCGCTCTTGATTTGTGTGGTATTTCTTTCCGTTACTAACCACAGAATCAGATTAACTGTTTGAAAAAGTTCATTCAGGGTTCCAAGTTTTTTCCAAAATATACAACCAGCCAGTTCTACCCATTCGTGCTCTGACTTTCGGATGAGAATCATTGCAAACGGATTTCCAATAACTTCTTGACAATTACAATTCTAAACATTTCGGCTTCTGCATCCTTTTTGTTCTGTGGTCTTTTGTACGTGTTGCTCTCAAACGGCTTCAAAAGATAGAGGTGAGATGCATGCTAAGGATATTGAGCAACGGTTTTGAAAAATCAATAAAGGCCTTCAACGCATTAACATCTTCTGACCAATGACATCAGAAATGACGGGAATCTTGGTATTTGCTGAGTACGAACTGGTTCAGATTTCACGTAGAACTGACTGATATTTCAGTGCAGCTGCTGAAGACAAAACCGAGCGTGACGACGAGAGCTGAAGACAGCAATAACGACGACGACGACTGACGACGACGACGACGACAATGATAATGATGATGATAATGATATCGATGATGATGATTATAACGACTTCTCACTTTACTTCCAGAACGATAGTGGGATGTATATGCCAACCTTTTGGACTGTGAGCAACATGCTCTTCTACTTGAGCTATGTCTTCGTGTTCCCGCTGTACGCGCTGTATGATCAGGGCATCTTGACGATCATGTTCAATACGTGGCAGAACCCCTTCGTCAGGAAAAGAGGGACCGCTGTCGCCTCCAGCGTGCCCAGGGTTGACCCAGACCCGACCATCAACCACAGGCTGCAGCTCATGGCCGCGAGGTCACAAAATCGTGCAGCTGCAACTGCTGCTGTTTTACGTTAGACCTGCCAATGAACACTGACCAGCGGTCCATGGTCGACGTGTGCAAGTTGAGCAAAACAGCCTGGGCATTTTGTGCCTGTGGGCACTACTTTGGGGTTCGTCCTATAGCCCTTTTTGGTGGAGATGGGATAATCGAACGTTGAGTCCAGTGCTCGGGTCGTAAGTTCGAATCATTCCGGATTAGGAGACAAGAATTTCTGATAGACGTTTTCCTCGATGCTCCGTCTTTTATCGTGAAACCCGCAAACAGACAACCAACTATATAGCGCTTTTGAACTGGTAAACTGTACCATCACTACCTGGAGGTACTGGCTCGGTACGGCAAAACGGTTACACTCGACGTGTACAGGAATTTCGCCTCATAATCATTTTGCCTGGTACATGTGGACAGATTATGGCAGTGGGTAGTTGCTGCCTGTAGCCGGTCACAGCGTAACACGCACGATGCACTCTCCAGTTCTATGTACTCCGGGACACTTCCCGCTTTAAAGCTGGACGTACTCCCTCTTGTCTTAGCCACATGCAGACCAACGACTCGATTTGTGTTATTCAGTAGTGGAGTGTTTCCAGCTTGGGAGTAAATCTGGCTGCTGGTGTGAGTTTGGTGTATACGGCCTTGAGGGAGAACACCGTGACCAAACATTAAAGCTGGAAGTGCCCCGGTGTATATGGAGCTGGGCAGTATGTCCCGCGTGTTACACCGGTGTGCGTGAACCGGGTGAAAACAAAAACAAAACAACAAACAACAAACAAACAAACAAAAAACGCATGGATTTGACCTACGGGCGTCGGCGTTTCCTGTCTCCAGTCCAGTGGCGTCTGAGGGAAAGAAACGACGCGACGCCTGTTTCTTGCAGGCTGAACTGATGATGACAGCAGATACCAGCGTGACGGTGTTGATTACTTTCCGATAAAACCTAAAGCTCTTACGATACAGCGCCATGTGTATAGATGGCCATGGATCATAGTTTGTATATAGAAACTAGGTTTTATATATGTTTCCACCACATGCTCCACGCTCTTAAGATCAGTTTCCGATCGCTACTGTAACGGACTTTGGATTAGCCGCCATCATTGATTCTGGCCGGGATACAAAGGGCATTGCGGCATTTCATTGGACAGATCGACCGGACGTGCATGCAAAAGTTTCAGTTTCAATCGTTGATGTCTTTTCAATGTTTGGATTTTTATCAGTCCCGCATGCAGCCGCCACTGACATAAGTGTATCGCATCTGTGAGCTTATGAGGCAGAGGGTTGTTCGGTTTTGTCTTTTCTTACCTTCATCACGAAACGTGTGCACGTGTTTTGTTGGTTTATTTGTTCTAACTTGAAGATGAGGTAATGTACAGGGTCGCAAATTAATGATTATTGTTCATCAAAGTGAAGACACCGATTGGCAACGTGGAAGTAAAAGCCAGTGGAGAACATGTAGGTTACGTGTGGCTGATGTTGATCAGTACATATATAGTATGTTTTGGTTTTTTTTGGTTTTTGTTTTTTTTCTGTTCATTACGCTGGGCCATCTCTCATCCTCCTTGCTAATGACTGACACCTACTAGCCACTTTCCCGCCCCTAAACATGAAAAGTCGGTCCATTCCCCGACACCATGTTGTCCCACACATTGCGGCTTCACTGAGTCCCGCTATGATCCCCCCCGCCCCCCCCCCCCCTCCACACTGACACACATACACACACACACACCGTCACTGTCACACACACACACACACACACACACACACACACACACACACACACACACACACACACACACACACTGGCACACTGACACACACACCGTGCCACGGCTGACACACACACCTCTCGTCATAATCGTCACGTACGACTGACTTAAATTTTCTATTCCGAAGTTGTCAGTCACGGCTGTCAGGGTGGCCAGCTTGATACCAGCAGAGATATCTGTTTATGTCTCTGATATTAGATGTATTCTTCCGCCGGGAGGCCTCAACCTGTCTCAGTGTTTTTTGTTAGTTAAACGTTTATTGGTAAGTTATAATTCATATGATTTCAGATATTGGAATGAGTTCTACTTCAGTTGCCTGTGCCGGGAACATATGCCGGCGGCCGGAGTCGTTCGCGGTGATGTACTGACACCACTAAAGGTTTGAGTTTACGCTTGCAGGCGGTCGCGTTAGTTGCGAGCATTCTATTAATTTTTGTTAGTGCCTGTCAAGTTGTGACTGCTGAACTTGATTGAACTGGCTGCCGTGGGAGCTGGGAGCCCGGCCCGGCTGAACAGTAAAGATGCAGTTCAAGATCTTCAAGTTGGCAAGTCAGTCCGCTCCCGGCGGCCTTCAATTTATACATCCACCGGCTCCATATCACCAGTTTGCTAAAAACAGTTTATTGACGCGAGTCACTGTACTGACACGTTTATCTTACCATGTCAGGGGCAATTAGAACATCAGCGATGGGCGTGTCAGGCGGAAGGGGGGGGGGGGGGGGGGGAATCGTCTGCTCGAGCCGGAGCCGGCGGTGAACGGAGAGCGGTGAACCCGATGGAGACGAGAACTGCTCATTATAATATGAAGATGTTTTCATAGGGGAAAATCAGCCTGCAGATAATACCCCTCACAGCATCGATCTTTTTCGTTTCCTGAACAGTTTCTCAGATAGAACGGGTAAAAAATGTAATATAAAAATCGTCCCCGATACGAAGCAAACGATTCTGTCCACAAGGGAAGTAACTCTGATTACAAGCTGGGCATGCGCATGTCCGCGAGGTAAAAAGCCGCGCGATGCGACACGAACCGCGTACACAATAAACGCTGTGCACCGTCCAGGCAACCGAGAGGTGTGTAACCAGTTTGCAACGGAAATCTGCCAGGGCCGCATTGTTTGACGTAACCTCCCCCTACCCCGGATTTCATATTTCGCGGAAAATTGTGTTTTCGGAGGCAAGTATTGACTGCATGTTTCCTGTTGGAGCTCAGCGAAAGAAGTGCATGTGAAACTAATCAATACTTTCCAGGCGGTTCGCTCTAGCATCTCCTCAGTTGCACAGTTTACAACCAGGATTTGTTCAGGGGCGACAGGGTTGTTGCTGAAGACATAAAAATGTCAGTGCATAGAGAACAATGATTCAGTTACCAGTGCTCCTTGGGAGTTGAATCATCAGTCAATCAGCTGAGTCAGTATCCATGCCAGTTGACACATCATGTCCAATGATTGTTTGCTCATTATTGATCTTTTCAGGGCCTAATGCTGATTCAAAAAATTGCAATCTACAGAATGCTGGAAATGATTAGTAAAGTGAACACTTGAATCTTCTTGAGTTGAACTTGTTGAAGTAAAAAAAAAAAAAAAAAAAAAAATTTGATTCAGGCGGGGAAAAAAAACCTGCTAGTGCTAGTGCTAAGTTGTACGCATCGACTTTTATTATTTTAAATCTAATAGCCGAAATATCTGGTTTGTGTTAGTCTCAAACATCATTGTTTTACAGAAATGGAGTCAGTGTCATTAGAGATGGATGACATCTTTCAAGATCGCTTTCAAGGTGGTGAAGATGATGATGAGCTGCCACTCCGCCTGCCTGATCTTCCAGAAGGGTTGACCGATGAAGCACAGGCTGAACAAAATGATGATGATGATGCAGGTGATTTTTTTTCCACCATATATCTGGTCAAGAGTACAGAGGTGAGTCGAGTGCTCAAAATGGCTACCCATTCACATGAATGATGCTACAAATTTGTTTAAAAAGCATGCACAGTTGTCTACTTTGGCTCACTTGTTCAGTATAAATCAGAGTTTCAAACAGTGAGAATTGGATGTGGTACATTTACTTCTTGCGTTTAAAACTCTGGGTTTTTGGCGAAAAATCGGTGATTGCAGTGGAAGAAAAACGTGACAGAAAGTACTTGCGATCGCTGAAGTGTTATTTTGAGAAACATGGAGAGCGGTCAGTGAACCCATTTGCTGTCTCCAAATGCTCAAAACTGCCTTTATTTCAGTCGGCATACTGGCAGGTGTCAAATATTTTCCGTTTTTTAGAAAAATGACTGAAAATGTAGGCACGTTTGGACATAACGTCGTCGTAAACTTCCGATGATCAACATCGACCACCGAGGTCGAACGTACTTTTGTCCTGCGAAATACCTAACTTGCATAATCTCAACATCGTTTTTTCACTCTTTATTTTTCATGGAAGAACACCGATATATCTCGTGTTGTTGAAAAGAAACTTCGTGTTGATTTCGAAGACCCGACGGTGTGTTAATTTTACTGTTATGTTCACGCGAGAAAAAATCGATCGGTACACTCGGGTATGAGATAAATTCAACCAGCGGCCGTTTCAAACACAAGCTGGAAGCATGATTTCTTTGAGCCGATGACTTTGATAACCGTCACTGGAGGAGGCAGCCGATAATCCCGAGGGTAAGTTTTAAGTGTTAAGTGTTATCTTCAGACAAATCTAGTCAACTCAGCAGCAAAAAGTGAATAAACACAAAGAGTCTGTGTTCTTGTGCATTTTGGAATACTGCTGACAACAGCGGCAATGGTAAACTCGATGTTAGTGTGGTGATTGATATCACCAACGTGTGGATGTTAATCCTTGTCGTGATTCTAATCGATACAGCCGTGGAGACATTTGTGGTTTAGGTTGTAAACGTTATGTTCATGACTCTGTTACAAAAGTTGTGTATTCAGCAACAAACAATGAATGCCTTAGGTATTTTTAGGTGGAAAGCTACTCGGAAAAAGATCCTTTGCGGGGAGTAAAGCTTTCTTATGTAAAATTTCAGATGTCTCTGGTTTGAACACAACTTTACTCACAAACGAAGGTCGTCAGCATTATGTTCAAACTCATACGACGACAAGTCTAGCACCAAACAAAAATAAAATATCCTGCTAAACATCTTTGGAATAATTTTTCTCCCTGGAGTCTTGAAAATTTCCATTCAAACACATTTTTGTGTGTTCATCTGTTTGTTTATTGAAGTTAACTTTACACACCGTACCCAGATTCATGCAGTTGTTATATTATGTACAAACAACAACTTGGGCATTCCTTCATTTTTTTAATGGCCAGAAATAGAGGACAGCGAAATTATGTGTTTTTATTCATGACTGTGTTGTTTTTTTCCAGGATCACACCAATAGAAAATGTGCAGGAGCTGTTTGTGTTTGAACACAACTTTATACACAAACAGTGGGTTTCAAGTTATGTTCAGTCAAAGGTTACATTTTTTTCCTTTGCTGTACTGAAAAATGATAGGTATTCACTATTTCCTATGCTGTGAGCCCCTTTTTGATTATAGCAGTTTGTAAACTTTGTATACATCATTCCTGTGTGTGTTTGAGTGAAAGCTGTTGCGTGAGTGTTTGTCAAGTTATGTTCCAGCAACTTGATAATGACAGTTAACAATTTTATTATGCTTTTAAATCATATTTTTGTGAAGAGAATGTGTACCTTCGATTAAAGCACACTTCCTGGTAATACATTTTTTTGTTCCATTTCCTCTTGTTTGATTTTGACAGTCTCAAATGAGTCTGTCACAGTGTAGTGTTATGTTCGAAGTTGCGTAAAGTTACATTCATGTAGCTTGAGATAGCAATTATCTATGGGATTAAGCTTAAAATCATACTTTGAGGGGGTTAAAGAGTACCTCCCATTGAACCACACTTACTACAACTGATATGTTTTGTTCTTTTTCCTTCTGGTTGACTTTAGCCATCTGAACTTTGTCTGTCACAGTGTAATGTTGTGTTCAAGTGTGTCAAGTTATGTTCAGACATCTGGATATGGTAATAATTCATGTGTTAAATCTGTTAGATACATTTTTGTGTGACTAAGGTGTATTTACCATAAAAACAAAGTCACAGGTAATATATGTTTTTGTACCTTTTCCTTCTGTGTGACTTTAAAAGTATTGAATGAGTCTGTCACGTTGTAATGTTATGTTTAAGCATGCTCAGTTCTTTTTTTGATCACTTTATTCAGGGACACAGTGAAGTAGCAACTGTTATTTTTGTTTTTGCATGTATTTCAAGGGTCAGTCTTTAATTTCACTGGGAAACAATAATAACTGGAATAAAATGTTTAGCTTTTTAAAGGGTTTTATTGACATGTTCCGTCAAGCAGAAAACCAGAAACATTTGAATCCATTTCTGTTTACGTATCATTTATTATTGTTCATGTATTGCACTACATTATTATTGAGTAACCCAAACAATGTTCTTAAGAAGGTTTTATTGACCAAACAGTATCAGTACTCTGTCATAATGGTGCTCATTTCAGTTTAACATGCCACTTGACGTAAAGTTATGTTCACACCACTTTTTCATTGCATTTCTTTGCATCTGGTGAGTCTTTCATTCTCTTTTGTGATATTGCTGAAGGTTAAGCCTTCAAAATAAAAACACAAAATGCAAACAACATCACTGGTTTGTTTTTGCCTTGAAATTTCAAGTCTGCAAAATTGTGACAGTGTTTAATGTTATGTACAAACTCACAACTTATTTCTTCAAATACGGCCAATCGACAACTTGTATGAGAAAATCAGATTCTGTGAAGATTGCTCATGACAAGACACACCAAATTCATATAAAATAGTTTGTTTATCACTTTGCTGAAAACTGGGTACTCATGTCACACTCACTCGACTCAACTCTGTACTCTTGACCATCTACATGTAGTTAATTAACTTAAGTTAAAAAAAGTACACAGCTTGTGTGTTTCATAAAGTGATCTGTGAGGTATGGACGTTTGAGTGTGACCTGCTAGATTTGAAGCCAGTTTTAGTACATGTAGCACCCTTCCTGTAGAGGACATTCAGTGCAAACTGTGGACTGACTTGCAGTCTTATTACTGGTTTCCTGTGCAAGGACAAGAGTACTAATTAGTTTACTAATTGACACTGTGGACGTGTGGTGCATTGAATTTGAATTTGAATCAATGATTAATGCAGGTCAGGTCAGACTGACCACAGATGCAGGTCATGGCGACTGCCGGAATTGATTGACCGTATTATTAACAATACCCTGCCACGTGCCAGTACGTTGGACTCAACGTCCAGCTGTCGGTCACCCAGATGTGCTGCACTGCAAGCTTCTGCCAGTACCAGTAGTCACTAATGTATTATTCTGCTGGCCCTGGAATGAAAATCAAGAAAATGACTAGGTCATTCACTCAGATTAACTTAGCAGATCAGTGCATGCTGCTAATGCCATGCTTTAAGTGCGCCAAAGCATGCATAAGAATTTACTAGTACTAGAAAGAAATTATGGAGAACGCTGTGAAAGCAGTCGAGTACCATACAAATTTTAATAACAAGTGTATGTTTGAATTGAAATAATTATATGCTTTAGCAGTTTCATTAGAACGAGGTGATAAGAAATGCCAGAATTACCTAAGTCCATTTGCAGTGGAATCGGAAAATGAATTTAACATAGCACTTTGCAGAACTTGTAGATTAAATTATTGTAACAGTAAGTAGAGTTCTCATTTATGTTGTTTTAAATTGCTTGCGACAGAAAACCAAGAGGTCCAGGCAAAGTTGAAGGGAATGAAAGGTGCTTCCAAAAATACTGTCAAACGGCCTCAACCCAAACTAGATAGCACCAGGTAAGTAAAGATACATGTATACATGTGCATCTGAATGTCTTGATGTAGATTGACATAGGCGGAATTAATTGCTTCGGAGGGACTATTATTATTGATACTGCAGAACTTTAATAGTTAGTAAATTTATCTGAGGTGTTTTTATTAGGTACTAACTGCTAGGTCTGTCCTCAGTAAATGTGGTAATACAACTTAAAAGGAATTTGTGCTAGAATTCATGCTAAAGTAGGCAGTCACAAGGATGGGGGGGGGGGGGGGGGGGGTGCTGTGACTAGAGTTATGTAAATTTATATGAGATATTAGATACTAACTAGTGTCTATCCACAATAAACGGGGTTACGTACACAGTTTTTAGTAATTTTGGGAATATAATATTGTGCCATTCATGGGAGGTGAATGTTCATGCTGATATTCCGTTTAGTGTTCATAATTCTGAGCCATTAGCTGCCACCTGTTCTTAGCAAGCAAGGTAATACAAAGAAAATTGTGCTAATTGTCGGTATGGTCGATTTGATGTCTAGTTCATCCTTGACCTTAGTTTGTGCCTGTGCAGTCTTAACCTTTGCTGTACGTCGCCTGAAAACTTGCGCGCCGTACGTCGTGGGTGCAAACATACCCATGCTTTTTTTTTTTTTAAGAAGGGGAAAAAAGTATGATTATACAGTGTTTTACTTATTTAGTTGTTTGTTTACTAACAAAGTCAAACATGTTTTGGTATGTACCTTCCCAATACCTATATTAGCAAAGTCACAATGTTTTGTGGATCTAGCATGAAAATTGTCTGAGCTTGCACGTTTGAACGAACGTGTGGGTGCAACTGTACCCACGACGTACGGCGAAGGTTAACCCTGGTAGTGCTGAGCCCGGAATATTCCGGACTGCTTCTATGGCTTTTATGGCATAAGACAATTAATTCGGCAAGACCAGGGTTAATAATAATTATGATACTGATATTGTGCAGAACTTCATACTGAAAAAAAAAAAAAAAAAAAAAAAATGCATTGACTGACCTGTGCAAAGGGCAGTGGGTCTGTTTCGTAATGTGGGCTGGGGAATTTTCAGTCTTCTGGCAATTTTCAGCCAAATTTCCTATTCTTTGAGCCCCCCCCCCCCCCCCCCCCCCCAAATCTAAGTTTCAGCCAAAGAAAAGTAAGGGTGGGTGTTTGAGGGTTTAACGTCCTTTTCCACCACAGGGTACGTGATATCAAAGACAAAGAAAAGTAAGGAGGAAAAAGGTTGCACACTGTCATGATACAAGTAATGCCATAATTATGGTACAGTCTAACTTCATTTTGGAAGACTTACATGTCAGTATTGAGGCAGCATTGTACATAGAAGAGGCTACTAAATGCCTTAAAAATGCTAAACTCTGTTCTCTTAGGTGGGGTATTGCCCTGTGTTCCCCCAGCAGGGCGCTGTCTCAGCACCCCAGCCTAGGTTTCAGTCTTTTATTTCCTCAGCAATTCCCCAGCCTCATAACAGTGTTGCTCTGAATCAGGTGAATGAAATCAGCTAAGGGGTGCCGTTTCAGAATGTTTCTCTGATCTATTTCAGACTAACAGGCGAAAGAGGTATACCAGTGTTGCCCCATATCTTCAAAGATGTCAAACTGAAGGGAAAGGGGAATGAGGTATGCTGCCGTGTTTCCATAAATTTAGGCTCCATTACTCATTATTATTTTTCTTTAGGTTGCTGGCATACAAGTTCCAAGGTTACGTGTTTGAGACAATCAGAAATCAGTTGCCAGGATGTGAAATTATCAAAGATGGCTTTGATTCAGCCTGTTTTCATACCCATTTCCTTTTCATTTCAAAGATTTTCATCCATGCTTTACTTGGTACAGAAAGTAGTAAACTGGTATTTCTCATACATATTTGCATTTGAATTGACCATTCCATTTGGCAGAATTCTGATTGAACAATGCATCTCCTCATCAACAGGCAGAAGACCTTCGTGTTGTTATGCGTTACCTTGAACACTGGGCACATCGTCTGTTCCCAAAGATGCCATTTGACGAAGTTCTTGAGAGAATAGAGCGGCTTGGCACCAAGAGAGAGGTTCAGGTATACATGGATGAAAAAGAAAAATTACATGATCAGCTCTAGAAATTAAACGTACATCTATAGATACACGTAGTAAAACTTACGACATGAATTCAGCCTGTTTATAAACGTGCCAACCAAAGTGCTGCCTCACAATTATAAAATGGGCTGCAGTTGACTGGTTTTGATCCATAATAATGTTTCTTCGAGGGGAAAAACCATGGTCTGAATATTTTGAACTGACACAGTCACAGTGACGTGCATTCACATTTACCCTGGAAATGACTAGCTATCCTATTGCAGGCTTTTGATGACTGAAAACAGTTCAACTGATGAGCTTCCAGTTCCAAAGGGTAGAAAAGTCATTTTGAAGCTAGAAATGATGAGGATAGTAAAGTTTGGTTTATTGAAAATGGTGGTGATGTAATAGTAATAGACTATGGAGCTGAATTTGAAGATAACTTGAAAGTACCGATAACCTGCACCGGCTCCCATTTCACGTACTTAGTTGAATGAGGTTGTTGAATGTCGCAGACTTGCATCAAGAAGATGCGCCTTGACATGCCTGTGCTGGCGCAGGACATGCAGGACCAAGATGATGATGACGGAGACCACCCTCAGGAGCCCAGTACGCAGACACAGCAGCAACAGGTTTGCAGACGTATAGATCCACCATTCATGGTACACAAGTCGGGACTATTTACTTTTCTTTGAAAAGAAAAGAAAAATTCTGTAATTGTTGGATCAGTTCCTAGGACTGTTTCAGTATTTGTCATTATTTGTTTCCATCTGGATTTCCTATTGAGAATATTTTGATTTGCTTCTTTTAGAAATCGTAATGAGACCCCACAAAAGTGGGACAAAGTCGCACAGCTACTTTCGAGAAAAGTGATAAGAACTGATATAGGGTCAACTTTAGTGACTTCGACTTTAAGATTTTAGCATTTTCAGATTGTGAAACAACTAATGCAACTCCTGTGAAGACTGAATGTATCTTCTGACTGAATGTAAATTTTTATGTTCAGAACCAGCATATCATACAAATATGCTGTACCAGCATGATTTTCACTAGTCATTTTCTCAAAATGGTCGCTTTTCAACTGCAAGTTTTCAAACAACATATCTCAGGCCTATACCATTCTACAGAAATTGTTTTTATATATAAAGAAAGCTTTTTTCCTGCACATTTTACTGATACGTGTACCAGTAACTCCATACGACGAAAAAGGTTTAACCCTTTCCTGACGGGCTACGAGTATACTCGTAACAGCCGTGCAGCAACCAGCTCCGGGCTACGAGTATACTTGTAATGACAATGAGCAGTCCAAATCGTGTCCTGATCCAGCTTTTAAGCATTCAAAACCAGGTTTTTGGTGTTGTTTCCCTTCCTATGAGACCACTTCCTGCGTTTGAGTCTTTGATGGTGGTTTTCGCTCAAATTTTGAATGACAAATGGCACGAAAGCGACTCCTCATGCGCGCTGAATTTTCACACGAACTTACGCTCAATAGCTACAGTGCTAGCGACCTAGAGTCAGACTCCGCAAATGTTGATTTTGTGCATGAAAGTGACGAATCTTCGCCTGAAAGTGAAGTAGAAGCCCCCCATGTGGCTAGTCCGAGCCATGCCGATTGTGGTAGTGCCAGAACTCAAAATAATAGAGGAAGAAGTTCGCCGCCAAGCCGTAACCACAGTAACCGCAACAAGAAATTACAGTAAGCTTCAGTAGGGTCTTACCTGTTCAAAAACCAAGTTTCATGAAAATTGCTCCTCAAATAAAAAAGTTATGCCCGTTCAAATAACACTACCCAAACTTCTGTTTTCATCACGGCAGCCCTAGGCAGCAGGTGTACACTGCACTGTGGCTGTGTTAGGCAGAAAAGGGTTAATGGAGTGTAAAATTATGAGCATGTACTGTATTGAAAAAAAAAACTGTTTTAAAAACCCAAATACTGATGTAGTAATATGTACATGTATACATGTATGTGGTCAAGAGTACAGAGTTGAGTCGAGTGAGTGTGACATGAGTACCCAGTTTTCAGCAAAGTGATAAACAAACTATTTTATATGAATTTGGTGTGTCTTGTCATGAGCAATCTTCACCGTATCTGATTTTCTCATACAAGTTGTCGATTGGCCGTATTTGAAGAAATAAGTTGTGAGTTTGTACATAACATTAAACACTGTCACAATTTTGCAGACTTGAAATTTCAAGGCAAAAACAAACCAGTGATGTTGTTTGCATTTTGTGTTTTTATTTTGAAGGCTTAACCTTCAGCAATATCACAAAAGAGAATGAAAGACTCACTAGATGCAAAGAAATGCAATGAAAAAGTGGTGTGAACATAACTTTACATCAAGCGGCATGTTAAACTGAAATGAGCACCATTATGACAGAGTACTGATACTGTTTGGTCAATAAAACCTTCTTAAGAACATTGTTTGGGCTACTCAATAATAATGTAGTGCAATACATGAACAATAATAAATGATACATAAACAGAAATGGATTCAAATGTTTCTGGTTTTCTGCTTGACGGAACATGTCAATAAAACACTTTAAAAAGCTAAACATTTTATTCCAGTTATTATTGTTTCCCAGTAAAATTAAAGACCGACCCTTGAAATACATGCAAAAACAAAAATAACAGTTGCTACTTCACTGTGTCTATGAATATAGTGATCAAAGAAAGAACTGAGCATGCTTAAACATAACATTACAACATGACAGACTCATTCCAAACTTTTAAAGTCACACAGAAGGAAAAGGTACAAAAAAATATATTACCAGTGACTTTGTTTTTATGGTAAATACACCTTAGTCACACAAAAATGTATCTAACAGATTTAACACATGAATTATTACCATATCCAGCTGTCTGAACATAACTTGACACACTTGAACACAACATTACACTGTGACAGACAAATTTCAGATAGCTAAAGTCAACCAGAAGGAAAAAGAACAAAACATATCAGTTGTAGTAAGTGTGGTTCAATGGGAGGTACTCTTTAACCCCCTCAAAGTATG
This sequence comes from Batillaria attramentaria, assembly GCA_018292915.2. Lineage (NCBI taxonomy): Eukaryota > Metazoa > Mollusca > Gastropoda > Batillariidae > Batillaria > Batillaria attramentaria. The sequence continues at coordinate 1,178,010 of JACVVK020000111.1, read as the reverse complement.
ATTTTAAGCTTAATCCCATAGATAATTGCTATCTCAAGCTACATGAATATAACTTTACGCAACTTCGAACATAACACTCCACTGTGACAGACTCATTTGAGACTGTCAAAATCAAACAAGAGGAAATGGAACAAAAAAATGTATTACCAGGAAGTGTGCTTTAATCGAAGGTACACATTCTCTTCACAAAAATATGATTTAAAAGCATAATAAAATTGTTAACTGTCATTATCAAGTTGCTGGAACTTAACTTGACACACACTCATGCAACAGCTTTCACTCAAACACACACAGGGATGATGTATACAAACTGCTATAATCAAGAAGGGGCTCACAGCATAGGAAATAGTGAATACCTATCATTTTTCAGTACAGCAAAGGAAAAAAATGTAACCTTTGACTGAACATAACTTGAAACCCACTGTTTGTGTATAAAGTTGTGTTCAAACACAAACAGCTCCTGCACATTTTCTATTGGTGTGATCCTGGAAAAAAAAAAACACAGTCATGAATAAAAACACATAATTTCGCTGTCCTCTATTTCTGGCCATTAAAAAAATGAAGGAATGCCCAAGTTGTTGTTTGTACATAATATAACAACTGCATGAATCTGGGTACGGTGTGTAAAGTTAACTTCAATAAACAAACAGATGAACACACAAAAATGTGTTTGAATGGAAATTTTCAAGACTCCAGGGAGAAAAATTATTCCAAAGATGTTTAGCAGGATATTTTATTTTTGTTTGGTGCTAGACTTGTCGTCGTATGAGTTTGAACATAATGCTGACGACCTTCGTTTGTGAGTAAAGTTGTGTTCAAACCAGAGACATCTGAAATTTTACATAAGAAAGCTTTACTCCCCGCAAAGGATCTTTTTCCGAGTAGCTTTCCACCTAAAAATACCTGAGGCATTCATTGTTTGTTGCTGAATACACAACTTTTGTAACAGAGTCATGAACATAACGTTTACAACCTAAACCACAAATGTCTCCACGGCTGTATCGATTAGAATCACGACAAGGATTAACATCCACACGTTGGTGATACCAATCACCACACTAACATCGAGTTTACCATTGCCGCTGTTGTCAGCAGTATTCCAAAATGCACAAGAACACAGACTCTTTGTGTTTATTCACTTTTTGCTGCTGAGTTGACTAGATTTGTCTGAAGATAACACTTAACACTTAAAACTTACCCTCGGGATTATCGGCTGCCTCCTCCAGTGACGGTTATCAAAGTCATCGGCTCAAAGAAATCATGCTTCCAGCTTGTGTTTGAAACGGCCGCTGGTTGAATTTATCTCATACCCGAGTGTACCGATCGATTTTTTCTCGCGTGAACATAACAGTAAAATTAACACACCGTTGGGTCTTCGAAATCAACACGAAGTTTCTTTTCAACAACACGAGATATATCGGTGTTCTTCCATGAAAAATAAAGAGTGAAAAAACGATGTTGAGATTATGCAAGTTAGGTATTTCGCAGGACAAAAGTACGTTCGACCTCGGTGGTCGATGTTGATCATCGGAAGTTTACGACGACGTTATGTCCAAACGTGCCTACATTTTCAGTCATTTTTCTAAAAAACGGAAAATATTTGACACCTGCCAGTATGCCGACTGAAATAAAGGCAGTTTTGAGCATTTGGAGACAGCAAATGGGTTCACTTACCGTTCTCCATGTTTCTCAAAATAACACTTCAGCGATCGCAAGTACTTTCTGTCACGTTTTTCTTCCACTGCAATCACCGATTTTTCGCCAAAAACCCAGAGTTTTAAACGCAAGAAGTAAATGTACCACATCCAATTCTCACTGTTTGGAACTCTGATTTATACTGAACAAGTGAGCCAAAGTAGACAACTGTGCATGCTTTTTAAACAAATTTGTAGCATCATTCATGTGAATAGGTAGCCATTTTGAGCACTCGACTCACCTCTGTACTCTTGACCATGTTTTTCGAATAGCCATCACCGTTAGCATGGCATACACTGCCGCAGCAAAGAGCTTGCCTCAGCTCCTGCACTAAATGTGATGTCCTACTTTGGTTTTTAAAGTATCTTCACCAAAGATCTTCTCACAGTCTTTGTTGGATTTTCTAACTGAGCAATCTCTTTTCTTTTCTTTTTTTTTAGCAGGAACGGACGGCTGCTGATCTTTTTGATGAGCTGCTTCGAGAAGAAGAGGAAATAAGGGGAGAGAACAGCCAGACCAACAACCCCAGAAGTGAAACCGGAGGACAGTCACAGACCGACCCCACGGCTACAGCTACCCCCACAGAAGGAGCTGCTTCAACATCAGCTGTGAGCACTTCTGCATTCCTCTGACAAACAATACAATCAGTTTTAGGCAGACATTTTCTGTGGTGCCCACTTTTTTTTCTTTTTTTTTATTACATGGATATATCTTCCTTGTATTCCCTCCAGATTAGCGGGTACGAATATTTACTGCTTACTATTGTTTACTTCCGGTTAACTAACTCTGCCGTAGTGTAGTGGTTAGCACTTCGGACCATGGACCGGGAGACTTGGGTTCGAATCCCAGCCGAGGCGAGCGGGATTTTTCCTACCTAGGTCGGCTCCTACCCAGAGTGGGTGTGCTATGGGCCCAATGGGGAGGCTGTTGCCACACATCCAAGATTCACCCACTTCACGGGTGCGACTTTGGGAGTGCTTCCCTTAGTATGACACGTTTTATGGTGTGGATGATTACACGGCCGGCACCGCAGGTGCTGTAGTTCCCGGGCCTGGTGAACGCCAGGATATTTATGACAGGAAGCGTGGAATGCGGCTTTGTTCCGCAGTCCCAAACCACACGGACCTCTATAGCATCATCTTACCATCATCCTCATCTCTATCGTGCATAATATTAATAAAAATTGCCCCAGCTTTCGAGGCCTCCGTGGATTCCACCCATGACCTGGGAGGAACACCACTGGAGCTGGCAAAAAGAAAAAAAACAACAAAAAAACTCTGCCGTTAAAAACTATAGATTCAGTGATTCATTGATCTCTCTTCACGTGCATGCCTGACATTTTAATTTCCTTGACAGGGCCTGTCAGCAGACGTATTGGAGAGGATAGAAAGAAACCGGCGTCTTGCTATGGAGCGAAGAGCCAACAAAACAGGGGGTAAGTCAGTTAAGATCAGAACTGGCTTGTATTATGTATTATTTCTTCTGATCTGGTGACCCTGTTGTCACAATGAGCAGGCTGTTTGTCCAAATGTGTTCAAAAACATTCGTTCACAAAACATCGTTCGTAGCTAAGAAACTACAAGTTACAAGTGAAAGTTGAGGAGGAAAGGTTGGGCACAGCATCAAAATACACAAAAAGCAGCATGCCATTCACATACTCTATGGAGGTGTCGACCACAATCTTTAAACATTTTATTTTTAGCATTTACCTTTGGCGAGGGTAGTGTGTGTTTTGCCCTTTCTGAAGCTAGACTACTGCTCAGATGTTCGTGTTCTGACAGATCTCTCTCTCACACACACACACACACACACACACACACACACACACTCACACTCACACACACACACACACACACACACACACACGTTTTTGATTGATAAACTGGCATAGATGTATGCAAAAGCGCATCCTAACACTGCCAAGCTGGCCATATGTGACATAAAGACTATCAAACAGGGATTATGAAAAGACTCGTCCGAAAGCCCGCAGACTAGTGAAAATACCGTCGGACTAGTTAAATTGTTTTACCACTGGCCCGCCGGACTAGTTGAGATTACGAGGCAAAGCTTGCTCTATTTTCACAGAGCTGAATGCACAAGGTACTGTCAGCGAGCCCCTCTCTCTCTCTCTCTCGGAAAAAAAAAAAAAAAATTCCCAGTAGTACGCTTTCCGCGTACGGTGCAAATCTCCCCTCGCTACGGTCCTGGCAAGACAGCGAATTAATTTTGTGTGGCCCACCCCCTACTGTGCACGCGTGACCGCGGACAAAGACAGGGCAATTAGCGCATCGCCCCCGAAGCTCCACTGCAGCTCTGCGGGTAGTTACCACCTCATCCGCCAGTTCCGACGTCCTTTAGGCTTTACACCTGTCAAATCACTGACCATTGTTTTCACAAGACACCCTATCACGCGCATGTCGGTGCGTGTGAACGTGTTTCTTTGTGTGCCGGTGTGTGTGAGCGAATTAAGGCGGATATTTGATAGGTATCGCGTGGGTACTGTGACTAATCCGGCCCCCTTGTTTTCGTGTTTGACAATAAAGAAAATGGAAACTGCGAATTCAGTCGGACTAAACTCAGCGATTTGACACTTAGCAAATCTGCAACGCCGGGATGTCTCGGTGTGTGCGTCGTTTGGACACGTGTGTGTGTTCAATTCAATTCAATTCAATTCAAACGACTTTATTGTGTCCATTAAGAACAAATTTGTTTTTTGTTCAGGGGCATGTAAAATTTAATAAAGTAAAGGGTTAATATTTAAAGGCAGCTTCACTATGTATAACTAATATAAGACGAGCAAACTAAAGTGATAACAAAGGACACAATGCATAAAATTGATTCACCGCTAATTACCAACTAACTAAACTGAGCATAAAATACTGGTGGTTAAAAGTAGAAGTGTGTGTGTGTGTGTGTGTGTGTGTGTGTGTGTGTGTGTGTGTGTGTGTGTGATTGCCATGGTGACGGTGAGAGAAAGGGAGAGACTGTGATGCCGCTGCAATTCAACCGGACTAAACTCAGTGATTTGAATGACAGCACATCGGCAACGGCGTGATGTCAGTGTACGTCGTTCGGACACGTTATCCGTCGCGCAAATTCAAGTTAGGTAAAGTCACACAATCTTGACTGCTGAAAGACTCCACAGAAACACCAGACTCTGCTACTGAGTCATATTTATGCTTGTACCAATTATCATTTATTATGCCATGATCTCTACGGTTGACATGCGCTCCCGGGGACTCGGAGTGGTCAGGACACCACCGTGAGTGTCTGTGACTTGAGCGACCAACTCAGTTGCCGTGAGGCTCTACTGTAGAACAAAAATCTGTTTCAGAGATGTAAATCAGTGTTATGGCTTATCTGAAGTTGAGAGTAGTCTGAATGATGCATGAGTGACCTCAAGCATTGCCATTGTGGGGAACATGCTCTTTCAAGGGTTGTGTGAAATTGAATGAAGACCACAAAAACAAAGTTGTTTGATGGTCTGATAAAACAAAAAAATAGCATATCTTTTCTGAAATTTTTCATCCCAGATTATGCGCAATTTTGCAGTCAGTATGCACCAGATTGCACAGATTTTAATCTAGATTAAAAAAAATTTCCCGGGGGAGCATGCCCCCGGACCCCTTAGGTAGGGCGCCTTTGGCGCTACGCAGACATGGCTTCACCACTCCTCTCAAAAGTTTCCTCTTTTTTTTATCCTGGATCATTTCTACCCCCGATAAAAGTGTTGTGAATTTTTTTTATATTTACAAATAGGTCTATATTTGACAAAATGCATTTTTGGGCTAGTGGAAATGGTTTCGGGCTAGTTGGTTTTAAATCTTGCTAGCCCGAAGGACTAGCAAGATTTTTCAGCTTTCATAACCCCTGTCAAAACACCACTTGTAATACACATTACAGGGATGTCACTGGAGCTTGAAACCTATAGGACAAATGTCCTGGAGGGTGGCAGATGAATAGGACATTTGTCCTGAATTGGAACGAAACAATAGGACATTCTGGCACGCGACAATAAAGCATTGTAAAACAGGAACCACATAAGCACAAGCTCCCCAAGTAGCGCAAGGCGGCAGCCTTCACTCGTTAAAATGTCACTAGTTTGTCCGCAATCAACAGAAACGCAATCGGACATATGACCTCCTCTTGAAATAAACAATCGGACATCTGTCCTGCTGGACAGTTTTTTCATTGGACATTTGGCCAATTCTATCGGTCATAGTCCTGTGTCCGGGCACCAGTGACATCCCTGCATTATTGTCTTTTCAAACATTCCTCAATATCGACATAGATGATGTGAGCTCTCCTGTTTCAGCATCATGTTTTGTTTTGTTTTTATTTCACAGGTGCAGCTCCGTCGTAGTCATCTAGCAGCCAGACAGCACCCGTGTCTGAATCTTCACCCACAGGGGCATTGTGAAGACTGCCCGGTGTTGTGGTGATGCTGCCAGCTCAGCTTGTTTAAATGTTTCCACTCATTAATCATTTCCTGGTGATAGTCTTGGCGGCTTTCTGTGCTGCATGCAAAATCTGTTTGTGCATGTATTCTTTGTTTTTTAAAGTTTGATATGGCCAGTATAATGAGAAAACCTGCCAAAAAAAAAAAAAAAAAAAAAATCCCAGTGATGAGGGACTGAGCAAATTAAGTCCCACTTGTCGGTGTTTTTTTTTTTTTTTTTGGGGGGGGGGGGGGGTCCCATTTCTGGATAAGATTCTGGTTGTTGCAGACATTTGGCCTTGAAAGAATTTGTGTTTAACATTATTCACAGGCACACGTTTTGATCACTCAAATGAATTTATTGTTTAATACTTTATACGTGTGTGTTGGACATCACAAAATTGTAATCAATTTTTTTTTCAAAGACACTCCACAAATGGGCAAGAGGCAGCAGTTGTGATTTGCTTTTATGAAGCTTTTTTATACTGGTTGGCTTACATGTATAAACAGTGTGAGTGTGTTTTGCCTTTTGCGGTGTGGTGACCTGTTGAAATTTGCATAAATGTCACTGTAAAAATTCAGCAATATTCCTAACACCTGTGAACTTTTTCATGCCACACATATATTTATCACGATCAAAGTTTTGTTTTCTTTGTGCTGTTCTTCTCATTACTGCTTGTATTGTGTCTTATGTCTGCGTTGATGACAGGCAATAAAGTTACTCGTTACTGACTGGGAAGGTAGGCCTTTCAATGTGTAGTAAACCATTGGCACATACACATGCTTTGAATTTGTAGTTTATTGCTTAATATTCATGTCATTTCACTGTGTGCTTTGTGTGTGTGTAAGTTTTTGTTTTTGGAAAATGGATGGGGGGGGGGGGGACACCAATTATTCATTAACTCAGTTCCTATCAAGTAAGTTCGGAGTAATAATAATTAAAAATTGTAATGTTTGTATGGATTTAAATTTGGCTTTTATGGGAGTGTTTGCACTCTGATTATCCTCGTGTCTGCTGTAGTAAGCGTCATTAAGGAACCATAAATCTTGCCTGTTTTTCGCATTCAGAGAGAAAAAACAACCAACTGGAACCAACTGGATTTTTTGCTGCTTGGAAAATTTAGGGGTCAGCCATGGATTTATGGTGCTTGGGAGTAAGGCATGTATTACCTGTACGATTAATGACATGCATACTGATTTAAAAAAAAAAAAAATGCAGGTAGCCGGTTTGCAGTGATAGGCTTGTAGCATATAGCCGGTTAGCAGTGATAGGCTTATGGCATATAGCTGGTTAGCAGTGAAGGGCTTGTGGCATATAGCCGGTTAGCAGTGATAGGCTTGTGGCATGTAGCCAGTTAGCAGTGACAGGCTTGTGGCATATAGCCGGTTAGCAGTGACAGGCTTGTGGCATATAGCTGGTTAGCAGTGACAGGCTTGTGGCATATAGCCGGTTAGCAGTGATAGGTTTGTGGCACAACACCTAACTGTACAAAAGTTAAGTGATTACCAGGACTTCATATCAGTGGAAACTATGATAGGACAAATGTGCTGGCTGGCTGAGAAAGATAGAGAACATTTGTCATTGAATCATGACAACTGTGGCGAAGATGGTAACACATGATTATGTCCGCCTTGCTAAGGATCAGACACTGGAAAATTGAATCAGTCTATGTCCAGTGATATTAAGCCCTGGCTTATGTACGCAGACCTGCCTACACTACGCATTGACCATAGAAAACTAAGTAATTTGGGGCATACAAGGCAACTACGCATTTAATTGCCCCACTACACAATTTTTTTCCTAAATTTACGTAATTTAGCGGTTAGCGTTTCATCAAATCCGATCTGAACTTCTGCTCGCGCTGATCCAGCTTTTTGAACTAGCCTCATTCAGAGTTTAACGATGTATAAATACCCGGTAGAAAGAAATTTGGCTAAAAAAAAACCCCAAAAAACCCTGAGATACTATGGTAGTACACTGTAACCAGTCGAATCAAACAAGCCAAAGAATAGAATAGCTGATTTGTAGCTTAAGCAACAAGCTGGCACATTTCGGTTGGGATACGTTAGGACTACTCATTTGGCCAGGAAACTACTCGTTTGGTTTTTGGCACTACTCATGTCATGTTTGGTGGGTAGGCAGGTCTGTGTAGGGGCCACTGGAGTTGATGTTTATTGATTCTTGTACGTCTGTAGGTGTCAAGAGTAAACTTTCTTGGCTTGACTTGTAGATATCCAGCCAGCAATATGTTTTACAATTTGACATTCCTGCCTTTCGGTGGCATTATTTTAGTTCCTGCTTCTCCTTTCTGAACGTTGTATCATCTGGGATGCTTCGTTTAAACTGCAAGTGTTTGCTGATCACATTCTTCTCAGTTCAACACAGTACATTGTACTGCAGCTTGAGGTTATGAATACTAAGTAAGATTTTTTTGTTTGTTTTTTGTTGTTGCATGATATGCTTTTGTCTCAAACGAATAAAAGCTTTGGATGGATGCAATACACATTGATTTGTTTTTGGTTTGTGTGTGTGTTGTTTTTGCTGATGGTGGTGGTGGTAGTGTGTGTGGGTGTGTGTTTCATTTATCATAGTAACATGCCATACTTTTTTGGCTCCCTTGTGTAACAATGGGAGTCTATGTATTAACCCTCCGTCGTCTGTCTGTCTGTCTGTCTGTGTGTGTGTGTGTCCAGAAAACTTTAACATTGTCATTTTCTCAGAATCTACAAACAGCAGAGGCACCAAACTTGGCATGCTGATGGACAACCACAAGACCTTTCAAAACATATCATTTTGAATGACCTTGACTCAAGGTCAAGGTCACTAAAGCTCTCTGTTCGAAAATTTTACATTGGCATTTTCTCGTAATCTACAAACACCAGAGGTTTTAAACTTTGCATGATGATAGACATTGATAAGAGCTTTACAGGTATACATGTAGTCTGTGGCCTTGTGCCAAGGTCAAGGCCGTACAAACTATTTTTGTGAAACCTTAACATTGGCATTTTCTCAGAAACAACAAACAGCAGAGGCGCCAAACCTGGCATGCTGATAGACAGTGATAAGACCTATGCACACATACCACCTTAAATGACCTTGACTCAAGGTCAAGGTCATTAAAACAGTGTTGGGAAAATTTACATTTGCATTTTCTCAGAATCCAGAAGAATCAGAAGCATCAAACTATATGTGCAATGACTGACATTAGCAGCACCTTTACAGACATACCTGTGTTCAGTGACTTTTAGTCAAGGTCAAGGTCATGCAAGCGGTTTTTGGGAAACTTTAACCTTGGCATTTTCTCCAAAACAACAAACAGTAGAAGCACCAAACGAGGTACGATGATAGACAGCAATGAGACCTACCTTTCTGAATGACCTTGACTGAAGGTCAAGGTCATTAAAGCTGTCTGTTGTGAAATTTAACATTACTGTTTTCGGAGGAACTACAAATGCTAGAGGCATCAAACTTGGCATAATGATAGACATTGATGAGATCTCATTTGAAATTGATGAGATCTCATTTGAATGACCTTGGCCCAAGGTCAAGGCCATACAAACTGTTTCAGGGAAAATTGTAATATTGCCATGAACTCAGAGCGCCAGAGACACTTTACTTGGCATGATAATAGATAGTGATAAGAGCTGTACAAACATATTCTTGTGCATGACCTTGACCTGTGTCACAAGGGAGCCGTGGAGGCTTTTGCCTCTCTAGTATTTTTATGATTTATGAAAGTACACACACACACACGGACAAAGATTTGGGTATGAAGTTCACACTCCTGAAAATTGTTTGGGGTGCCGGGATAGCCGAATGGTAGAGCGTTCAACTTTTCGGATCGTGAGTTTCGAGTCCAGGTTGCTGGCCTTTTCTGGTTGCCCCGTCTTTCATATCACCCATATGTGGTGGAAAAGGACGTTAAACACCCACCCACCCACCCTGAAAATTGTTTTCACTTGAATATATTGAATTCCATTACACCCAGCTTTCCTGACTGAAAAAAAAGTGAAATGGGTCGCACCTCTGTGAACACTTAACTTTCACTGAATGTTGACCTAAGCCGAGTCCATGTTGCCGGATGTGTAGGAAGGCTGACAGTTATGAGCGGAACATTTGTTGCAGTTGACAGGGAAGATGAACATCTTCCCTAGGTGGAAAGAAATCAATGCGATTTTCACATGTACAGAAGCATGACGTATGAAGAGTGTACAAGTTTTTAAAGGATGTTAAGGATATAAACTCTCTCTCTCTCTCTCTCTCTCTCTCTCTCTCACACACACACACACACACACACACACACACACACACACAGTACAACCACTGATCATTACGCACAAGTGGATAAACTACGCACGAACTTCTTCAGCTGTGCATGCTTGTTGGGAAAATTAATCTGTCTACCTCGACGTGGTCGCGGTAAGAGTTTGCATAGACGAAGTTATTTTGCAGCCACTCTCAGACACTGTGTTCCTTCTGCAGTAAGCTTGGGCATTTTATGAAGAGTGCAGTAACTACCACACAGGGCCGTCATTTTGGCAGTTGAAGTTTCAGTAATTACTACCTACTGACGGACGTAGCGGAATTCGTATTACCAATCGCCGGCCGAATGCATGAAGAAGGTGCGTAAACTAAGTCTGTATTTGCCTTTCTGTTATATTTCTGTTTCCACCAGTGAATGAGTTCGGTGAATATTGCCTGTCTCCAACGCAAAGGAAGATCATGCAGTGAAGAACTCAGTTTAGTATAGTCTAGGCTTAAACGTCTGTAATCTCAACAAAAAGCCGCAAACACTGTCTATCGTTCAAACTGCAGATCCTGCGACCAGGGTTCTATGTAGGTCCCTGCTGCGACTATGCATAATGCAGGCAACTCAGTCTGTCACAGTTGCAGAGTTTTCAGCGCTTCTGACGCCCTTATCAAACCAGAGCGTGAGTTTGGGCGACTTCATTGTGCTTTTGGTCCATGCCAAAACGCAAACTGAGCTGTGAAATCAGGCTGCCCTTGGTTTTTATTGGGGTTTCAGGGAGGCTGAAAACTCTGTGACCGCTGTGACAGAGTTGTCTGTGCATTTTGCACAGTCGGATAATGTTGGTTTTATAACACACTGTTTGTGGCTTTTTGTTGAGATTGCAGATCTTTAACCATAAACTGAATAAGTTGAGAAAACCGTGATATGCAGAAGGATAAACTGACGTAAAAGTCACTCATACAGGCTGACTGGACAAGACTGAACTGAACCTTAATTCGCCAGGGCTTATGTCAGCCACCGTTCGATCAAACTTCGCAGCCACTGTTGTTCTTCAAGGCGGTGGCGACACTATGTCGTCTTGTCCGTAAGCCTGGACCAGTATTCACGAAATAACTGGAGGTATGGCCTACAAGACCCTGCATATATCAGGGGATATGTTCCCATGAAATTATAGGGGTAGAATGATTCGCGGGGCCTGGATATCGCTACCCATGTCAATACCTGAATACACACACACAGGCCGCAGCGAGCCCGAAAATCTACCTTGACCCTGAGGGAGCCCGTGTGCTGTCCCGGCCTAAGCCGTGCTGTGCACCTGAGAACAGGTGGTTTCTCGGGCTCACCCCAATACTGTATATCCGAGGGACGTGAAAATTATTGCATGGTTCGGCCGAGGAGAGGTGGTTTGGAGAAGGGTGACTGTGGCCAAACCCACTCCTCGCTCCTGCTGTCCCGCCTGTATAGAAGCACTGCGAGCATAGTGACACCTGCGGCAAATATATAAAATGTCCCACTAAGCTGAAAAGAAGACGACAGAGTACATGAACGTCCATGTATGAGAGTAAACCGGCGCGGAATCGGAACTGCAGAAATGTACTTGTGTATGTCTTGGTATTCATACCTGAACAGCTTCCGTAAAGCCACCAGCGCAAAGCGTCACTGACAGATATTCGTGGTGGTTGTTTCCTGTCTTCCGCTGTACCAACTAGAGTGTCTGCTTTTCAGTTGCTGACGGACTGAAGAGGCTGGACCGGGCATAATGAGCTGCTTCAGGATCAGGCAGCCTTTCCGACTGAAACGGTCTTTGCTTCTACCGATTCTCACCGGCACATTTATTATTCTCGGACTCATTCTGATAACTTCAGGTGAGTAATGTTACCAAGTTATTAAAATTTCCTTCTGTTTGGAAGTACCTACAAAATACGTGTATAATTGATAACTGGTCCACTACACATCAGTTTTACTGATTTCGTGAGAATTCCCGTGCAGGTACCCGGCACACTCAAGGTTACAGGCCTATATTAGCTTCCGGGTGATATCAGTGGTAAGAACTACGCTCAGTAAATATAGTAGAAAATCTTTGTCCCTTTCAAAATTTGTGTGCAGAGTAAAAAATGGCAATCTGGTGCTTTTTGCTGGCTTTCAGTTGTAAACAAGTTTCATGCCAGGTAACAGTCAAATTAGGGGAAAAGGAGCCTGGCTTGTGGACTATTTGTATTCATTCAGCAGACGACCGTGGAATGAGGGGGTATGTGGTTGCTGCCAACATTGCCCCCCAAAAAACACGGAATATTGGAATTTGTTAAAATTTACTCTACACATGAGTCTATGGCTGCCTGATTAAAAAAAAGGGGTGAATTCTATAGCATTTCTAGCGTGTCATCTGCAACTTTATGTGTAAGAGGAATATATAGCGTTTTCCTCCAAATTTGCGTCTCTGGTACGTAGTCTGTATCAGGGGCTTGTGCGACGGTGGAGTTGGTGGGTGTGATGGGGTCTTTTACCTTGCGGATGCTTGTATCGCCTTTTCTGTGTATTGTGATCCGTAAAAACACATGTATCTGTGCGGCAAGCCTGTTTTCCCCCTTCTACCTCCCAACTTCATAATAAAGCATACTTGATGCCCCTGCTCGAGAGAATATTCTGTAACAGATTCAGAACACAAGATCGTATTCTTTTCTTGTCGTTGTCAGTTGACGTTTTGCCTTATCATTAATGGTTTATCTTCCTGGCACACGCCTGTATCTCGTCTTATCAGTTCAACACTTAGCCCGGCGAAGAATCACGTGCTCTCCGTTTGCGCCGCACGCGGGGCACTTCAGTTCTGAGTTGAATAATTCGGGCTGAGTTTCGACCTGTAATTGCATGGTGGTGTTTCGCTGTCTCGAGATACGTACAATTTGATCCTATGATTTATTGCAGATAATGCCAGCCATCCAGGTCGGTTAGCTGCCGTGTTGAAGAATAGTAATTTGGTAAGTTCTCTCTCTCTCTCTCTTTGTGTAATATTGTCTGATTGATTGTATGCTGTCTCTTCGCCTGCTTTTATTCTTCCCTTTCTGTGTTTGCCCATTAGTGATTTTTTTTGGTTGGTCGTTGTGCATTTTAAATCAATGTGTGTGTGTGTGTGTGTGTGTGTGTGTGTGTGTGTGTGTGTGTGTGTGTGTGTGTGTGTGTGTGTGTGTGTGTGTGTAGCAGCTGCTCGTTTCGTTTTGTTTTATTTTGTTTGTTAGAGAGTAGTAGTCTTTAGTAACGGCAGGTGTGAAAATCGACATGTGATGTTAACTGCCTCTATCGTTTAAAACAAAGTTTCATTGATCCGTTAATTCATTGATTCTCTCTCTCTCTCTCTCTCTCTCTCACACACACACACACACACACACACACACACACACCAGCTGTAACTCAGCTTGGATTATGATCGAATTTCCCGCTTTTATCAGTATCAGTCACTCAAGTGTATGTGTTCGTTCATGTCCCCCTGTCTGTTTTAATTCATCAACTGTCACTGTTCACTGACCTGAGGTACGCGTGGCCCGCTCTTCTAACGATCCTTTTGTGTCCGGATTCGTCCATCATAACCGTCTTGAGGCACCCGCTCATCATCTTCAGGACATCTGGCCAGGTCATCTCTGTATCACAAAATCAGTGATCCGCAGACTGTGTGAATTCCTCTACTTTCACTTTCTCTTTTGCACCGTATCCTGAACTGCACCACAAAAGAATGATGGGCCAACTCACAATATCATTATCTCTACTGTCCGGTTCTTCAGCCATACACATCTTACATCGCATTTGCAAGTACGTGGAACTTCTGTTCGTCTGGAATACCTGGCGTTCAAGCAAACGTATGATCATCATCGATCATTTTTCCCTTCCCGAAGAATCACAGGTTGAGCGAGTGAAAAAAAGACATCACGTGCCAACTGTATAAACAGTTGTGTCGACGTAACTAGTTTACAGACGTTCCACCATCTGCCACTTCATTGTCATCATTTAGTAAGAACCGTACATGGGTTGTGCTGTTACAAGTGCCTGCTTTTCATTCCGACAGGTGCAGGGTTTGTTTGCAGCTGTCGGAATCAAGACTCGAGAAGAACTTGCTGCAGAAGAGGAGGAAGATCGCGTGCGTCGAAGGTTTGAGGAACGTCTGGCGACACTTCAAACGGCCTGCCAACGTTACGCCAACTTCAAAGTGTTCAAGCGTATAATCATAAAACTGACCTCCTTGTCGTATCACACCCCTGATGGAAACGTGACTGTTGAGTACTGTCCTATACAGAAAACAGCTTCAACAACGTGGAGGCGTTTGTTGAAGGACATTGAACGTGACGAGATCACGTCGCCACTCAGTATAAACCAAACCGAAAAGATTGCCTTCGCCTTTGTCAGAGAACCGTACATGAGACTCTTGTCTGCGTACACAGACAAACTCTTTTCGCCGAACCCGATGTTCTGGAACGAGTTCGGAAAATATATCGTGCGACTCTTCCGCAAAAACCCTAGTCAGGAAAGTCTGAGATGCGGTCACGACATAACGTTTGCCGAGTTCGTGAAATACATCATCCATTCGCAGAGGACCGGCATGAACCGCAACGGCCATTTTGTCCCTACTCACGACCACTGCTACTGGTGCCGAAGAGAGTACCAGTATATCGGCCATCTTGAGACTATCAATGAGGACATGCCGTTCATTCTGAAGGCCATCAAGTCCCACATAAACTACACAAAAGACTTCGATAAACTCACAATAGAAGGTAACGCCCAGATGGTGTTCAATCACTTTATAAGCGGAGTCCTGAGGTGCATGACCCTGGAAGACGCCAGCCGACGACTGTGGAAAAAATGGCAAGTTCGTGGGATCATCAGCAAGACCGAACAGTTCCCGCTGAAGCTGGAGCAGACCGACAATATTACGGTCGAACTCTTCAAGGACGTCGCCATGGAAGCGTTATCAAGGTCGAGAAACAAGCCCGAGATAAAGGAGCAGAAGAAGGAAGCGCTCAGAGAGGCCTTCAGCAGCGTTCCGTTCTTGGACGTTCTAAAGTTACAAAAACTTCTCTCGTTAGACTTCGAAATGTTTGGATTTGACTCATCTCCCCTAGAAATCTTTGGAGAAACATCTGATTTAGATGACAGTGGCTTCAGCTACTTCAAAATACACTGAGACGGAGACAGACGAAGCATCTCTAGTGTCTCTATAGTTGGATTTCCTGCCCAAAACATCGAGTTTCTATTGTCTAGGAGTGTGTTTTGGTTTATTTGTCAGTGCTCATAAATATTGTCCATTTCCTGGTTAATTATGGGTGTGAAAGGCAGCATTCACATTAATGATCATTGCACAGCGTTGATAAAACAATCACTCAAAAAATATGTATACCATAACATGAGCGGAAACTTTTTGAAATACGATGGGATTACATGAATCTAGTCTACAGCACGAAGTTCATGGCAATTGTCACCAGGTATTTTTGTTTCTTTTTCATATGTATAACGTAACATGAGCGGAAACTCTCTGAAATACAATGGGATTACATGAATCTAGTCTGCAGAACAAAGTTCATGGCCATTGTGATCAGGTATTCTTGTTTCTTTTTCAGCTGAAGTATATGACCTCAGACAGAATAAAACATGCCCAGGAATCCACCCTAACACAAGAACAGATCAGAGAAAGGTTCGAGACACGGCGCAGCATCCTGGAAAACGCATGCCGGGTGCACAAGAACTCCATCCAATTCCGCAAAGTGCGATCATCAATACAGTACATCCAGCCACTAGAAGCGTACTATTGTCCCATTCCGAAGTGCAGCTCCACAACGTGGAAGAGGCTACTGAAGTCCGTGAGAGATTATTTTGATGTGAAGAAATCCAGGATAGGATCTCCGAGAGAATGGAGCCACAAACGTACTGAGAACGTCGACGCATTTGTTTTTGTGCGCGACCCATATTCCAGACTTCTCTCAGCGTATGTAGACAAGCTGTTTGGCCCCAACACGCTCTACTGGAAGCGTATTGGTACCTACGTAGTGGCCAACTTTCGGTCCTACGCCTCGGCCAAGAGTCTGCGATGTGGGCATGACGTAACCTTTGCCGAGTTCATCAAGTACGTCATTCACGCGCAGACTACCGGAGTTCACCGAGACTGGCATTTTATTCCGGTGCACGACCACTGCCATTTTTGTGACTATCCATACCGGTACGTTGGCCACTTGGAGACGTTGTCAGAGGACATGCAATTCATTCTCAACGCCATCGGATCTCCTGTTCCCTATACTAGTGACTTCGACAGTTCCACATTAATCAACAACTCCAACACGGCTTTGAGTGTGATGAGACCTGAGATAGAAGACTGCATGGACCTGGAAGAAGCTGCTAGACGCATATGGAAGAAGTGGCACGCAAGGGGAATAATCAGCAAGTCTGAATTATTTCCCTTAGCCAGTGAGCAGATGGAGAACTTTGACCTCCAGTATTTTCAAAACGAGAGCCTGAAAGCTCTCAACCGATCAGAAAGCAAGGAATCCCGTAGAACCCAGAAGACCGAGGCCCTGACAGAAGCGTACGGAAGTGTGCCTTTGGAAGACCGCCTTCGTTTACAGGAGTTGCTGTTTCTAGATTTTGAACTATTTGGTTTTGATCCTGCGCCACCCGAGGTGTTCCCGGCTAAGTTTGACAGAGAGGACAAGGGATACAGTTACTTTTCACCGTACGATTGACGAGAAATGACACATTCTGCATGCAGTTTTCTTCCTGGTGTTGCCTTTTTTTCTACAACATCAACAAATTACTTCCGTGATCTTGAATATCCAGACTTTACAAACACGGGTTTTCTAGTATGTGTATTTGATGTTTTTTGTCATTATGTAAAGTCAAGGAAACCATTTGATGAATTGATTGATTGATTGATTGATTGATTGATTCTAGTCGACTTGACGCTCCTCTCTATCGATTGGGCGTACACATGTTATCCTGTGTTTTGTTTTCAGCCAAGACGCATGGAGGACACAGACAATGAAGAAGGAAAAATTATAAAGGATTTCAAAACCATGCCTAAGTCACATCGAATGCCTTTAACACAGGAGCAAATTAAACAGAGGTTCGACGAACGACTCAAAATTCTCCAGACCGCTTGCAAACGATACGGGAACTCGACTTTTTTCCGCAGGAGAAGAGGCGCCAGGTTGATGCAAGTCGCGTTTCAGCTCAAAACTTACTACTGCCCCATCACCAAGTGTGGCTCGAGCACGTGGAAAAGACTTTTTGATGCCATCCGTAAACATTCTGGTCAGACGACAAAGAAGGGAGTCGCGCCAAAGAAGAAGGAGGCTAGTGGGGCGACAGTCATCGTATTCGTCCGGAATCCGTATTCTCGGCTTCTTTCAGCCTATATTGACAAACTGTTCGGGCCTAACACTCAGTACTGGAAGTACATCGGAACTTACGTGGTTGCCAACTTTAGATCCAACGCCTCGGACGAAAGCTTGCGGTGTGGGCATGACGTAACCTTCGCCGAGTTCATCCGCTACGTCATTCACGCGCAGACGACCGGAGTTCACCGAGATTCGCACTTTATTCCCACCCACGACCACTGTCATTTCTGCCAACGGGACTTTCACTACGTAGGTCACCTGGAGACTATTTCCGAGGACATGCCATACATTCTGAACGCCATCAACTCCCCTGTCAATTACACAAAGGACTTTGACAACTCGACTATCGTCACAGGAGCCATGTGGGTGTTCGGGCAAATGAGATCAAAACTCGAAGCCTGCATGGGTTTAGAAGAAGCTTGCAGACGTTTGTGGAAGAAATGGCACATTCGGGGAATCATCAGTAAATCCCAGCTTTTTCCTTTCAGCAGGGAAGAGATGAAAAACATGGACACAGACACTTTCGTTAGTGAGAGTCTGAAAGCTCTAGAACGATCCCGCGACAATCCCTCGCGAAAAGGACAGAAATCTGAGGCCATGGCTGAAGCTTTCAGTAGTGTACCATTAAAAGATCGCCTTGAACTGCAGAAGTTACTGGTTTTGGATTTCGAACTTTTCGGTTTTGAGTCGTCTCCAACGGAAGTGTTTCAAGTTTCTGATGAACAGAACTCTGGATACAGTTATTTTTCACCTTATGATTGACCGTAAACATATATATGTGTACGTGACTGTTCTGTGTTTGAAAGTGCGAAACTCTAAACTGAGGAAGTCTAGAAGGCTCGGTGTTATTTCATTCTAGCAATGACAGGAAAATACATGAACCGATCAAGCGTAATGTTCAACATTCTTTATTCAGCTCAAAATGAATTTCAGATATTCCAACCACGTAAAAGACATAAAAAGCTACCAATTTGAAATAAATCCAGAAAAAAAGTTTAAACATTGCTGATTTAACAATATTGCTCTTCTTCGTTGTGTGACCGGACACACACACACACACACACACACACACACACACACACACACACACACACACACACACACTACTAGTGCGATTCTGATAAGCAAGATCGAGACTGTTATGGCAACAGTTGTCAGTTATCCATCACATCAAAGTAACTAAAGCGACCGTCTTTCTCGTACGGAACACTTGGGAAAACCTCTTCTGGCCTGGGGTTGAAACCAAACATCTCGAAGTCCAGAAACAAGAGTTTTTGTACCTCCAGCCGGTCGGACAACGGAACTGTAGCAAAAGCTTCTCTCAAGGCTTCTTTCTTCTGTAGTTTTCTGGCAGAATTGTCTTGGGACCTTTCCATGCCTGCTAACGCCACCTTCTGGAACTCAAGCGCGGTTATATCCTCCGTCTCCTTCGGAGTCAAGGGAAACAACTCTGTTTTACTGATTAACCCCCTAATTTGAAACTTCTTCCAGAGTCGGCGGCAGGCTTCGTCCAAACTCATGCACTTTTTAACCTCTCTTTGTCTGTCTTTTAGTAGCACCATATTGATGTTTTGCCGGATCGTGTCACTGTCATAACTTCTCGTGTAACCAACGGGCGCGTGAACGGCTTGAAGGATGTGGGGGAGGTCCTCGCTGATGGTCTCGAGGTGACCTATATACTTGTACGGCACGATACACGTGTCACACTGGTCGTGCGTAGGGATGAAGTTCCCGTTGCGGTTTATACCAGTTTGTTGAGAATGTATGAAGTACTTGACAAACTCCGGAAAAGTGACATCGTGTCCACACTTCAGACTCTGTTCTGTCGGGGCTTCTCGAAAGTTCTTCACGATGTGTCTGCCGGTGATTTTCCAGAACAACGGGTTGGGAGTCAGCAGTTTGTCTGTCCAAGCAGAAAGCATTCTCCCGTAAGGTTCCCGTACGAACGTGAAATACACCTCCTCGTCCCCTTTGCTTGCGTTCCCTGGAGTTACTCCCCGCCTGGCAAACTCTTGTCGGATGGAGGCGAAAACGCCTTGCCAAGTAGTGGCCGATGTTTTGGCGATGGGGCAGTACCTGGCGGTGACGTTCATGAGAGGTCTGTGTGGCGGAATGGAGTGAAAGCCTGCCGCTTTGGACCTGAACAGTGAGGAGTTCGTGTACAGCCTGCAGGCCGCGTGGAGCGTGTCCAAGCGTTGTTTGAACCTTTGGGAAACTGCCGTGTCACTCGTATGGTCAGATCCGACGGTTCTGTCGGCCTGCTGGACAAATGACACGGGGTCAGTCAAACAATAAATCAATCAGTCAATGAACGGGTCAGACAGCGAGTTAAAAGTCAACAAGATCTCTCTCTCTCTCTCTCTCTCTCTCTCACACACACACACACACACACACACACACACACACACACACACACACACATTCTCACGCATACATGAAACACTAAGTGTGTGTGTGGGGGGGGGGGTAGATGATACTACAGATCATATGCTATCTTGAATAGGTGAGTCTTTAGTTTTGACTTAAACTGTGGGAGGGTCTGGGTGTTCCTGAGGGAGGAAGGCAGAGAATTCCATTCCTGGGGGGGGGGGGGGGGGAGGCACAGAAACTGAAAGAGTGCTCACCGAAAGTTTTGAGATTTTTTGAGATTGAACTTTGGAACTTTTAGGAGCTTTTCTGATGAGGAGCGGAGAGTACGAGATAGTTCATAAGTGGTAAGCTTGTTCGAAATATACTGAGGAAGGGACTGCTCAAAATGACGGAAAGACAGTGTTGCAATTTTGTACTTGGTGCGGTATACAACGGGCAACGGCCAGTGCAATTCCCTTGACAGGGGTGTGACATGGTCGCGCTTGCGCTTCTGAAGAATAAGCCACGCTGCACTGTTCTGAAAGCGTTGCAGCCGATTGATCTGGTCAGCGGGTAAACCAGCGAGAGCAGAGTTACAGAAGTCAAGCCTTGATGTAATGAAGGCATTGACTAGCATAGCGGTGGAATCAACTGTTAGAAGTGGCCGGATAGAGGCAGTCTGCCTGAGAGCAAAAAAAGGTCGCGCGGCACATAGAACCAATATGATCATCCATCGACAGTGTTTGGTCAATTCTGACACCTAGATACTTGACAGAAAAGTTGAGAGTAACGGATGAACCAGCGATCGACGTGGAGCCGACTCGAACCTGTGAAACTCGGGACGGAGTCCCAGTAACCATTACTTCTGTTTTGTCTGCGTTTAACACGAGCTTGTTGCTGTTCATCCAGGCTAAAACGTCTGTGATGCATGCGTCGATTGTCAACTGCAACGAACCAAAAATTCGCAGGGGTTGCGGACAGAGACAGCTCGGTGTCGTCAGCGTATTTGTGATACGAACACTGATGGTGAAGCAGAATATCAGACAGAGGCTGGGAATACAGGGTGAACAACACAGGGCCTAAGACCGACCCCTGGGGAACCCCGTATGTGAGAAGGCTGGGATACACACAGGCAGACAAGGAGGGGGTGGGTGGGTGTTTCGGGATTGTAACCAGACAACGAGGGATACTTTGTTCTATCCGATCTACCATCCAAATAAGGAGACCAAAACAATTCACACATACTCAAAACGCAATATTTTCCATGTCACGAGACAATTTTCGCACAGGAAAAGGAAAAGCAGCCTGACCATTGCTTCAGGGGCGCCATCCAGGCTTGACCGCGGCTGACCAGTCTTGTATTGTGGTGTATACAATTCAGGTCAACTTTCACGGGTCGGCTGTTCCATCCGTAACCATTCAGGCCACCGGCCAACTGAATCGGATCTCTCAAGCGGAACTACAGCTAATGCGTTGTCGAACACACCCTGTGGTGAGTCCACGGGTACCGGCAGAGTACGACTCTATACTGAAGCCGTCAGTAAAACTGTCGGCCATAACTTTTTATGGAGCCACTTATGTAGATTTATTGCAGTGAAAAGGTGATCAGAAAGTTGTGACCTAATACATTTCATAACAGTCAGTGTTCAATGTCTTTCCGTTTCTTCTTCTCAGCGTCAGTGAAACCAGCTTATTTCCACTGCTTTTCTGAAAATCCGACAAATGCTTTTCAAGGAATGAAACTATTCCAAAATAACATGTTAACGTCATTCACTGACGACACTTTTTCCTTCGGTCTAATGAAGGTTTTAGGAGCACAAGTAAATTATGGAAGCTGAGCAAGATCACATCTGACGTCATTGTCATTTGAGGTTCTCGCTAGTTATATATTAGGCTCATTTCGCTACTGTATTTTTTCCAGCTCGCATTTTTGCCAGACTTGTCACTTATGCCGACGTCGGCAGCTCTTTCAGATAAACATTCATGGCTGATAAAAAGTTAAGTCACAAGTTTTCAAAGATTGATTTCCAATAAATATTTACAAAATCACACACACACACACACACACACAAAGCTTTGGCGATTGCAACTGCAAACGCACTATACTTCATTTAATTTGCACGCCATGAAACACGTGCATTTTGTGGCGAAGTGTTTTGAATCAGCACGGAATATGCTCATACGTAAAGAAGCGCGGCGTTCACACCTCTAGGTTCGCACTAGCTATAATCCGTACAGTCTCGTTACACGTGAGTCTGTCCGTCAGTGCGCGACGCTGAAGTGAAAAACCTAACAATCACTTTGGTACTTAATAATAATAATAATAATAATAATGAGTATTGTATAGGCGCTTTACCCAATTTCATACCCAACAACAATAATAATAATAATAATAATAATAATAATGAGTATTGTATAGGCGCTTTACCCAATTTCATGAATCGGCTCAAAGCGCCGCGAACTGAACCCAACACGCACGCTCACGTGAATCACACGCATTCTCTCACACACGTGACATAAACACATTACAATCACGTGGTGCGAAGGGTCAGCTCAGCTATTTAAATTTCGGGATTTAGAATTGCATCCATTTACTGTCCACTGTTTGCCACTAGAGAAGGGCTGTTGTCGCACAGACCAGGAAAAGCTAGCCAGGCAAAGTTTGCTGGGCCTTTCCTGGCTATGTGTATACAGTACCTTGGTGTAGGCGAAGAACATGGTTACACAAGAAGTAAAAGTCGCCGTTTATCTACAATACACTCGTACCTAATCAGACTGATTTTGACTGAGGATTTCATACTCAGTGATGTGTTTTTCCCCAGACCGTAAGATACCCACCAACTGTTCCCAACTAACCAAACAAAGAAAATGTAATTTTTAAAAAAAATCAAAGCAGGCAACCATACACCACCTAAACCAACAGAAAACAACCACAGGAACAACAACAACAAAAACAACGAAATATCAAAACAAAAGCAATTATTCATCCACAAACACAAACCTCTCCCACCCCGCCCTTCCAAACTCACGAAGGAACTCAAAACTTTAAGAAATAAATACAGTTGTTCACCGCAAGCGATAAAAAAAAGTAATTTAACCCAATTAGGTTCGAACATTTTTTTGAACTTACAAAGAAAGTTTGTACCTCTAGCAGGGAAGCATAATAAAAGGGATGCCACTAAACATTAGTTTCCCCGAACAAAACACCAATTCACCAACCAGCAAAATGCCGCGTAGCTTAACAATTAAAATCACGTGTACAAAATTGTACTGCTCCGCTGTTGCACGCCGGGCATGCACTGAATGGACTAAGCACTGACGTGCCACCATTCGCAAAGCTCTGCCATGAGCAGTCGGTTGCCCGATGACAGTGCGTTCCCTTGCCCATGCAGCTAACACGTGCACATAAGTTGGAAAACACTAGCTGCCATTGTCCGATCGTTATGGTGTCAAGAAAGCTGACGAAACTTACCTGTCTGGAGCAAACACTCGAAAAAACAGACCAGCTAAAACGACCGAGGTAGTAATGTGAAGAACTGAAGAGGCAGTGAGTACAGGTACAAACCCAAGTCGGTTGAGTGAAGGGACCGTGTCTCGTTCTACTAGTTTCCGCGTGCTCTGACTGGGTACCGCCGTGTACGCCTCGTCACGTAACAGGCAGAATGTGCGTAACGCAGGCCTCCGGGTACACTACACTGCCCACAACCCTGTTCCGGGCCCGTCGCTTCTCTATGTCCCTACGACGACGTGTAAGTCGGGCTAACCGAGACCGAGCCGAGCTAAGTGATACATGTACCTAATAGGCTAGGAAAAATGCTGAACAACGTAGAACAAATTAATTTGATCCTAACTTTTTATTACAGATTTCAGCAGATCACAGGCCCTCTAATGCTGTGGTGGTCTCCGTGAATTTTTTCTCCGTCCGCGTCACCGTTAAAAACGACCGTTTATCTTGCCATTTTCACTATATGAGCCCTATAAATGAGCTTTTGAGGGTGTGCACGAAATATGCGTGTTTGCGGGTACAGAAATGCGCAGAACTCCGCTCTAAATACGGTTACAGTTAGGCAAGACATGCATTGTTGATATACTGAAATTTTACCCCAATCAGAATGATTCTTCCTGGATAATTGCGGCATTAGTTTGGCCGTTGATTCAAAGGACCCTGTAAAGCGGCTGTATTTGGTGTTTGTGCACTTATCAGGTCACTGCAGGTGACATGTATCGCGGAAAACATTTACGAACATTGAACAGTTGAAAACGCTTCTTTGGTATTGTGAAGTTCCCTTGTCACCGCATGTGCACGTACGTATGAAATATGACATCCAAGTGAGCACTTTTTTCGGTAGGGATATTTTGGGGGTGTACTTCTTAAATTAGTTGCTGCATTGTGAGTAGTGAACGGTTTTTCTCAAAGAGCAGTGCACACACAAGAATAGTATTCCAGTTGTGTCATATCAAAAGTTCATTGAAATCGCTTCAGTACTTTGGTGACAAACAGCCACCAAAAGTGCAATCTGCTGAATAATGACTGAATAGGCAAAATGATGGGAGTAGGGGCACTTGATTAGTTGCTGTGATAAGATGTTTGCGAAAAAGAGTATAATATGATGCAAATATTCGGGCACATGCTCGGTGTTTCAGAATTATTTTCCGGAACTTGTATGATAGACTCATTGCTGACAGATGGTTTTTAATTGAGGCTATCAGTTCCCTTTGTGGGCTGAAAGCGGTGCTTACTAAAGAGCCTGCCTTAACTGCTACGCTTGATTCAGTTTCTTTTTATACATTTTTCCTGGTGGAAAAGACAATGACTAGTCGTATGAAGAAAGATCCCCGAATCCAAACAAGCACGTCGTCTTTACAGCGGCCATTATTTTTACCCATTTTTTCCATTTCCTTCATTACATGCTGCATGGGGGGTAGGTTTATATTTTGCTGCCAGTAGCCACCAGCTTTAACTTGTCATTGTTTTACATATTGGAAAAGGTAGAGTGATCCCAGAGGAAGGAAAACGTACATCAAATTCCATGAACTCTTCAATGCTTGAAGCAGGTGACTTAAAATACCTTTGTCTAATTAAACAGAGTTTTAACTGCTACGGGGGTAGGTTACCAAGTCGCCTGATATGACGGCCACAGTGTACACAGCGTTGCTGCTGTTGTTTTGTTGTTTACCAACTTTTAGAGGAGTGGCTTGGCACTTTCGTGTTACTAGCCCATCCACAATGTCCCTTTGGCTGGGAGTGGTAATGAGGGGAATCCGTATTGTGACTATACACAGCAACTATTACAAATGGCGCCGCTGCAGCAGGTATTAATCGCATACCTCAAGTCTGACTACTGGATCCGTTAGACCAAACACCCTGCGGTGGTCCAACGAAATGACCAGAGATTTGCCTGTAGTGGCCCACGGGTATCAAAATAATAATAATAATAATAATAATGAGTATTATATGTCCGTTAATTGAGGCGCCATTTGTATTAAAATGTCTATTTTACACACAGACGCCCATTCACTCACTAATGGGGACCGGGCTGACATATTATGCTGCTGCTGTGTTATTTAGAGAAGGAGCGATAAACTTTCAGTAGCATAAGATGTTAGTAATGCCCACATATATATACATATAGTTATCTCTGCGTGAAATTTCGCTGTTAGTGGCATTCTGAAACTAGTTATTTAACACGAATCAAAGAAACATTGGCTTTTGTGTTCTTTACCACTTGCTTCTTTCAGTGTTGTGGATTAGAAACTTGATCCAGGTTGCGTGACTAAACGGATTTCCGACACGACCCAGTCTTGCCTTCCAACTCGCACACCCAGTCTTGCCTTCCAACTCACACACACATTCACACACGCAAATAACCACTTGCTCCCATACCGCTCGCAATCATACAACACCAGACGCGCAAAACGCTGAGCATACAACACGAAATCTTTACCATAGACACTCAAACACTTAACTACACACACATTTAAAACATACAATTGCACCAGCACTTCCGTCTGTCACGGAACGTGTCAGGCGACTTGGTGGCAATTACTGACTAATTACCAACACGTACTTTGGTTGACATTACAACGTGAGTTAACAGTCTTAGTCCGTTATACTCAAACTAGTCTGGTGGCTTGGTCTCTGACAGTTGGAGGAGTACGTTACAGAGTGCATACGCCCTTTCTCCCGCCGGAACGGACGCCGCCGTCTTCAAGGTGGAGAAGGCACACGTAGACAGAAACTCCCGTCTCCAACTCGTCAGGTGTCCACGGGTACCAAGTGGCGTCGTCGCAGTGCGCGCCTGCTTGCGTGGGGGTGACACGTCCCATGTCAGCCTCGTTGCAGCCTCTACCCGTCACTCCGGACCCCAGTCAGACCGCTGTTGATACAAAATAGTCCGTGACGTTTCATCAGAAATGGACAGATATGCATGGCATACACACTCAAACGCAATCCCCAACTGCCTTACAATGCGCTGAGCCACCAGTTAAAACTACCGTCACAGTAATGACAAGTCTTACACTACATAGAGTTAAACATGCACCTTTAAAGTAACCAAAGTGACAACAGTTACTTACATCAACGTATTAGCAAAATACAATTTAAAAGCTTACCCCTAACATAGGGCAACCGTGTCCTGCGTAAATCGAGCAACAGAAAGGAACGCTCTGTGGCAGTGGTGATATCACTGCTAACTGCCCCAGTTTATATACCTGTACCCGTGAGCACTACTCAGCTAACTCCAGATACAGTGGCCCGAGTCGCACGTGGGAAAAGGGATCCCGGTGACACACGTGCCTCAAAACGCTGTGTCTAGGGAAATACAGTTCAGTATTATGTCAGGAAACACGATCCAAAGTATGTTCACACAAAATATTTGTACTAACGGCGGTGTTATCATCTAATGTTTGTCACCAAAGAAAAACACTGATATTTGGTTCCTGACCGCGTTTAAAGTTAGCGCATCTGTGAGGGTGCGATAGCGGGCTTAAACGCGTATAAATATGGCGGCAGTTTTGTTTTTCCAGGCAAGACAGCGGCGGCAATTGCGGAGAAACAGGATTTTTCGAGATAGGAAGAACCCATTTGACACCTACGACGATTACGAAGTGTTCCGCAAGTTCAGATTTAGACGGCATCAAACACACACACACACACACACACACACACACACACACACACACGCACGTACGCACGCACGCACGCACACCCACGGACGCACGCACGCACGCACGCACACACACACACACACACACGAGTAGGCTACATAGGCCTACAGAGCTTGCAAGCGGCGATGTGCACTGTGTTCCGATCCCGTTTTATAAAATGCAAAACAGAAAGTATTAGGTGTTTGGGGGTTGAGAATATATAACACTGGTAAGTGTTGTGTGGTTGTAATATTCGTGTTTGGAAAGGAAAAAAAATGGTTAAGGTGGGATTCTAACCCCCAGTGCGAATCCATACTTCTGTTTTACTGTCACGAGTGATGGTGGCACTGAGGCTGCTACACAGCGTAGCGTACTCCATCTGCATTAATTTTCCTCCAGGAGTACTCGCACTTCTCCCGTGCTAAAATCCGCCTTTCTTGCACGTTTAGTCTTCTCCATGGCTGCCGAAAATCTCAAAGAGAAATGAAAGCAAATTCTACGTGCTGAAATGCTCTAAACCGAAAGAATCTATCCAAAAATCTATGAATATCTACACCGCTTCCGGCACGGAACACGCGGTTAGCTATACGGTTCCGTTTAGCGCGACGTGAGTACCAGTATCGGATAGGAACTATACGCGTTTAGGGCCCGTATATCTAACTGCGTTTAAGCTCTATACACATTTAAGCTAACCAGTCCCAACAAGAATACGGCCCCTGGCCAGTACCGAAGTAGTCACGTTCTAACACACCACATAGCAGACCAAGGGACACAACTCAAAACTAGCCGAAGGTAGAACGTTCGTTTAGGTCAGGGGCAGATAATCATACAACTGACCGAGTCACAGTCAGAGCTAATAATAATAATAATAATAAAATTAAAAAAGGAACCGGCCCCCGTAGTGTAGTGGTTAGCACTTCGGACCATGGAGCGGGAGACCCGGGTTCGAGTCCCAGCCGAGGCAAGCGGGATTTTTCCTACCTAGGTCGGCTCCTACCCAGAGCGGGTGTGCTATGGGCCCAATGGGGAGGCTGTTGCCACACAGCCGAGGTTCACCCACTTCACGGGTGCGACTTTTTGGGGTGCTTCCCTTGGTATGACACGTCTTATGATGTGGATGATTACAAGGCCGGCACCGCAGGTGCCGTACTTCCCGGGCCTGGTTAATGCCGGGATATTTATGACAGGAAGCGTGGAATGCGGCCCTGTCCCGCAGTCCCAAACCACACGGACCTCCATAGCATCATCTTACCATCATCCTCATCACCATCATCATGCATAATAAAAAATTGTCCCAGCTTCCGAGCCCTCCGTGGATTCTACCCATGACCTGGGAGGAACACCACTGGAGCTGGCAAAGTGTTGGGGCAACAAAAAAAAGAAAAAAAAGAAAAAAAAAGAGGAGTTTTGTGGTTTTAGTCCTTTTTCTGGAAGTGGCGGCTTTTGTCGGGCCGATCAGTTATACAAAAGGTAATAATATAACAGTCGGTTTCCAAGGTCTTTTATTGGCTATACCTTCCTTCTTTTCCTTTGGGGTTTCTTTGCCGTCTCTCCGTCTGTCTACTACAGAGAGAGTGGTACAGCCATGATCTGCTCGTTCACCCTCCTACTCCCATCAGCCCCCACCGTCACACAAGTAGTTGAATAAGATACACGCCCGCGCGCAAAATGTCCTCTCGTCCCCATTCCCTATCATTTTCGACGATAGGACTGAATTTCGAGTGAAAATCAAAGCTGTGTTTGTACAAGCAAACTGGACCCCATTGTGAAAACCTGTCCACAGTCGGGTCCGAAGAAAAAATCGCAAACCAAACGACCATCAAAATGAGAGAGAGAGAGAGAGAGAGAGAGAGAGAGAGAGACGATTTGGCTCCCGGCCTTCAGTTACCCTCTCACCCCCACCCCCCACCCCCACCTCCGTGAGTTCGTATCCCGGCTGGGGTCCAATATTTGTGCTGGCTTTTTCGTTTCCCCGTCTTTGATATCACCCGTATGTGGTGGAAAAGGAACGTTAAAACCCCTAAACACACCCACACAAGACCCTCCCATCTTCCGACACAACCCCCCTCGCTCCTAGTGGAAGGTCCCCCAATTTCAGTGTCCTAATTTTAGGACTGAAACGTGTCAAATGGTCAAGGTGTGTTTTCAACACTTCGATTCCATTGTCCAAGTCGTTTCTGCACCCGGGTAAGCATGAACTGACGGAATGCCAATAGATTAGAAGGCAAGCGCTACTGAATTTTATCAGCGTGTAGCGGTGTCACCTGCAAGACCTCTCCTTTGAATTCTCACAGAAACCTCTCCCACGGTGATTTGTGCGGGCTGGGACTGATTGGCTTTCTAACTTGGTGAATGCCAGTGCATAGCAACTGATAAGTTTGGGTCGAAAGTCACGATCAGACCGCTTATGTTCAAATTCACCTAATATTACGGGTATTTTAAATTCTTTTATTTGTTTGTCCAAAATGTAATTGGCAACAATGTGTGTAAAATGTGGATACAGTCATGGCTGAATTTAATTTGATTGATTGTTGACACATACCGATAGCAGCTGTGCTGATCAATTCAAGCCGTGTTCCGGTCAGACGTGGTCTGTACTGAAGGTGACAGCGGTTTCAGCGGAACTATTTCGTCTAACTATCATATGATGTCTGGAGCAAACGAATACAGCTGTAGAATGTTCAGCGTGAGGAAGATTGTGTCAGGCTGATCCAACCACCGTGACTTCGCAATATCACCAGCAATGGTCGTCAATGGCAGGATGGAAATGAAGGCAAAGTAGTAACCAGGTACGTATGAAAGTTACCCCGGTCGTAAAATGTACAATCCGGTAGATTTTGTTGATCACTCTGTCTGCTTGGTGTGGTGAAATAACACCCAGCTAATCTGTTTCTCATAATATTATCCCGTTTTGGTTTTCTTTTTCCAATAACACCAAGTACCGCTATGTAATATTTCACACCTTTATTCGTTTTGCATCAACTTTGTCTTTCGTATTGCGACAAGTCTTTTGTTTCTCTGCGTTAAGACCATATTCATCAAACTATTAATGCGCCGTATTCTTTTTTTCTTCTCTCCCCCCCCCCTCCCCATTACATTACACTGCTACAGTACCGACCCATATTCCTACCTGGTTTGATTCAGGCCTACGTCACTCGTGTTAGTGTACAGATGAAGTTTCAACGCGGCAAATATCTTTGTATAAAAGGAGATGCTTGTGTGTGAAAATGTTACGTGTTGTGTCACCGTAAGGTGGAAAGTACCAAAAGAAAACACACGATGGGGCCAAATAACGAACAGCTGCAGATGAATACAAAGAGGACTTGCTACTGATTAACGATGGGTTGTGCAGCGTCAACGAAAGTGTCGGTAAGTTATTATGTATGACTGGACTGCAACACTTATGATAGTCTTACACACTTTGCTATCGCCATTAGTAGTTTTTTTTGTTTGTTTGTTTGTTTGTTTGTTTGTTTTATTGTTTTTTTTTTTGGGGGGGGGGGGCATAAGCCGCAAGTAAGATGTTCTGGAAGTCGTTTGTCTGAAAATTGCTTTTGTTATTTAAAAGCTGTATAAGCTTGTTCAGTGTGTGCGTACTGCAAATGAAGACAGAAACTGCTTCAAAACCATCCAGTCATGTTAATTTTAGGTTCATGTGTTCATCTAGCGACAAACCGAGCTTTTGCCTACGTAGATCTTCGTTCCTCCTTTAGTGCCGATTCCAGCATTGCTACATTTGCATGTGGTACTTCTGACAGGATCTGCCACTGTTTTCTGTTTATAACATGTTTTCAGGACGCGTCATTTGCTGACGTCAACAGGTCCAGCAATGCCGGGTCCAGTTGGAATCACAGCTACTACTCATACGCGGTAGGGAAGACCGGAGTAGCTAGAGGCACTCGTAAACACATTGAAAAGCTTATCTTCATTCTCTGACCAGTTTTACGGCTTCATCGTAGACGCGGTCACCGTGTAAGAACCAGCAGTCTCTTCCCACCCCCACCCACCACCTCTAAAAAAAAAAAAAAAAAGGAAACCAGGACAGACCGGTCAATAACTTTCAGAAGAAAAGCGATCGTCATGTAAGCAGAAGCAGATTTTTTTTTTTTTTTTTTTTTTTTTTTGAACAAAATTTCACTCAGTTTTCACTGGGCGAGTAGTCTTGGAATTTCTTAATACACGGGAGGCTGGATTTTTTTTCTTTACAAAATTTCAGTCAGTTTTCACTGGACGATTAGTCTTGGAGTTTCTTAATACACGGAAGGTTAGATTTTTTTTCATTCATTTTGCAGTTGTGGAAAGACGCAAGAATGCACTCTTCTATTCGTTTCACTGAATCATTCCGTAAATATTTCATGAGGGGTAAAGGGAAATACACGAAAAGCTGTAACAGAAAAGATCACGACGGTTTTCTTTCCAAGCGTATATCTTACATCATTCTGGTGTCGCGACCTGCCCCGGTCTTCCCTGTGTTCCCTGTGTTTGATATGCTGTTGCAATTTTGTCTGTTCTGCTGGCCGCTGTAGGAGCAGCTACTGACAAAGTTTATGAAAATGTGAACTTGATGTGGACAAAAAGAGTTTCGAACACGTTTGTGAGATACCTTATGAAACAGAAGCTATTCCAAAGAGCTATCAGCTGACCGATCGCTTTTTTCATCCCCCCCCCCCCCACCAACTCCCACCCCACCCAACGGGCCCTCCCCGCTTTGCTTTGTATCGGTCTTTTATTAAAAATAAATAAATAAATAAATAAAAGAAAATTTCGGTGTATCACACCCTTCCCGTTTACTACGCGCTCCAACCATAGGCTAAAGGGAATCTACTCGTGTCCACAGCAATATCGACAGTTACTTCCCTTGGACCATGAAGTTGCAATCCCGGTACGAGTGCACTGAGGTTTTTTTTTTTTTTTTTTTTTTTTTAAATATCTGGGGAAGAAAAAAAGAAGATAATGATGAGCAAAAGTCGATGGATACGCTTAATATCTAGCCCCCCCCCCATCCCCCACCCCCAACCCCTAATAAGAAATAGTGCTGCCAGGATCATGGTGCCAGAGTGTATTCCGCAAGCTAAGCTAGTATTTGCTGCTCCTGAATGTGTTGTTCTCCGCCGTAGCTGTCATTGTGACATTCCTCACATCTGTATTCTTGTTCACAGGGTTTTAACTGCTGTTTGTTGTTGTGTTTTGTTTTGTTTTTTCCTCAGGAATGTCAGATATTTTACGTCTCTACAAAATATTAACTGCATCTCTCAATAATGATTTTAACAGCTGCCGTCCCATGTCTTTTACAGCGACAAAAACCGCCCAGACGAAACCGCAACTTTCCAGAGGGTGACGCTAACAAAGGGGCGCTTAAGGTAATTATTGTCGTTATTGACACAGAAAAGGAATTTCACTATATGAATATGCATGGCATGGTATGGTATGGTATGGTATGGTATGGTATGGTATGGTATGGTATGGTATGGTATGGTATGGTATGGTATGGCATGGTATGGTATGGTATGGTATGGCCGGCATGGGTACCGCAGCACTAGTGAGTCAAACATTGAAGCATTTTCTTTAATATATGTGTAATCGTCAATCTTCCTACAAAATGTTTTTTTTTTTTTTTTTCTGATCCATTGACACTATTGACAAGGCGTTAACATCTCAGGAATCAGGTGGCCCTGTGATGGCTCGTAAACTGCAGTTTACTTAATACTTTCAGGTTTGTGGTCTATATTCATCACTGATATTGACTATATGAAATTTATTTATTCATTGCGTGTATGATACTCAACAGAAGCAAATCAGGCGTCACCTTAATGCGGCAATGAAGCTGGGCACGCTTGATGAGTTGGAGGAGGCACTGCGCATGTGCGAACGGTATGACGTACAACCTGATGGGGAATACTTCAAGGCCATACGAAAAGTCGAGTATCTGCGCATAAAAGAAGGTGAATAACTACTATAAACGATATTTGAAAAACGCACGTAGCTATTCTCCTGTGGCGTCAATGCCAGAATCCAAAGACTTAAGGGTGGGTGTTTGGGGGTTTAACGTCCTTTTCCACCACATACGGGTGATATCACAGACGAGGCAACGATGAAAAGGCCAGCGTAAATATTTGGCCCCAGCCGGGATACGAACTCACGACCCGAGCATTAGAAGTCCAACGCTCTACCATTCGGCCACCACGCCCCCCCCCCCCCCCCCCCAAAGACTTAAGATTGTTAATTTAATGAATGAATGAATAAATGAATGAATGAAATACATAAACAGAAAACCCACTTCAGTTTGAAAGCAGCAGACCCTTAATTTCCAGCTTGTTTACAAAGATTTGATTGCTGACCGCCTGACGTATCTTTTACGTCATGCCTAGGTCTGCGGAACGCCGTACGTCGACGCCACATTGGCACTCTTGAGAAAGCTATCCAGACAGCACGTGCATCACCATTCGCACGTCAGCTTGCCTCCGCCATCTCGGCAGCCGATAAACTCCGTACGCAGCTCGTGCAGTATAAAGTGCACCGTCACGCTCCGCCGGACCTCGAGCAGTCGACCGTGTCGGAGATCCGGAGCTTCAAAGCCCCGCCGCGCAGTGTCGTCACGGTTATGACCGCCGTCCACAGGCTGCTTGGATACAAGTATCGTGAAGTGTTGGTAAGAAAAGTTTCTCTTTGAGAGTAACGTGTAAACATGCACCAGTATTCAACTCAGAGCCAAAAGCCAAGGTTCAATTCAATTCATACTACTTTATAGTACTCTAAAACTGAGAATTTTGTTTGGAGTGGTGAATAAATTAATGTAAAAGAACTGCAATTAATAAAATACACACACACACACACACACACACACACACACACACACACACACACACACACACACACACACACACACACACAGAGATGACTTTATTTTCTTATTCTAAGCACAACAATACCTGCAAAAGAGAACACTTTGTCATGGACACAATCAGATTACCATGGTACTTCGGTACAGACGGGAAGTCCACCTGCAATTTACGCATACGTGACTAAATCAGCATATGATCACGCTTTTAAATAACAGCAAGCACACACACACACACACACACACACACACACACACACACACACACACACACACACACACACACACACACACACACACACACACACACA
Source organism: Batillaria attramentaria (assembly GCA_018292915.2). NCBI lineage: Eukaryota > Metazoa > Mollusca > Gastropoda > Batillariidae > Batillaria > Batillaria attramentaria. The sequence continues at coordinate 1,143,610 of JACVVK020000111.1, read as the reverse complement.
CACACATCATGTAGTCTGTGACTTAACAATACAGGTCGTTTTTGTTTAAACAACAGACGTGGCAGCGCATCCAGACACTGATGGGCCAGTCCCGTGACGACGGCCTGATATCGAGAGTAAAGAGATTTGACCCCTCGGTCCCCGGGCTGCGCGCGGCAGAGCACGTGGACCAGCTACTCAAGTCTACCAGTTATGACGAGGTCCTGATGGCCAGCAACGGCACGGCCAGGTTCTATGTCTGGGTAAGATGGGGTTTTCCTGATAGTGCTTCTGCACAGGAAAGTACCGTCCACGACACACATTTATAATGAGGAAATGCCCAGCCTCAGAAGTCGATTAACAGCTGTGACGATCAGATACCAGAATAGTCTACGCTAGCACTAGGGGTTTTCCCACTGCCAACTACATCTCTATCGACGACATGGTGGGTGGGGGTGGGTGTTTAGGAGTTTAACGTCCTTTTCCACCACGTAAGGGTGATATCAAAGACGAGACAACGAGAAAAAGGCCAGCATAAACATTGGCCACAGCCAAGATTCGAACTCACGACCTGAGCATTGAGAGTCTAACGCTCTACCATTCGGTTATCCCGGCTCCCCCTTTCGACGACAGAATGGTTAAGTTTGGTTAAAGCCACAAATAGACACCCGACTCGCAGTAGAGCAGGGTAGGTTTAGCCGCCTCCACCATATACGACATTATCATTCCGGTGGAAACACTCCCACCCCCAACCCCTTTCCCCTCTCCCCATACTCCTCCCCCCCCCCCCCCCTTTTTGAATAATACTAATAATGATAACTGCGTATTGTGTGGGCGTTTTACCCAATAACTTGAATTGGCTCAAAGTACCGTGAGCTGAACCCACAGACCTAAAAAAGATAGACCCACCGCCGCACGCTGCCACCGCCACCGCTGCCACCTCGTTCGAAATACAAAGTTCTTTAGAAAGACGTCATCAGAAATGTGACGTAAGATAAAGCGGACCAATGCTATGCGCGCTATGTAAACAGCTGATAGCGTCTGGCCAATGCTATGCGCGCTATGTAAACAGCTGATAGCGTCTGGCACTTCCAGGTTCTCGCAACATGGCGCGCGGCGGCGTCACACTTCCAGCACCGCAGGGGGGTCTATCTTTTTTAGGTCTGTGGCTGAACCCAACACGTGACTCGCACACGCGTTCTTTCACACACTTGACATGAACATATTAGTACATTACAATCACGTGGTGCGAAGGGCCAGCTCAGCTATTAAAGGTTCGGAATTTAGAATTTGTTTTATTTTTTCAAATCTTGTGGGCTGAACGTCAGTTTCCTAATACACGGAACTGGTACAGAGCTGGTCAGTAGAAATGTTTGTCTTGCAAAACAAAATTAATCTGTTTTAGGATAAGCATTGTAGGACAAGTGCCCCTTTTTACAAAATCCATCACCCCCGGTGTAAACCGCGAAAATGTCGGAATAGAAAGGCAAACTGTGAGCCATTGTTCGGCGGAAGAATCGTTAAAGGTGTGATCAGTAAAGCCACCGGAAGTCCACTGTGGTTGCCCTTGACAACCGATTGTGTCTGTTATTCGTTCCGATATTTGCGCTACCGGGCTTCGGACCACAAGACTTGTGCATGCACGCGTCGGCTTGTCAGTGATTTCCATCTCCGATACGAAGAAAAGATCAATCGCTTGCCTTTAGGTTCAGGGGAGACTATTTCCTTCGTATTCTGGGAGTCAGAAAGCATGGGTTGTCTTGGCATTTCACTGCACTGACAATAAACTAGCTGGCCTCTACCCCTGTTGTAGTTTGTTTTTGTTGTTTGTCGGTCAACTACAAATGAAAGTTCAAATTATGAAAACGTTTCCAACCAGTAGAAATAGATATAGTTACTTGAGGTGATGATGAATGTGTAAAAAAAAAAAAAAAAAAAAGACACGAGGAAAAATGTAGGTAAGCTATATTTAGCAAATTGTGATCATGATCTTACATAATCATATAAACATTACCTGGACGCACATTCTGCTCAGTAAACGTAATTCATACCCAGTATGCTAACAACATCATTACCACGCCAAAAGACGACAAACAAGAGAGGTAATGCACACACTTTGCGGAGCTAAATAGAAGAATCGGTTTCAGTTTGCAGTCACGGTGTCTTTGTTTGTTCATTTGTTTGTTTTGGTTTGTTTGTTCGTTTGTTCTCTGTCTGTCTGTCTGTCTGTCTGTCTGTACCTGTCTCTCTCTCTCTCTTGATGCCGGTGTGTGTGTGTGTGTGTGTGTGTGTGTGTGTGTGTGTGTGTGTGTGTGTGTGTGTGTGTGTGTGAACCTATTCAGTGCGTGTTTACTGTTGTCTGTTTTCAGGCCAGCAACGCCCTGGACAAGGTGTACGGAGAGTTGGGAAAAGGAAAGCGCAAGAAAAAGAAGAAAAAGTGACGACTGAAAATACTTTCAAATAGCAACAGACACGTTTGATGCGAACTGTGTGTTATCGAAAGACGACTAGGAACTGTACAATTTCGGCAGTGGTGGCAGTCAGTGTTTGTTCAAGTGGGTCAGCTTGATGAACACCAAAACTGCATTTCGTCCCGTTTACCTTTTCCTGAATACCTTGGAAAGAACGAAGGGAAATCACTCCAAGCAGAATTTATAGATTGTCTCCCTGGGGAAGCTCACATCGGTAAAGCTGAGCATCTGTCAGACTGGGCAGTCAGGTGTTCATGTGAGATGCATATGGACACGTAATTATTGTGATGTATCCGAAGTTGGGATGTGTTTAGCTGCTGCCAGAATCTTCGCAGCTGGAGTCCATTTTACGTGGGTTCTACCTCAGTGGAGGGCGACGTTTACGCAAGCACGACTTGTCACAGTAAACACTGAGCATGTTCAAGTTATCAGCATTGTGAAGCATTTAGTTTCAGACTGAACGTACGCTGACAATGTTACTGTAAGCAAACCTGGTGCACGACTGTAGAGCCAACGATACAACGTCAGTCTTCGTACATTATGATTTTTTGTTTTTTTTTTGTATCGGTCACTCATACGCTTTGTCTTTCTAGGAATTCTTACCTGTGCATATTAGTCTGAAAGTATATTAATATTAGTCATCGTAACTGTGTTGTGTAATGTGTATATCGTTATTACATGCGTGCCATTCAGATATTGGTGTCTTTCTACATGGACAGTCGGTTTTTTTTTGGGTTTTTTTTTTAACGCAAATAACATAAAGTGGGAAAGCGTATGAAATTAGGAAACTTTAAACTCGAATCTTTAACACATTTCGTACCGCGCACGAGTATCCCACGTTTTTGATTCTTTTGGGGTTTTGGCCCCTTATGCGAAAATCAGGCAAGATTTACGGTTCCTTGGCGGATCTTACTGCAGCAAACACGAGTATAATCAACGTGAGACCCTCCCGCTAACCAACATTAAAATCCATTCAACTGTGACTTTTTTTTTAAGTGAAGGCACTGGTGCACAACCCCAAACATACTTGTTAGGGATTGAGTTACAGAATAATTACCCCCCCCCCCCCCCCCACACACACACACAAGCAACAAAATTGATATATTGGTTTATGTAATTGTCTTCAGTATTTCTTATTTCAATTTCGTCGTGTTGTATACTGAATCTAGTCGGTGTGGTGTGGCAGCGCATTTACAATTTGAAATAAAGCTGTCTTGGTCGTGATGTTCTTACTTTGAAAGTTGTACAATCATTGACCTCCATTCAGCTGGCTGCCAGGCAGCAACTTGACACACATGGTATATTTGACTACTGGCGTGAGAGAGAGAGAGAGAGAGAGAGTGTGTGTGTGTGTGTGTGTGTGTGTGCGTGCGTGCGTGCGTGCGTGTGCGTGCGTGCGTGCGTGTGTGTGTGTGTGTGTGAGAGAGAGAGAGAGCGAGAGAGAGAGAGAGTGTGTGTGTGTGTGTGTGTGTGTGTGTGTGTGTGTGTGTGTGTGTGTGTGTGTGTGTGTGTGTGTGTGAGAGAGAGAGAGAGAGAGAGAGAGAGAGAGCGAGAGAGTGTGTGTGTGTGTGTGTGTGTGTGTGTGTGTGTGTGTGTGTGTGTGTGTGTGTGTGTGAGAAAGAGAGAGACTGACTGACTGACTGACTGAAACTTTATTTTTCAAAGATGAGATAATAGACGCACTGGTCTCAGGTCTCTCTTACTATCTGTCCTTGCTACACTAATAAACATAACAAGGAGGAACGGCCCCGTCCTACAAAGTTGTTTCTCCAAACTTCATTTTATTTTGTCTTTGTAGTTATTGTTGCCGGTTCTTCCCTCTCCAAGTTCTACCAATGACACTAGATCCTCTACGACCTCGACCGATTAGCCACGTGACTGGGGGTAGGGCCGGGTGGGGGAAGAAGGGAGGGAGAGAGAGAGAGGCAGAGAGAGAGGGTGGGTGAGTGGGTGGGTGGGTGTTTAACGTCCTTTTCCCCCACATAAGGGTGATATCAAAGACGGGGCAACGAGAAAAAGGCCAGCACAAATATTTGGCCCCAGCGGCCAGGATTCGAACTCTCGGCCCAAGCATTGAAAGTCCAACGCTCTACCATTCGGCCACCCTGGCTCCCCAGAGAGAGAGAGAGAGAGAGAGAGACACGTCAGTTCCGTGATCTAAACATTTGACGTCAGCCCAGGCAGGTCGTCATACAGAGAGAGAGAGAGAGAGATGACGTCAATTCCGTGAAGTAAACTTTCGACGTCAGCCTCTAGCACTGAGATCGTCTGAGGATGCTTGTTCATGTCTTGTGATTTCCCTGTTGGCTTTGTGACTTCTCCGACTGAATTATTTTTCACATGAAATCTGGAAGATCTAGAGGGCTGATGAAATGTCGGAAGCAGTGGCGATACTTGCAGATTTTGTCTGCGAACCAAACATTTGACGTCAGCCCCACGCTGCTCGTCTGACAGATGACACTTCTACATATCTTGTGATTTCCTTGTTGCTTTTGTGACTTCCGTGACTGAATTAATTTTGACATAAAATCTGGAAGATCTAGAGAGCTGATGAAACGTGGACTTAAGTGACTTGGTTTGTACTTACGAAATTGCAAAATTGGAACTTTTTTGACCGGCGCTTCTCGCAGAAACGTGAAAAATGTGTTTATCTAAAAGCTCTGCTATTCTTAATACTAAAGCTATAATAGTGCAGCAGTTCATGTCGTATGTGCAGTTGGTACAAGTGACAAAAATACCGGAATGATGAGTAATTTGAAGGAGTCTTTTCATAGATATTTGGCTTTATATGCAAACCACCCCTACCTCGGAAATATTTTTCTTACACAAAACCTGTCAGAGCTACATAGCTGTGCTACGAAAACAGGCAGTATAATTGGATGATCTTCCCAATTTCAGAAAATGAAGCCATTTGAACATTTTTTTCGAAAAAATTCGTAACATGACCGATTTTTAAAAATCGGCGATAACTCTTTTGAAAATGCAGTAGGCTAAAAATCGTGAAAAGTAGGTCTGGAGAAGGTGAATTCCCATTTTATCTCAAAGTAAAAAGGCCTCCAACGAGGTGGTTTAGGAGATAGCCATCATTACATCCGTCCACACACACACACACACACACACACACACACGTCACTCCCGCCAAAAAGAACGCAGCAGCAAAGTGTGCACGTAAGGTGTCTATGACGCAGATTTCGTTACGTCACTGTGTGCGTGAAAGTAAGTATTGTGTGGAGAAACGTCACAGTCTTGTTTTGTATCACTGAAACTTGCTGCTGCGCGTTGCAAAATCTGCCCCGTCTCATAAAGTTGTTTCTCTATAGAGAAACAACTTTAAAATGCACAACAGAGAGAGAGAGAGAGAGAGAGAGAGAGAGAGAGAGAGAGAGAGAGAGAGAAATTACGTTATAAAGGTGTCTTTAGTCACTGCTGATTACCTGTCAAAATGTGGCCGTTCTAGATATATATACACATTTATTTTATACAGATTTTTTTTACCAGTTCATTTTCTCTTTATTAATTTAATTACGCCTCCCTCACGATTTAAAACCAGCCATGCGCAGCGACCTACGCGGAAAAATCTCGGCCTTCAAAGCTGCATGCAATCAAAGGAGACAACTTCAAAAAGAAACCTTGAGATTTTTCACATTCAATTTTTTTTTTCCCCCTTTATGCAACTGCCACACCATGGAAGAATACAGGCCATTCAACTTCGCCGTCTCGCCACATCCAGACCATCAAACATTTACGTCAACTCCATGGAGACAAATGTCCCACTTGTCTTTTTGCATACCTTCACCCGCGCGGCTGTATCAAGGAATATTGACGGCAAAAACAGGTTCTGCAGCTTTTCTTTTCATCTTCCTTTGACACCGGCGGCGCACTTCGACAGCAAGGTAAACATTCCTGCTGTGAGGGATAAACGCTACATCATCCTGTGGATGGGGCTGACGAAGAGACAATGAGGTTGAAATGGTTTGTGTAACTGAACGTACCCCTTCCCTAACCCGCACAGTCCAAGCAGACCTTCCCACCCCCGATATCTACCCGTTTTGTCCCTCCGTCCCACTTGGAGTGTGTGTGTGTGTGTGTGTGTGTGTGTGTGCGTGCGTGCGTGCGTGCGTGCGTGCGTGCGTGCGTGCGTGCGTGCGTGTGTGTGTGTGTGTGTGTGTGTGTGTGAGAGAGAGAGAGAGAGAGAGAGAGATGGTTGTAACTCTTCTTGTTTTTTTGCCAGAAGTTGCTCCATTGGAGTCCACATTAAAAAGATGCCATGGGAAACGAAAGAAACAAACACACACAGAAAGAGACGCGCTACTGATCACAGGTAACAGGACACGCACACACACACACACACACACACACACACACACACACACACACACACACCACACACACACACACATGCGCACGCACGCACATGCGCACGCACGCACGCACGCACGCACACACACACACACACACACCACAAATACATAGATTAACAATAACATTTTTCTCCGCTGTCATTTACACGGTACTATAGGGTATTCTGTAGTGCTATATTAGACGTATCAATTAATTTGTAGGTGCAATATAATTCCTACTACACGCGTTTTACGGGCACCTATCAAACACTGGTTGACCTTGTAGGGTGGACTATCACACAGTGCTGAAACACTTGGCTCCACTAGTTCAATAACCCTGCACTTAGACTACCTGGTCACGACACGTGTGTTCAAATAAAAGATAAGAAAGCCACAAAGTGACTGTGACCGCGGTTTGATCGTTTGTTTGCCAAGGAAAACACTTGGGAGTGCGAAAGCTTTTGGCCCGGCATCGAATGTCACTTGCCAAGTTGGAGGAGTCAAAGTGCGTTTGACTGCTGCCCGTGATCTACCATTAAATGCTGCGCAGTGTGTTTAAGGAACAATAGATTTGAATGCGGAGTGGGAAGGAATTGTTTTCAAGTGTATTGAAGTAGGAGTTATGTCCACTTGACCGTGCAGTCCAACAAAAATGACGTCATTTGCGGTACAGGTTAAAATGTGGATGTTTCATTTTTCGCCATTTCACGCCGTGTTAGGTCTTCTAATGAGAACTGTCGTGGGGATCGGTAGAAGAGGAGGTGTATGTAACTGAAGTGACAGTGGGGAAAATCAACATAATGCTTTTTAAATGTTTGGTCGATTGTAAAGTTTGAAGGAATCAGTTCCATTGTTCGAACTTGAATGCCCCACATTACGAAATGATTTCAAGTTAACCACCACCACCACCACCACCACCACCAACACCAACAACAACACACACAAAAATAAAAACAAAAACCAGTATTTTCTTCTCTATTGTAATGCTAACACAAAAAATCAAAATTTCCTTGAAACTCATAAGCATCGGCATCGGCTCTGTCAAATGTAATGTGAACGGAAGACTTAAAAGACAAAATAATATTAAAAAATAACAATAAAATAATAATAATAATATACGTCAAATTACACGTGAACAAAAGTTACCGGTACATGTCAGACTTATGTTTATGATGGTCTCGCACAAAAGGTGAACAAAGGTTGATTTGGGGCATATGGAGTTATTGGTACATTAAAAGTGTAGAAAATAAGCTTTCTTTTGCTATAGAAAATGTCTGTAGCATGGTGTAGGCCTGAGATATGTTTGTTGACAACTTGCGCTTGAATAGCGGCCATGGTGAGAAAATGGCTGGTAAATTGTGACGTGGGATTCATGGCGTGGTTGTATTATATATGCTGGTTTCACATGTTGATAAGTTACATTCGGCCTTGAAACATCCACAGAAGTCGTATTAGTTGCTGAAGGACCCGGAAATGAAAAGAAAAAACATCTCAAAGTCGCTATATTTGACCTACCATCAACTTTTTTCAGTTTTCTCAAAAGTGGCTGTGCAACATTTTCCCCCTTTTGTGGAAGCACACACACACACACACACACACACACACACACACACACACAGCACCTCACGTCAGCTATGTCGCCCAAACCAAACACACCGTGCTCTCTGGCCAAGATTCCAGCATTCACCAAGACCTTATCATTCCCGTCCCTATTGTATCGCTCCCCTATAGGCACCCCTTAGCGATGCAATAAGGCCCGGCCGGGCCACAACAACCTCACTGTCCCACCGTAAATGCCTGCTTGTATATCATGACACCAACAGGCTTTTACCAAGGCCCGCTGATTGAAAGTACTTGTGTATGGTGAATGGTGGAGCTGTTGGACTACTGGCAGAGGAGCTTTCACTTGGAACGCCGTGTAGTAGTAGACGTGAGCTTGTCAAAGACAGTGGTAAGCCTGGTTTTGCTATCGTGGAAAAAGTTCGGCGTGTGCTCAAGTGTATATCGGTGTGTTGTGTGCTCAACGCAGTGTGTGATACGGCGAAAGGAAAATTTTGCTATCTGGGTGTCTTTTCAGGTATGACCTTCCAACATAATTTACAGGGTAATGAGATTGTATGTCATCCAGTGACGTGACCGGGTCAACTGCTTTGTTTGTTTGACCTTTATTTTCTTTTCTTTTCTTTTGTAAAGTAGATTATACGTAATTGGTTGATTGTTGTCCTGCAATTTAGGTAATGTCATGCAATATCTGATATATTTTACGCAGCCTCCAGGTAAAATGTTGATGAGGTATTTGATGAAATACGGGTTTCTTCGGCAAAATATACCGCTGACCCTGTGTTCAGCAAACAGGCCACCAGAGAAGCCACACACACACACACACACACACACACACACACACACACACACACACACACACACACGGCGAGAGAAGGGGGGGGGGATGCACAACGAAACACATAACTGATAAAAAGAGAACCACACTACGCAGGGAATGTCGGTACAGAAATGTTTTTCAGCAATCACTTAGCGAACCATACTTTTTGTACGTTTATTATCCGTAAATTTCTCTTTAACGCCGAGTTCCTCAAGCGTCTAAGTTGTTTGTATCCACGTAGATCAAGCGTGTAAATAATTTGTGTCCGGGTACCTCAAGCGTGTACATTGCTTGGTCTAACACGCCCTCAGTAAAGAGGGAACCAGATCTTATTGGCATGGACATGACAAGTGTCTGGGCAGTATGGGTCCTTTTCAATAAAACGGGGAAGATCAACAGCCACTATTGATGAACGATCATAGCAGAAGGTTTGAGGGGCGAGGGGGGACCTTAAGTCGGTCTTGATTTCTTGGACCGCTGGTGCTTAACACTTTTTCAAAGATAGGCGGTCATGGTCTGACGAACACAGCGACTCAGAATGCCGTCCCCTTTCTCTCTCTCTCTCGTTGTGTGTGCCTGTGTGTGTGTGTGAGAGAGAGAGAGAGAGAGAGAGAGAAAGAGAGAGAGAGTGTGAGAGAGAGAGGGGGGAGGTGTGTTTGGGTGTTTAACGTCCTTTTCCACCACATAGGGTGATATCAAAGACGGGGCAACGATGAAAAAGCCAGCACAAATATTTGGCCCCAGCCGGGATCGAACTCACGACCCGAGCATTAGAAGTCCAACGCTCTACCATTCGACCACCGCGGTTCCCCGAGAGAGAGAGAGAGAGAGAGAGAAAGAGAGAGAGAGAGAGAGAGAGTTTATCGTATTGCATCTGATGTTTGAATTCTAAAGATTTGTGTGACACGATGATTATTGAATAGGAGCCTTTATCTTTAGACATTGTTAAACGTCGGTACACAATAAAGCCATTACTGCAATGGCTGTGTTTTGCTTGCCTATATGTTTCCCTGCCAGTCAGCTGTCCTTCACAATTTCTGAGTATGCTGAGTATGTTGTCTTCCGTACTGTAATTGGCTTTGGTCTCACAGCTTGACCTCTGAATACACCAAACTCGTACCCACCCCAAGTCAACCCTCTCACTAACGTAATCACATCGCTCCTGCGCAGCAGTGGTGGTTGTGAAGGACGCGATAGTAGCCAGGGAGTTCCAACGAGTAACCGACCCTTTGCAGAGCTCTCTAGCCGTAGAGACGGGTTTCTCTTCCAGTTTGCCTCCGTTGTTTGTGAGACAGGCGTGCCTCTAACTCAATGGGGGCACTGATAGAGAACTATTCAAAAGACCGCGCGCGCGCGCGCGCACACACACACACACACACACACACACACGGGGTGGTTCCCATGTCTGTCTGTGTGCGTTCTTTAGGCAAGTAGACAGCCACATTAAAGTCAACCCGCAGTTGATATCTTTTCAAGTGTCGGTGTCGGGCAGTAACAAACCACTTTGTCCCATTTGTAAGTTAATCTTGCCGCATACCCCGGGTCACAAAACAAAACCGAACCAAACCAAGCCATATGAGTTAAAACAACGTGAAAAAAAAAGCTTGGTGGTCCCAACACTGAAAATGACGGACTCATAGAAAACTTTAATTTTGAACACCTCCAGTGGAAACTTCTACTGTACTTTGGATGGAAATTTCACTGTAGTACATGCCGATTTTTTCACTCGCGCGTGTGTGTGTGTGTGTGTGTGTGTGTGTGTGTGTGTGTGTGTGTGTGTGTGTGTGTGTGTGTGTGGTTTTTGGTATGAGTTATATCTTAACAACAACCAACATTAATTTTTGTGACACTGACGCACAGGGACCAAGTCCTGTGTCATACCCACGAAACCACACGTTTCTACGTCCTTGTGCCAGTCTGTATCAAGAGTGCCATACTGATAGCAGAAGTACCATAGTTGTCGATAGCCCCTGGCCGATACGCAGGGTAAGACGAGACGCCCTGTGTCAAAGGATAAGTGCTTGTCCGACGCGCTGACCCTCCAAGTCATATTAACACTAGTGGGTGGACAATACCGATAAACTCAATGACCACAGTATTATCTTTCTACATGGCTTTGAAGAGACGATATGTGATTGGTGCAGTCTTTTGCAGCATATGAAACTGCGTATGTCACAACTAAATCTTTTTATAGAACAGGGTAAGGACATTTTGCAAAAGAAAAGGTAGATGTCTGCAGCATCAAACAGTAGAAATAAAAATCAACAACTAAACATAACCGTATTATTTGTCGGATCAAATACTGTCAAATACACACAAGTTTTCTCTCTCAAGACTTTGTGCGCCTTAAAACCCGAAAGGGGAGCCGGGGGAGGGGGGGGGGCGAATGGCAGAGCGCTGGACTTCTAATGCTAGGGTCGTGAGTTCGTATCCCGGCTGGGGCCAAATATTTTCGTTGCCCCGTCTTTGATATCATCCGTATGAGGTGGAAAAGGACGTTAACACCTAAACACCCACCCACCCTTAAAACCCGAAAAACTCACTTACTTACTCACTCACTCACTCACTCACTCCTCTCTCAAGACAGCTTGAGACGTGACTGCTGAAGTGGAGCTACGTGCTGACACTGACGAAAGTCTGTGTATAATTGTAATACGTGTAACATGAATCCCATACAATTTTTTTTTGACATCGTCCCGTTCTTTAGAAACAGTGAGATTCATATTACACGTATTAAAATTATACACAGAATTTCTTCACTGTCAGCACGTAGCTCCACTTCAGCAGTCACGTCTCAAACTGTCTTGAGAGAGAGAGAGAATGTGTATGTGTGTCAGCTGCTACAATCAACCAGCACCAAACAGCGATCATAACTTGAAGGAGGGTCGATTAAAGTCTGCAACAGTCCCACCGCGATTTGCATGCAGGGTGGCTCACCCCGGCACGGCCCGATCTCAGCTCACAGTCATCGATCCTACAGGCTTGCTTGAATGAATAGTCTGCACCAAGTGTCGCGGCAGCACGGCCCGCGACTGACACTCTCGCTCTCCTCTTACGTGACTGGCACACAGATTTGAGATCCTCCTTACCCGGAATATACCTGTGATCCTCCTGCTTTCAATACCTGTGCTTAGTTCGGGCGGCGCGGCGTTACTGCGTTCACTGCTTCACCGCCACACGCACTTAGCCGTTGGCTCGATCACCTGTGGTGTTTATAGAAACGGAGAAGGCGGTGAATAGCTGTGCTGAGCGGAAGATAGGAATTTGCGGGTTTAGACTTTACAACTGTGGGATTAAGAGGTCGCCATTTGGATTTGTTTGAATCATTAGTGTGACTGTGCTGCTAAGTGGGCTGTGACTGTCGGTGTTTTAGTGTGTGGACGGAGGACGAGAGGGGAGACAGGATCATTGGTGTTTTGTTGTCGCGTTTCTGAGGTGACAGTACTTATAGGTAAGTTTAAAACTCATACACATGCTTTATTAAAAACAAGTGTGTGTGTGTGTGTGTGTGTGTGTGTGTGTGTGTGTGTGTGTGTGTGTGTGTGTGTGTGTGTGTGTGTGTGTGTGCGGCATTTTAAACAATTAGGGTACACACAGACTTTCTGTTTTGTTTATACTTTCTTTCAATCCATCTATCGTTTTTCTTTGCAAGAATTACTGAATGAATTTTCGGCTAATCGTTCGGACCTTGCGTTTATTATTCAATCTGACTCAGACTGTTTTGTGTTTACCGTGTAAAATCAGACAGCATTGCAGTTAAAAGACCTCTCTCTCTCTCTCTCTGAGTCTCTCTGTCTCTGTCTGTCTGTCTGTCTGTCTGTCTGTCTGTCTCTCTTTCTCTCTCTCTCTCTCACACACACACACACACACACACACGCACACACGCACACACACACACACACGCACGCACACACACACACACACACACACACACGCACACACACACACACACACACACACACACACACACACACACACACACACACACACACACACACACACACACACACACACACACACACTCACACACACACACACACACACACACACACACACGCACACACACACACACACACACACACACACACGCACGCACACACACACACACACACACACGCACACACACACACACACACACACACACACACACACACACACACACACACACACACACACACACACACACTGTGTGTGTAGAGTCTGCTATGCCCCTCCACACAAAGTTGTTTGCCTTTGGCGCCTTTTATGCACTTCTTGGCTTTTATCTCCAAACTCAGATAAAGGCAATGTACCATATTGTGGGCTATTCTCATACGCGTCCCACTTTTAACCTATTGAAGTGCTTGATACAAAGAACGCCGTTAAGAGTGCAGCATGCACAAACACATTTAACGCAAGATGTCGTAAAACCTTTTTTTTTCCCGATAATGTAAATTTTCGCCTATACTGTATTCTTATACGACTGTTGAGCGCCACAAATCATGGCTTGTTTTACATTTGCATTTAACAGGTAAAGGGGTATGTTTGGTCCTTTATGGAACCCTGCAAATATGTACGTGTATGTATCTGGACTGATCTGCGCGATCATACTTATGAGCTGTGATATCAAAATGCGCGGCAAGGGTGGCATCATATGCAAGTCTTATAGTGTCAGTCTTACATTTAGCTCCTCACCACTGCTATCTTTTAAGTTTTTTTTTATCTGGCTCATTCCAATCTATCCTTTTGTTTGGGTTGTATCACTGGTACTTGTTCTTGGTTTTTAATTGTCTCTGCCTGTCCATTATCATTTCTACTCAGTTGTCTTGTGTTGTGTTGTGTTGTGTGTGTGTGTGTGTGTGTGTGTGTGTGTGTGTGTGTGTGTGTGTGTGTGTGTGTGTGTGTGTGTGTGTGTGTGTGCTCTTTTACTTTTTTTAATTGTTCTTACGTAGTGGACATTGAGTGATTTTTTTGTTTGTTTTACTTCGGTTTTAGTTTGAAAGGCGCCTAGAGCTCGTTCCCCGGGGATAGGCGCCCTATTATTATTATTATTGTTATTATTATTTGAGATGAGGATACATGCCATGAGCCACGTACGCGACTGGTAAACTTCCATGACTGTTTGCGAATCCCGGCTGGGGCCAAATATTTGTGCTGGCCTTTTTCTCGTTGCCTCGTCTTTGATATCACCCTTACCTGGTGGAAAAGGACGTTAAACTCTCAAACACACACCCACTCTCATGACTGTTTGTGTGTTTCACAATCCATTCAACCCAATATTGTCGGCAGCATTCCTGTTTGCACAGTTCAGATTCCGTAGCTAATCACTTTTCTATAGCAGCAAACTTCTCAAGAAACGGTCAGCCTGAGATGATTTCTGTTTGTCTGCAGGTAGTTTCGGATTTGACGATTGATGGCTTTTCTGGTCATATGTGACCCGTTCCCAAAAAATTCTACATAAGTACATTTTTATCAATATTAAAATATTCATATATTTGGAAAGAGTATTAAAATTCTCTTATATAAGATGGGTGTTTGTACTCTTACAATTGTCAATACAGCGGCCAGATGATGTTGGCAGTACTACTCGTGATACAGACTGACCCCTGCATTGTTTGTGTAGTGCGTGGAATTCCATGGGTGACTTATGTATCATTGGGGGGGGGGGGGTGTTTTGGAGTTTAACGTCCTTTTCCACCGCGTAATGGTCATATCAATGACGTGGCAACGAAAAAAAAGGCCAGCACAAAATATTTGGCCTCAGCCGGGATTCGAACTCACGACCTGAGCATTGAGAGCATTGAGAGTCCAACGCTCTACAATTCGGCCATCCCAGCTCCCCTACCATTTAGGGAGAACGGGTCACACACACACCATTTTCCTTCCATTGTCTCCTGAAAGTTTGTATTATACATGACATACTTTAATCATTTTCGACCATCCAGGAAATTCGATTAATTTTCAGTTTCAACCGACGACCGACTGCGACCGACCGACCTAGATGCGTCGAATCGACGGTATTCGAGTGCGTACCACTTATAAATTTTCACCATAAATCAACACGAGAAAAGCTGTTCGAAATATCCCACTCCTGATTTGTTTGCGTATGTGTACGTATCTTGGGGTCGATTCTTGAACATCAAACGGAATCAGCGAATAAAAAAAAAGGAAAGTATGTGGGACAGCTAGCGTTTTATAGCCCACTAAGTGAAAGGCGGTTTAACGTCAATAGCGAAAGAGCGTCATGGGGTCATTCGCGGCCCAAACCTAGAAATCATTTGGCCAGTCAGGCTTGACTCCTCTTGCTGTGTTGGCATACAAAGAGACAATTACTGGGACTACGCGACACGGTTAGGAATGATTAGAACAAGTTAAGCCGCCGTATCTGCAAAAGCATAGCCATTACAATTATTGAGTATCCAAGAAAAGCCATATTTGGGAAGGCACGAGGCACTGGACAATCGTGGTGTGTGTGTGTGTGTGTGTGTGTGTGTGTGTGTGTGTGTGTGTGTGTGTGTGTGTGTGTGTGTGTGTGTGTGTGTGTGTGTGTGTGTGTGCTTGCGTGCGTGCGTGCGTGCGTGAGTGCGTGTGTGTGTGTGTGCGTGCGTGCGTGCGTGCGTGCGTGAGTGCGTGTGTGTGTGTGTGTGTGTGTGTGTGTGTGTGTGTGTGTGTGTGTGTGTGTGTGTGTGTGTGTGTTTACATGAGCGCGTGAGAGAGAGAGAGAGAATCAATGAATCAATTTAGTTTTATTTTACAACGGTAGAGGCAGTTAACATTGAACAGTCAGTTTTCCTACCCGCCGTTGCTAAGTATTACGATTGTCTAACGAGAGCGAGAGAGTGCGCGTGTTTACACTGTGTGTGTGTGTGTGTGTGTGTGTGTGTGTGTGTGTGTGTGTGTGTGTGTGTGTGTTCTTGCCGCCTCATTCACTCAGGATGTAGGTTTTTTTCAGGATGTAGGAGTTCTTTGACAGTTCTACGTGTTATCTATCATCAGTTGCTTTCACTACTTGGCCGGCCCATTTTATCCCCAACTGTTGACGCCAACATGAACCACATCACAAAACAAACAAACGAACGAAATGAGTTTTTCCAAGAAATAACAACGAAAACAACAACACCACCAACAACAAGAACGACAAGAGAGAGAGAGAGAGAGAGAGAGAGAGAGAGAGAGAGAGCAGATAGAGAGAGAGAGAGAGAGAGAGTGTGTGTGTGTGTGCGTGTGCGTGCGTGCGTGAGTGCGTGTGTGTGTTTACATGAGTGCGTGAGAGAGAGAGAGAGAGAGAGAATCAATGAATCAATGAATCAATTTAGTTTTATTTTACAACGGTAGAGGCAGTTAACATTGAACAGTCAGTTTTCCTACCCGCCGTTGCTAAGTACATGTATTACGATTATCTAACGAGAGCGAGAGAGTGCGCGTGTTTACATGAGTGTGCGTGCGTGCGTGCGTGCGTGCGTGCGTGCATGCGTGTGTGTGTGTGTGTGTGTGTGTGTGTGTGTGTGTGTGTGTGTGTGTGTGTGTGTGTTCTTGCCGCCTCATTCACTCAAGATGTAGTTTTTTTTTTTTGGCCGGCCCATTTTATCCCCAACTGTTGACGCCAATATGAACAAAACGAACAAACGAACGAACGAACGAACGAAATGAGCCAACGAACGAAATGAGTTTTTCCAAGAAATAACAACGGAAAAAACAACAACAACATCAACAACAAGAACGACAAGAGAGAGAGCAGAGAGAGAGAGAGAGAGAGAGAGAGAGAGAGAGAGAGAGTCCGTGCAGCACCATGCAGTTAATTAGTGAATTCAAGTGAGTAAATGTTACATGAAGTATTTTGTTGCCGTGGTGGCGCAGCGGATATCATGCACACATCCCAGCGCATCCATGCACAGAGAGCGAGAAACTAACGACACCCAAGCGCCCATGTCCCACAAAAAAAGACAATAGGAAGCAGAGGCGCTTGGGATATCGATTTGAAACAGTAATCAAACAAGCCTAGGGCCATATTTTATGACGTGGAGGGAGGGAACCGGACGAAACTTCAAACCGCGTGTCCTCGCTTCTGTTTGTGCGTGTTTGCAATGGTTGCCAAGTCAGTAAGGTGTGTGTCAATATTTGTTTCCAGTCCGTCGTCTCCCACAAAGGGCGCGTTTTGTTCGCGAGACAACACTTTCCTTGTAAAACCATGAACCTTGTACCAACAGTTCTGATGTCTCTCGTGAAAGGGAAAGGTGCGAAAATCATCACGACATAAAGACTTTGAGAAATCGATGACAGGGTATAGGATTATAACACTAGGCCGTGGATGTGTGTTTTTTTGTGACGCAGGAACAGCACTTGTATCAGATGTAAATGTCTGAATTGATTCTGTCTAGGGTGGTCTATTTTCCTTGTCTGTCGGAAACTACATGGAAAAGAACTTCAAAGGTGTTAGAATTCAATTAGAACAATCAGACCCCTTAGAAAATGAAGAAAGGCAGTCTAGAAAATAAAAAAGGTGTCTTAGGCGCAAGGTTCTAGTTTTGAAAATGCGCAATTCTCCGTCTTCTCGGGGAGCCGGGGTGGCCGAATGATAGACTTCTAATGCTCGGGTCGTGAGTTCGATCCCGGCTGGGGCCAAATATTTGTGCTGGCTTTTTCATCGTTGCCCCGTCTTTGATATCACCCGTATGTGGTGGAAAAGGACGTTAAACCCCCAAACACCCACCCACCCACTCCGTTATCTCTTCCTTGTGCTGTCGTGTGTGTTTCAAGGTGTTAAAATTGTGACCACAAGTCTAAAGATTCACTGAGATCATCTTTTTAGCTTGTGTGGCGTAAAGCCCTTAAAAAACACTCACCTACTGACATCAGCTTTTGGAAATTGCCTTCCAGACTTATTCTTTCCTCTCACCGATCGAAGGATTTTGTTGTTGTTGTTGTTGTTGTTGTTGTTGTTGTTTTAGAAACAGTGTTCGTCTGCATTCATTTTGCTGGTTTTCTTTTCACTCCTTCAGGGAACTTGTGTGAGTCATACATGTATCTCATGCTTCTTAGCGAGCAATATTCGCTGCATTCAGATTTACTGAAGCGTCACGAATTAACAATTGTCTGAGCTGAAACTAACGATCCGTGTCTAGCTGTGTTTAACAGATTTGAATAGAACGCGCGTGGCAGATCATGGCTGTATATTGTCAACGAATCGATTTGACATTTCATATTCCATTCCTGTCAGCGAAGCATACAAGCATAAAAGACGCCAATTGTATTTGTTTTGAAATGAAACGCATGCTCGCGACAACGTACATGGTCATAGGAAAAATCGCATTCCAATACAATATCTCAGCTATTTCTATATTTAAGGCTACAGGATATATATCTAAGCCTACGTGTGTCAAATCAAGCGCTTGAACACAAGCTGCCATAGCACAGATTTTGAGATTTAATAATAATAATAATAATAATGAGTATTGTATAGGCGCATTACCCATTTCATAAATCGGCTCAAAGCGCCGCGAACTGAACCCAACACGCACGCTCACGTGAATTACACGCATTCTCTTACACAATGGACATAAACACATTCCAATCACGTGGTGCGAAGGGTCAGCTCAACTATCTAAATTTCGGAATTTAGAATTGCATTTATTTTTCAAATTTGCTGGGCTGAACATTTCCAAAGCAGAGGGGGAGGAAGCCGGAGTACCCGGAGAGAACCCCCGACGATCGGCCCGAATGAACGGTGCCACATACGAGAAGGAAAAATTCTTTGCCCCGAGTGGGACTCGAACCCCTGACGTCTCGCATTGGTGACAAGTCTCTTAACCACTAGACCACCGACCGCCCCAGAGGAAGGATTTTTCTGTCTTTTCTGGCGCCAGTATGCAGTAGCTAGCATGCATAAGCAGTACAGTATCAGTATCAGTGCATTATTATCTGGAAACTGACCCGTCGGAGCTTTGTTCCTCAAACTGGACGCAACCCACGCCGACTCTCGTGACGGCAAGGAATTGATGTGAGATCAATATCTGCCTTTACAACTCGATCTCCCCCCCCCCCCCGCCACTCAAGATCTCGATGATTGATCAAGTATTAATCCCAGCCGCTGTTCACTGCCAGTGTCGGCATTTGGGCAGGGTCAGTGATCAATAAGGCAACGGTTTCTTACAGGTTTCAGGCTGGCGTTTCCGGGTGCTGTTTTGCAACAGATTTCGGCTAAGTGCGTGGTGGTGGTGGTGGTGGTGGTGGTGGTGGTGGTTGTGGTGGTGGAAGAATTAACACTTGTACCGCGCACGAGTATCCCACGTTTTTGGCTATTTACCGGTTTTGGCCCTTTATGCGCAAATCGTGCAAGACTAACGGTTCCTTAACGGCTTTTACTGCAGCAGACACGAGTATGATCAATGTGCAACACTCCCACTAAGCCCAGTTTAAATCCATGCAGACATTGAACATATTTAAATATATTTAAATTATGTTTCTAGCGAGGCCAGTAATGCACAACCCGTACTTTTTTTTAAAAACTACTTTATTATCCCTTTCGGGAAATTCGGGCTGCTTCCCCCGGGGGAAGCGCGTCGCCGCGGTGCAGCGCCA
Organism: Batillaria attramentaria; assembly: GCA_018292915.2. NCBI lineage: Eukaryota > Metazoa > Mollusca > Gastropoda > Batillariidae > Batillaria > Batillaria attramentaria. The sequence goes on along the minus strand of JACVVK020000111.1, from coordinate 1,123,883 downwards.
CCCAATACCCATCCTATATTTTTTACAATTTTGCTGGGGGAGGAAAGCCGGATAACCCTGAGAGAAACCCCCGATGAGCAGCCCGGCAGCCAGGAAAAAACCCGTATCACATAATTATCACAATTTCGACCTGGGCTCGAACCCACGCTTCATCGCCATGACATTGGTGACGGCCGTTCAGTAGCGCAGCGGCTAAATCCGACGGTACCTATTAGACTACCACTCACCCTTACTTACTTGGTAGGAATTGGGTTAAGATTTTTGCCTTTGCGAGTCTGTCCAGCAAATGACGTTGTGCGGAAACGGGATCGCAAAATGACAAATTGATGCTGCCGAAGTACTTAGAACAATTGTAAATTAGTACATTGCCCGAAGTGTTACTTAAATGCCACCACCGCCACCTCGACGACCAAGACGCCCACCACCACCACCACCACCTCGACGACCACCACGCCCACCACCACCACCACCAACAACAACAACAATAACAATAGAACCCATTATAGACGGAAAATATATTACGTAAACGAGACCTGAGCGCAGTGCAAACTGGTATCGCTTGTTAGAAACTACTACGACAGCACAATGGTTTCAGCTATGCAGCGAATGCATTCAATGAATGCACTGAAGGGAAATTTGAGGTTTATTGGCGGACTTGCAGCCGGCTTTGACTAAACCAGAAAACCAGAGGTATTCCCACCCTATAATGCACGCCGGCCTATTAACACCACCCCCCTCCCCCTTCACCCTTCCTCTCTCCCCCCCCCCCCCCCAATAAAAAGGCAGCAAGCCTGCGCGCAGTAAATTCTTAAAACAGCTTCACCCTTAACAACGCAAGGTCAAGCGGTGACTAGGCAATGAGTGCTAGAGGGTGACAACCGAAATATTGGCACTTGACCCGGGGATCATCCAGTTTGAACGGATATCAATCACTTCTCACAGTCAAAGCACACGCCCAACGAACGACTCTCTTGTACACGGGGTGCAGTCGAAATGGACCCGAGTATTTCCAGTGCTACTGCGCTACAAATGTAGCACGTCCAGGAAACAGATTGTTTCCAAGCAGTAGCATCTAGCGTTTCCAAATAATAGTAATGATAATGAGTATTGTATAGGCGCTTTACCCAATTTCATGAATCGGCTCAAAGCGCCGCGAACTGAACCCAACACGCACGCTCACGTGAATCACACGCATTCTCTCACACACTGGACATAAACACATTACAATCAGGTGTTGCGAAGGAGCTCAGCTATTTAAATTTCGGAATTTTAGAATTGCATTTATTTTTCAAATTTGGTGGGCTGAACATTTCCAAAGCAGAGTAACGCCGAGTGTTTCCAACAGACTTCGGTTTGTCGGCTTGAAAATGAGAAAGGGTCATTTATAAACCACATGACGACTTTGATTAACGCGTTACAATAATGCAAAAACGTGTGTATGCATGCTCGTATGTTAAACATAATAATTGCGTGAGGCTAACAAGTTACAGACCAGTAATAGCAGTATCAACTACGCTAAATATAGTAGAAAATCTTTGCCTCTTTTAAAATTTGTGTGCAAAGTTTTAAAAAAAGGCAATCTGGTGCTTTTTGTTGACTTTGTAAATAAGTTTCATGCCAGGTAATAGTAAAATTAGGGGAAAATGAGCCTGGCTTGTGGACCATTTGTACTGATGCGCGGCTGGCACAGGAGCCAGCAGACGACTGTGGAATGAGGGGGTATGTGGTTGCTTCCAACATTGCCAAAAAACGGAATATTGGAATTTGTTGGAATTTACTCTACACATGAGTCTATGGCTGCCTGATTTTTGTGATTTTTTGGGTGAATTTTAAAGCATTTCTAGGGTGTCATCTGCAACCTTATGTGTGAGAGGAATATATAGCGTTTCCCTCCAAATATGCATCTATGGTACGTAGCCTAAAAGCAACCCTCGTCGAAACTTTTGAAACGGAGTAGCACCGGAAACACTGTCGTCCATTTTATTGCACCCCGTGTTTTGTGGGACGTTTCTTTTTTTCAGTGTCGTGAAAATGTCAAGTGGAGGTACACAGTTAAATTGCACTGAACATGTGTCTAATTCCCGTGTTTTAGGGGTGAAGTATAGCATTCGATATATGATTGTACTTGTGAAACATTTACTGCCGGTAGATGTGGTATTTGGCTGTACATTGTACATGTATACTGTTCTGTTTGATGCCTGCAGACTATGAATCTTATTTTATGATACATCCGTATAATGCCTCGCTCCCGCGGGAAACAACCCCCTCCTTGTCAAATACCTCAATGTATAAGACAATAAACAACTTGAACTTGAAATTTACTGCCGAAAGTCGTACTTTTTTCTACAGTTTGTTTGCAGTTACCCTCAGTCAAGTCAGAATGTGCATGTTAAGATATCCTTTTATTTTAATGCGTAAGTCTTTGTACCCCGCTCTGACTGTTCATTCCGCGCTAGTCATGGCTACCCATGCCTGTTCGTGGCCTCCACATCCTGGAGGGCCACCCTGAATAATTCTTCTTCACATTTCTTCTTTTTATTAGTTTTGATTATTTTGCCCCGCGCGCGCGCGCGCGAGCGTGTGTGTGTGTGTGTGTGTGTGTGTGTGTGTGTGTGTGTGTGTGTGTGTGTGTGTGTGTGTGTGTGTATTATGTTTAGACCTGTGTCTGTTTAATTAAAAGCGTGCCAACAATTCTACTCTCTTTCTCGTTTTTATTTTCCAGTAACACATTGAGACAAGCATCTCACCTTTGAAGTGCTGACCTGCGTCACGTGACCGGAAATACTGGTTTTGGCCAGGCGATTGGATAAGCCGCCCAGGTGGGCGGGGTGTCGGGATGGGATGTGGGGGCTCCAAACAGACGGCGACTGACCAGCAGGGTAGTCCAAAGAAGGGCAATGCTGGCAAGGGACAAAACTCGCAAGCCAAGGGCACTGCCAGCGTAAGTATTGCAACCTTCCATCTGCTGATGCAAATGAGTTTCCAAGACGAAGAACCGCCAAAGAGTTGAATCGGTTACAGATCTTACTAATCTGCGCACCCAGTTAATAAAACGCACGGAGAACGCCCGCTTATCCACTAATTCTAAGTAAGAGGGACCCCCCCCCCCCTCTCTCTCTCTCTCTCTCTCTCTCTCTCTCATCATTGGAACGCATGTTCCTGACGTTAATATGTATATCATATTTATATGGTATATGGAACAATCAACATCTTCTGGGGTGAGCGGTGGTATAATAGGCAGCGCGTCGGACTTAGCCGCTGTGCGACTGAACGGCCGTCACCACTGTCACGGCGAGGAAGCGTGGGTTCGAGCCCAGGTCGAGCTTGTGATATGTGATACCGAGTTTTTTCCTGGCTACCGGGCTGCTCATCAGCGGTTTCTCTCCGGATTGTCCGGCTTTCCTCCGCCAGCAAAATTTTAAAAATAGGATAGGTATTTGGTGGCGCTGCACCGCGGTGACGCGCTTCCCCACGAGGAAGCAGCACGAATTTACCAAAAGGGATAATCACATTTAAAAAAAAAAAGTAATAAGACAAATAATTAAAATAATCTTGTCATTTTCAGCCACGTGGAAAATACGTAGTGAATGGTTCAGCCAATGGCAGCGCGACCAGGAGTGACTCAACGTTTTCTGAGGCAACAGACAAGGGCTTCAAGGTAACTTTTTAATCACATTTTGATCCTCTGCATAATTGACAATTGATGCTAACGTCAAGCTTCGTGTGAACGGAAATTTGCAATGAGAAAACCCAGTCGGCCGCGTCAAGTTCGATTGGTGTGTCGCAGTACATTTTGTATCACGCATAAACAGCGATGCCGATTCAATTACTTTTACGGAGGTGGCACAGGGGATTTGTAACTCTTAGAATTTCGATTGATTCGAATAAACTGAACGGAAATTACTGCTGTAGTTCTGGCTATAAAGCGGGTGCTTCAAAATCGACTGGGCAGTAAACTCTTGCAAAAAATTAAATAAAACCATCAACTTAGCGAATTAAGGACGGAAAGCACCCTTTATAATGAAGAGTTGATGTATGGACAATTAACTGAATGTTTGTTCTGTTAGTGTGGGTCAATCCACGAAATGTTTCACCCACAGACAGTTCCATTTCCTGGACGTATTTCTTTACATTCTACCCCCTCACTTTTCCCCGATCTCCTCCACCCCCCCCCCCCCCTTCCGCCAAACCCCTCCCCCCCCCCCCACTAAGCTCTGAACCCCGTTCCACGTCCCCCGTCCCTCCTCTAAGTTTCTTACGCCGAAATGGCCTGCTGAAGGCTTCATTATTCCTTGTACTATTCCGCAGGAATATTTTCGTGCAGATGAAATTTACTACCAGATACTAAGCAACGGCACGCTACCTTTGTCTCTTTGCACAAAGAGATCATTCCAGTACTGTACAGACCCGGCTACCGCGTGCAGTACAGTAACTCGTCTGTATCGCTTGCTCTCTCTTTTCTACATCCTGCTGGTGACGTGGTAAAATGTGAGACAGTTGACATAGATAGAACCTTGTTCACGTATTGATTCTGCAATAGGTTTTTGATGCTGAGCTCAGTGCAATGAGTGCGTGATTAGTTAAATAATACAGTGGCAAACAGAAACACGTTGAAGCACGTACATTAGTCCGTCGATGGAATTGAGCAGCTGGTGAACAAAAACACTTCTGCTCATTCATCCTACACGAAATCTCAATGTTTGATATTTTGGTAGACTTCATCAGCTCCTGTGTGAATTTGTCCCTACTTCAACTGATATATCTTAGCAACGCGTGCGTTGAATCACACAGACGGGTGCAACTTTCGGCTTAGTACCACAACTGTTTCTTTAACTTCTTTGGTCGTCGGTGGAGTTGAGCAGCTGGTGAACGAAAACACTTCTGCCTATTCATGGCAAGCCAACGTATCCTACATGAGATCTCAATGTTTCATACTTTGTTAGACTTCATCAGCTCCTGTGTGAATTTGTCCCTACTTCAACTGATATATCTTAGCAACGCGTGCGTTGAATCACACAGACGGGTGCAACTTTCGGCTTAGTACCACAACTGTTTCTTTAACTTCTTTGGTCGTTTGGTGGAGTTGAGCAGCTGGTGAACGAAAACACTTCTGCCCATTCAAAGCAAACCAACGTATCCTACATGCGATCTCAATGTTTGATACTTTGTTAGACTCCATCAGCTCCTGTGTGAATTTGTCCCTACTTCAATATCCGAGACTGATATATCTTAGCAACGCGTGCGTCCATTCACATTGACGGGTGCAACTTTCGGCTTAGTACCACAACTGTTTCTTTAACTTCTTTGGTCGTCGGTGGAACTGAGCAGCTAGTGAACGAAAACACTTCTGCCCATTCAAAGCAAACCAACGTATCCTACATGCGATCTCAATGTTTGATACTTTGTTAGACTCCATCAGCTCCTGTGTGAATTTGTCCCTACTTCAAATTTCTCGACTGATATATCTTAGCAACGCGTGCGTTGAATCACACAGACGGGTGCAACTTTCGGCTTAGTACCACAACTGTTTCTTTAACTTCTTTGGTCGTCGTAGCAGCAACTTAATACTCCGCCTGAAACTACACCCATTCCCCTGTTTTGAGTTCATGTTTTATCGCTCCACGAGGCCGTAATCAGTAAGTTTATGTTTGGTCCCTTCTAAGGCATTGCTTTACAAACTACAGAATCAAACAGCCTTTGAAGGCGGCCGTTTCTTTGTAGCAAGTAGTATTCGTATAAAGTTGATAGTTTGCGCCACACGTAGGAACGCAAGCATGCGCGCTTTAGGAAAAAAAAAGTATTGTAGGTTGCATGGTCCATAAACAGGCATTGGTGCATTTTAATTATAAATATTCTTGTTTACCGGTTTCGGTCCGAACATATACGCATATTCAAACCTTTGAGCGTTCACGTTTGTATGAAAGTTTCAGTATAGAGACCTTTAAACTCTAGGTGAAGACCATACAGGCCTCATACAAGTAATGACGTACAAAGAGGGGGGAGGGGGGGGGGACACTGCACCCAATTATATACCCGATATATTTGACATGCACGGCAGAGCTTTTTGCGGTGCACCACTGTCAGTGACACGAGTCTTACGTCAGTTTGACGCCCAAGGTATATTCACGAACAAAATCTAAAACAATGTCCGTTGATTACCAAGCACAAATCGGTTCTTTTGTCGTGTAATTCTTAATCGGGCAAGATTATATGGATAGCTTTAGGGCACCAGTTCTGAAATACACGGAGGTATTCGAGGGAATTGAAAGGATGTACATAAACGTGCCCCTGGTTTGTTGTTTTGTTGTTTTTGTTTGTTGTTTTTTTGTGCTTGTTTGTTTGTTTTGCGTGTTTGTCTTTGGGTTGTTGTTGTTGTTGTTTTGTTTTTTGTTTTGTTGCTGTTGTTGTTTGTTTGTTTGTTGTATGTGTTTGTTTTTGGGGGGTGGATTGCTTGTGTTTTGTTTATTTGGTTGGTTGGTTGTTCGTTTACCTGAGTATAAACACCCCTTGTTAAGAGGTTCTTTTGTGCACACATTATATCCCAGTCGGCCCCACCAGATCAAATTCTAATTGCAATCAAGCGTAGTGTCGGTGTGCAAACAGAAAGTCCCATGAGCACCCCGCTCTACATGAACAGATATAGTATTTTATTCAGTGGGCACGGTGCCCCTTATTTGGTGATAATGTGCTTTGGCTCTTGCAGTCTCTCTCGTACTCAATCATGCCCCCGTTATTGTTGGAGTGAAATGAAAATGAGTACATAACCGGAGTTCATAAAACCTGCATAGGAGCAAAAGGGAAAGGGGCGGGGTAAGGTGGAGGGGGAGGGGGTAAGGTGGAGGGGGGGGGGAGAGGTTGAAAAGGGTCGGACGAAGGGAGAAGAGACAAACATTTGTGTGTATCCAAGGGGAGTTGATCTTAGACGGTTTGTATTCTTCAGCAAGTGAATATTCCGAGAGAATCTCCAATTGATCCGCGATACTAAAGACTGCTCGCTGTATTCCACTGCAATCACGACGATTTCAATGTGCACCGTACGTGCCTAGTGTTCATGTAAATTCGCACGTTCTTTTTAAACCTCAACCGTTGACGGGAGAGTTCTACTGATCTTCCAGACAGTTCGCTACCACGTCAGATTTTAAAGAACGCCTTTGAATGCCATCCAGACTGTTTGTTCGCTAAGTTATTGGAGTATTTCAATCATTTCTGTCACCGAAGGTTCCTCCTGTTCCCTGTCTGCTTGGCTGAAGTTGATCTAAACTTCAATAGGTCCGTCATCACGTACCAGCCAGTGGCAGTAAGGTGTAAAAAAAAAAATGGTCAAAGGAAACCAGTTCAGTCGCTGTGAGTGCGATTTTTCATACTCTGTGCGAGGTGTTTTCTTCATATTTTCTGGTAACACAGTACAGCGACTTTCATGCTGGCATGTGCATACAAGGATTTTGTTTTCTCTCCTCTCTCTGTAATACAGTACAGCGACTTTCATGCTGGCATGTATTTAAACAGCGAAGGTAATTCCACTACCTAAAAACAAAGATAGACTTGACCCGAATAATTACAGACCTATCTCCCTACTCTCAGTTCTTTCAAAGCCCTTGGAGAGACACGTCCACAAACACCTCCTTCAATATCTAGAAACCAGACAGCTTCTCCACCCCAGTCAGTCCGGATTTCGCCCTGGCCATTCTTGCCACACTGCACTATCCCGACTTGTTGACACCTGGTTGTCAGCAATAAATAATTCTCAGGTAAATGGTGCAGTTTTTCTAGACTTCAAAAAGGCCTTTGATCTCGTTGACCACAATACTTTGCTGACTAAACTTAGTACTTATTTACGCGGATCAAATCAGACATCGTTCTTTAACTCATATCTTGAAGGCCGAAAACAAAAAGTTCTTTTAAATGGTTCATATTCATCAACTGGAGTAGTAAAGTTCGGTGTGCCTCAGGGGTCAGTCTTGGGCCCCCTGCTCTTCTGTGTATTCATCAACGATCTGCCTTTACATCTGGCTAATAAAAACGTATCATGCGAACACTTCGCTGACGACTCGACAGTGCATACTGCGGACAGTAATATTAACATAGTAAAATCACGCCTTCAGGACGGTGTTAACAACGTGGCTGAGTGGTGTAAAAAGAACTCTATGCTACTGAACCCATCAAAAACAGAATCCATTGTTATCACCACACGACAAAAGCATCAACTCGGCCCTCTAGAACTCGACCTGTCTGTGAATAACACCTCGATCAAACAAGTCTCTGAACATCGTCTGCTTGGAGTCATAATTGACAACAAACTCGCATGGCAGCCACACCTAAATAGCATGTGCAAAACAATCTCTCGTAATCTATATCTATTATCAAATTAAAGTATATCCTTAATGCAGATGCTCGACGTCTTTTCTACTGTGCTCACATTAAGTCGCATGTTGACTATGCTTCAACCTTGTGGGACGGTGCGAGTGACGCAAACCTTGCGAAATTAAATTCCTTACACAGAAGAGCAGCAAAGCTGATACATCCTGAGGCAAACCTATCTACTGAACAGAAAATGCGGGACTTAAATATATTGCCTCTGGAGGCCCACCTTAAATACAATAAAGGTATCCTAATGTACAAAATATGGAATAATATGCTCCCATGGGAAACCTGCAAGCTATTTCCTCGACCTGTACCCCACTACACAAAGTCAAGAATGTCATTTAGTGTACCAAGACCGCGCATCGACATATTCAGGACTAGTCTCTCATTTGCTGGGAGTTCTCTTTGGAACTCACTCCCAATATATGTACAAAGTGCACCAACCCTTTGCTCTTTTAAAAGGAAGTTGTTTAGCTATCTTCAGCCCATTTTGTGAAAAGCTATTCTTTTGTTGTTGAAATGCTGCTAGGAATGATTTTTCCCCTATGAATGATCCACAGCTAGTGCGCATATATATATATATATATATATATATATATATATATATGTGTGTGAGTGTGTGTGTGTGTGTGTGTTAGTGTGGTGTGTGTGTGTGTGTGTGTGTGTGTGTGTGTGTGTGTGTGTGTGTGTGTGTGTGATAGTTCGTTCTTTTGTGTAGTACTATTCTTTTAGTTTAATTGCATTTAGTAGTAGCAACGGCATGTTCTAAAACTGACTGTTACGTCAAAACATCAACCGTTGTAAAATAAAGATTCATTTCATTTCATTTCTCTCTCTCTCTCTCTCTCTCTCTCTCTCGTGTGTGTGTGTGTGTGTGTGTGTGTGTGTGTGTGTAGCGAGCAGTTTGTTGTGCATTGTTGGCATGTTTCCCATGGTAGCGAAGTTTGTCGACTGCCGCGTGAGACTGATGAGCATATGAACTAATTAATCATCCCTTTGTTCTCTTAGCCACAAAATGGATTTGAAATGGACTGCCCACCGATAAAGCATATTACGGAATCATGTGTATGAACCGTGAATGATCTTTTTGATTGGGAAGCTGCGTAAACTCACGACAGGTTTCGTTCGTGGAATGCAAATGCATTTCGCCCGGTGATGGTGGAAGCATTGCCGTTATTGTTAGACCCTTCTCTCCTGTTGCTATGACACAATCGTATCGCCCTTTTGTTTACCCCCCCCCCCCCCTCTCTGTCCGCCTTCCTGTGTCTGTTTCTGTCGTTGCCCATCGCATTCATTTAATGTGGACTCTAACGCAGCAAGCTCTGGCAGAAAACAAGAAGAGTTGCAACCACCGGTCTCTGTCTTCCTCTGTCTTCCTCCTCCTCCTTCTCTTTTTTTTCTCTCTCTCTGGTTGTGTGTGTGTGTGTGTGTGTGTGTGTGTGTGTGTGTAGAGAGAGAGAGAGAGAGAGAGAGAGGGTGGGTGTGGGTGTTTGGGAGATTAACGTCCTTCTCCACCACGTTTGGGTGATATCGAAGACGGGGCAACGAGAAAAAGGCCAGCACAGATATGTGGCCCCAGCCGGGATTCGAACTCACGACCCAAGCATTGGGAGTCCAACGCTCTACCATTCGGCTTGAGAGAGAGAGAGAGAGAGAGAGAGAGAGAGAGATGATGATGATGATGATGATGATGATGATGAAACTGTATTGATCAACGGTAAAACGTTTGACAGAAATTCGCCAGTTTACAAACTTGCTAGGGCTAAGGCTAAGGCCGTTGCTAAGGCTAACGCTACAGAGAGTATCTACTGAGAAAACAAAAGTAATAATAAGGAAAACCGACCCGTAGAGCGCTGGACTTCCAATGCTCGGGTAGCGAGTTCGAATCCCGGATGATGATGATGAAACTTTATTGATCAACGGTAAAACTTTTGACTGAAATTCGCCAGTTTACAAACTTGCCGTTGCTAAGGCTAATGCTACAGAGAGTATCTACTGAGAAAACAAAAGTAATAATAAGGAAAACCGACCCGTAGAGCTCTGGACTTCCAATACTCGGGTAGTGAGTTCGAATCCCGGCTGAGGCCAAATATTTCTGTTGGCTTTTTTCTCGTTGAGTCGTTTCTGGTATCACCCAACCTTCCAAACACCCATACATCCCACCCTCTTCCTCTATCCCTGCCTGATTTTGTCTAGCCAAGGAACTGCCTAACACAGTGTTGTCCATGGAATCAGATAAACATGCTTCTGTTGATCCTGGCTATAGTAACAGTCATGTTGGTTCAGTCGATCTTTACTTGCTGGCGATGAGAGAGGTACTAACTAACGCAAGGGCACTCTCAGAACATCGATTTTTGCCGGGTGCAAAACTAATAAACCGCGTTCGATTCGTTGTCGACTTTGCGAGAAATGATGGGGAATGTTTGCTAGGTCATAGAAATCTCTCAGATCAATGATTTCCTGATACGGTGAGTGAAAAAAGGCAAAATTAGAAGGCATGCTAACACCCACAACAACAGTTACAAAGACAACAACGACGACGACGACAACAACTATTAAAGGAAACCGAAACAATTCAAAACAGCTATAAAAAAATATAAAAAAACTAATGCGAAACACACAAACGGGCGAATCAGAATTAACCAACCGAAAAACTGGTCAACACCAAACTAAAAGAATAAAAAGTCATGTAACTGAACATCAACAACAACAACAAGACCAACAGCAACACGCCTACCCAAACACTAAAAGGAAAGAACCAAAGCAACACACACACACACACACACACACACACACACACCACACACACACACACACACACAAGCACGCAAACAAACCAGGGGTTGGTGGGTGTTTGGACTTTAACGTCCTTTTCCACCACGTAAGGGTGATATCAAAGACGGGGCAACGAGAAAAAGGCCAGCACAAATATTTGGCCCCAGCGGGGATTGCAAACAAACCAACAAACTTCAAACATCCATGGTATCATGAAGCAAACATCGAAGCAGCTATCCTGCACGTTCTCCACTGTGCGTACTTTATGTTAAACTTTCATCCGGACTGCTACCTGAGGCTGTTTCAGTTCATTATTTAGCAGGCAAGGAGTACACGGCAAGACACAAGAGAAGTTCACGGTTCGTTGGAACAGAAATAGACCGTGAATGAATTTGCACACTAACCTTATTCAGAAACCCCAAAAACACCCTAGCGTAATTATTTGAATTTATTCAGTTTCTGTGACAAAAGAATTGTATGGGCGCATGCAGGTTGACTTAATATGTACAAGATGTTTGTTTACTTTCTTTTGATTATTCACCTAGCAGCGTAAAAGTTGATGTTGCTGGATGAAATGAAATATACCCCTCCTCCTCCCCCTCCCCCCCCCCCCCCCCCCCCCCCCCCCCCGCGCTGAACCTCCATTTCTAGATAGCTTTTCATATTCCGATGATCTAATACCTGATGTAAAATCCAGTAGAAGAGAAAGAGAGAGAGAGGGGGGTGGGGCAGGGGGGTGGTTGGGAGTTTAACGTCCTTTTCCACCACGTGTAGGTGATATCAAAGACGGGGCAAGGAAAAAGGCCAGCACAAGTATTTGGCCCCAGCCGGGATTCGAATTCACGACCCGAGCATTGAAAGTCCAACGTTCTACCATTTGGCTATCCCGGCTCCCAGAGAGAGAGAGAGAGAGAGAGAGAGATGTTGATGAAAAGGAAAGGAATGAAAAGGCGAACATTAAGTAAACGGGATGGCGGCCAATGTCAGGCTTAATGCTTCTCGAAGAAACCAATTAAATGTATTTCCAAGCCCCGGTCGACCCCAGATGCGGGAGAAATTTTCATTTTGTTCGGCGCGTCTCGTCACGCTCGGCTCCTTCATGGCAGACCGTCACGCGATTTGATTCGCCAATTCCTGCCGTCCAGAGGCACCGGAGTGTGACCGGGATCATCAAATATGCATGAATTGCGCTAACGTAATTATCTGGAATTTTCTTCTTAAGGGCTGGAAAAAAAAGTGTCCCATCCAAGGATTGTGTTCCAACTGTGCGTGGCCGTGTTTTCTAGCAACGGGGATTGATCAAGTTGTTATGTTTCGTGTGGCACGTGCTGGAAAAAGTAGAAACTGTTTCCTTTCGCTACTTTAGTGTGGTGAGGATATGGGTTAAGTGTGAATTGAAGGTGTGTGTGTGTGTGTGTGTGTGTGTGTGTGTGTGTGTGTGTGTGTGTGTGTGTGTGTGTGTGTGTGTGTGTGTGTGTGTGTGTGTGTGTGTGTGTGTGTGTGTGAGAGAGAGAGAGAGAGAGAGAGAGAGAGAGAGAAGGGGTGGAGGGAGGGTGGGAGGCGGGAGTTTGTGTTGCCAGTCCAGTGTTGAACGTGCTTTGAATTGTAATGCAAGCTGTACTTATTGTGGTGTATTATGTCGACCAATCACGCGTTTACTACGTGATCAAATAGGAAGGGAAAGAACACAACAAAAGCAAGAAACAAGACTCCCCCCCCCCCCACACACACACACACACACCCACCCACCCCAAAAATAAAATACATTAAAATAAAAAATCATTAGATAAAAATAAAATCTTCAGCATACGTAGATCTAGACAAAGTAACCCAAACCTCCCCCAAAACAAGTAATACTTTACCACAAGCAATGTCAGGTTTGCCTGTGACGTTCGTCGGTTTTTCAAATTGCCAACCCCTGATCCCAAACTCTGACCCACCCCCTCCCAGATTCTCTTACCACAGAAAGATCCCCGTTTCACTGAATCCCAGGTAAGCTGTAAGCTTTCTCTCTTTGATAGGTATACTACTACTGCTACTACTGCTACTATTTATAGAGCGCCTATCCCCGGGGAATGAGCTCTAGGCGCCTTACATTCTAAAACCGAAGTTTTAAAAAAAAGCGGCCTCATAAAAAGTTGTCGCCGAAAACAGTTCACGAATGCAACACCACACGCGTATATGTATGTATATATGCTCAAATTAATTGTTGTCTCTTTATGTGACAGCGGCGAGTGAGAGAGAAGCTGCGGGTAGCGACGGCTGGCCATGACATCGAGGAGCTGGAGAAGGCCATAGACAGGTTTGAGAGACATCATCTGGAGGACTGCGGGGACTACACAAAGGCCCAGGAACGATTACAGTACCTCAAACTTCGCAAAGGTTAGCACACGTTCAGTGTACAAAATTCTCAGTAGTTCGGTTCAGCTGAAGACTGCGAGCCTCCGCTCTCGGGAAAAAGCCAGTATGTGTTCCACCCCCATCTCTCAACAGTTTCCCAAGTTTCCTAGTCGTACGTCATCCACAGATCATGACGTCATTTTAGGGTGGGTGGGTGGGTGTTTGGGGGTTTAACGTCCTTTTCCACCACATACGGGTGATATCAAAGACGGGGCAACGATGAAAAAGCCAGCACAAATATTTGGCCCCAGCCGGGATACGAACTCACGACCCGAGCATTAAAAGTCCAACGCTCTACCATTCGGCCACCCCGGCTCCCCCGCCATTTTAGGGGGAAAGGGGAGATTTCAAGATGAGTGTCGTCGATGTAATGGCTTTTCCCCCTCAAATGACGTCGAGGAACTTACTGCGTTTGCCACAAAAGAATAGGTCAGCTGCAACAATGAACTGTGTCCTGGAGCACTGTTCTGTACAAGTGGTTTAGACTGCAATGCTGTCTGTATGTGTGGTGCTTTGGGTGAGTAACACGGAAGCATGAGACGGTTCACTGGATGAAGGCCGTTGAATACATACCAATACAGGAAATCTGGCATTAAAAATGGAATGCTTTATGTAGAGCTTACATGATTAGTTCGAGTGGTTTACGGCGAAAGACTAATCCCGAGATGGTTCGATTGTTTGTGTAGCTACCGAGCCTTCGGCGAGAGAGCATTCAGACTCTTACCTCTACTTCTGTAGTCGCATACATTTTCTGCTACATTTTATTTTTCTTGTAGGGTGCACTGGCGAGTGGTGTAAACAACCCCAGCTCTCTCTGTCTCTTGCAGTACGTGATTTCATTTTGGATATAACACGTTCCAGTACACTGAAGGTTTACGATTTTTTCGTGCTTGAAGAGGGCATCTTTGCCCGAGGCACAGATAATCTTACTGTTCCAGCTGTTCGTGTAAAGTCCGGTAAGACATCTGACAGGTGCTTCCAAAGTTACATCCGCTACTATCTAAATGTCTACATTACCGGTGAATGTAACGTGGTGTGTTCCAGATCTGCGCGACTCTATCAGACGGAGTCACGTGGGCGTGCTAGAGAAGACAATTGCTGAGGCCCGCAACTCTCAATGGGCAGGCCAGCTACAGAACCAGATCGAGGCTGCTGAGCGGAAGCTGGCACATCTCAAGGTGAGTCAAATGATCGACTATTGTTTTAACAGTTAACACCGTTGCGTAACTGCACTGTTTGCGCGGTACGTTTTGTCCTTAATGAGGCTAAGTAGTTTGTATACATGCACGACGTGAACCAGCGCCCGACGTCTCTGTCTGCCTAGCTCTCTTTCGCATTATGCACGGTAGGTGCATCTTGATCAATATGTCTGCCCTGCACACTTAGGTGCCCTAAGATTTTATTTCACTTTCACGTTGAAACTTCCCGCGCTGACCTACTGCGTCCAGTGTCAGTGACACGCACGTGATGCTCGGAGCTAAGAAATATGTCATCGATTCCTCACCCATGTACTGAAACAGATACATTTGACCCCCCCCCCCCCCAAAAAAAAAAAAACCCAAAAAAAACAACAACAACAAACAAACAACAACAAAAAACACCCACACACCCACCCACCCACACACATACCCCCCCCCCACACACACACAACAACAACAAAAACAAAAACAAACAACAACAAGAACAACAACAACAAAAAACAACAAAAACACCCACAAAAGAAACCAAAAACAACAACAACAGAACAACAAAAACAAACAAACAAACAAACAACAACAACAAACAAACAAACTACAAAACAAAAAAACAGCAACAAAACAAAGAAACAAAAACCAAAACAAACAAACAAACAAACAAAACCCGCTAAAGCTGGGCAACAGCTTACCAGTATCGCTTGATCATTTCGCAAGTACTGCGATCGTTTTTGTAATAACGAGTAGAAAAGAATGACATCCCAAACCCGTTGTGTTTGCAGGAGCTGAATGAGTACAAACACGACATCCTCAACATGGAGCAGACGACAATCTCTGAGATCCACAGCTACAAGAAGCCTCCACCCTGTGTCCATGACGTCATGGCGGCCACCTACATGCTGCTGGGGCACCCTGAACCCAAACTGACGGTCAGTGTCAGCAGGACCACTATCAGACACGAGAGTGTGCAAAACCTAGCGATAGACCAGTCTGCACGCAAGCAGATCTGGAATGTGTTCCATTGTAATATGCAAGTATCGACAAACAGAGCAGCATGACGACACATACCAGTGTGTGTGTGTGTGTGTGTGTGTGTGTGTGTGTGTGTGTGTGTGTGTGTGTGTGTGTGTGTGTGTGCCAGTGTGTATGTGTGTAAAGGTGGGGGTGGGGGTGGGCAGTATCGGGGCTGTCATGTACGAACAACTGCCCACTGCTGCTCTTCGAAGGGGGTAGCACAAGGTGCCTATCACTTTGTTGTTCTCGATTAAAGACGCGGGGCATCCTCTGCTTTTGAGAAAATCTGAAGGGACTAAATGCTACCAATTTTTATGCTCATATATCGTGCTGAGCTGTTTTCAGTCATGGTATCTATCGTCACACCACTTAGACACCTGCAAACGTGAAGTGACAGCGTTTGTAATGCTGGCACTGAGCCAACAGAAGCGTTTTCGATGACTGATGCGGAGACCACGCTGAGCGCTCCAGCAGTGTAACAACAGTCGTAGGATGATTTGAATGTTCAAGCGCTCGCGCAAAGTGTAAACATTTTATCGCATAAAGAGCTGTACTAACCATCAAGACAGAACATTAATATTTCGAGCGTTAGTACAGGCGCACTCCCACGAGCGAAACCGTGTCAGAAACATTAAGCTGGGTGACAGCAAGAACTGCTTGCCTGCTGCAAATAGCGGTCGGTTTACACACTAACAATATTCGTGGAACACCCTGTATGATTGTCTCCTTGTTCAAGTGTTGCTGTTATTAACAGGACTGGACAGACATTGAGACGTTGATGTGCCGGGTAGGAAGGGACAGTCTGATTCACCAAGTGCGGGATTTTGACTCCAACACTGTGGATGAGCAGACCGCCCAGCGCGTTCAGGACATCCTCCGCCCGCACGAATTACACTCAGTACGTCAGGCGAGCAACGGTGCTGCGGCCTTTCACGTTTGGGTAAGTCAGTGGTCCTGTTTCAGGCTGCAGTAAATTTCTATGACGTCAGGCCAAGTCTGTGATCTGAGACCCGATAATCTGCAGTCTTTTAAAACATCGAAATCGTGATTACTAGATCGGAATCAGTCAGCCGAGTGAACGAAACAATTGAGCCATTTTTCAAAGCGATGATAATTCTCGAAAGACAAAACAGTGAATGATAATAATAATTAGGGGGAATTAATATACCGCCTATTCCAGTAAATATGATATAATTACGGTTACCGATTTTGGAGTACACGTCCCTGACATAATTTATACGGTTGTCTTACGACGCGGGCTGGTAAATTCATTCAAGGGAAGTAATCAAGTGTTTTTGCTAACCAAAGAAAACAAGAGTTGCTGACCTTAAATGGTAGGCAGAGTTTATTAATATCGAAGTACCACTGCGATTTGGAAAATAAATCATGTCTTTGCAGGCTACACAAATATGTGAGAAAGTCGAAAGGGACAAGACAGAGGAAGAGGAGCGACTGAGGCAGGAAGAACTGGAGAAACAAAGGCAAGAACAGAGAGAACAGAAGAGTGGACGGAAAAAGAAAGGCTGAGTGGTGCAGTTTTGATGGTGGTGTTTTGCCAGTTAGATTATTGTCTTATTTTCAGGATGCCAGTTTTATTATTCTGTGGATATCTGAAGACTCTATTTTTTTCTGAAAGAGACTTTAGGAAACATGACTGGTGCTTTGGAAAACAGGATAATACACTTGAGGCTGTGACACAAGAATTAATGTTACCTGTGTGTAAACAAAGATGCTGTTCAGGCATGTAGTGTCTTTGGTGTAAATACGACTGTTTTGAGGGTATATTTGTATAAATACTTCCGTTGTACACACACACACACACACACACACACACACACACACACACACACACACACACACACACACACACACACACACACACACCTGCTGAATAATGGGTGATATTTTTCCGTCCAATGCTGTACATAATTATGTTCTTTTGGTTTTTTTTTTGTTGTTGTTTTTTCGTGTGAACTCATTTCCACACTTCAGTCACGCGATTCAATTTATCTCCATATTGTGCACTTCAGCCGAGCATTCCATATTTATTTGTTTTCTGAACTGCACGATTTGTTATTAATACAGGTGTATTAACTGTGTGTTAATAAATTTACTTGCCTGCCTATTGAACGCATTGCTTAACCCATCAGCACCAAGGCTTTTTATGGATCACTCAATTTACTGATTCCAGAGCAAGGGGAGAAAAACTATAGTTTAACATTTGCATGAGTTGCCTTTCTGATATCACGAGCATACATGAAGAGCGTGGGAAAATTCAAGTTCTGATGGAAACAGAGATCAATATGGGGACGAGAAAGGACATTTTAGGTGTCGATGTGTTAACATTTAGTTCAGTCCATGCGGTCAGATGGTCTTTTCCTCATCTTTCGAATGCTTTTCGCATGCTACAGTACGATGAGGAAATTTTACCTGTGATATGTACAGAAAATAGGACAGTGATAGAGCATTGTTGTTCTTGTCGTTGTTGGGGTTTTTGTCTGTGTTTTTGTTTTATTTTTGTGTAAAAAAAACAACGTCAACATTACCTACAACCTTGTACAAATTTTCCTTCGCGGTCACACAAAATAGAGTCCAGGGCCCGTATGTAGAACTC
Organism: Batillaria attramentaria; assembly: GCA_018292915.2. Taxonomy (NCBI): domain Eukaryota; kingdom Metazoa; phylum Mollusca; class Gastropoda; family Batillariidae; genus Batillaria; species Batillaria attramentaria. The sequence goes on along the minus strand of JACVVK020000111.1, from coordinate 1,105,526 downwards.
GAGGTTAATTTAACCCACGGCTACGGGCCTAGCCCAGACTAGGACAAAAGAAACCACAAAACAAAATGAAATAAAAAAGGAAGCGAAGTAGAAGAAAGAAAGACAAAAATCCTTCTATAACGGCATAGGCGCCTTGCTGGAATGGACCCGCTTCTTGATTTAAAACAAAAAACAATAGAAAATTTTAGACCCTAGAGCTAGTTTAGTTCGAGGTTAGACTCTAACCCGGGGCTAAATTCCCTAACCCCGACTTTTACATTCGGGCCCTCAACACACATGTGTGACACTGATATTTATAGTACTACGGCTTTTGTGATGAGACCGGCATCAGTTACAGGATTTAAATACCCTTTGTTTCAGACAAAAATTCTTATCACAAAGTTCAGTTATCCGTACACATACAAAATGTATTGTTACAATTCATGCACATGCTGTTAGTGATTTCAAAGAATAAAACTGAAAAAAACAAAACACAATCATGGCGTGGTTGTGGTTTCTGATACATGTATCTTTAAATTGTACCTGGATGTGTGCCGTTGTTGTGAAATTGCACGGCATAGCACTGTGTGTGTGTGTGTGTGTGTGTGTGTGTGTGTGTGTGTGTGTGTGTGTGTGTGTGTGTGTGTGTGTGTGTGTGTGTTTCAGTGTGTGTGTGTGTGTGTGTGTGTGTGTGTGTGTGTGTGTAGTGTTCAGTGTGTGTGTGTGTGTGTGTGTGTGTGTGTGTGTGTTGTGTGTGTGTGTTTCAGTGTGTGTGTGTGTGTGTGTGTGTGTGTGTGTGTGTGTGTGTGTGTGTGTGTGTGACGAATTTATCATAAAAAGGACTGGAAAGTGTGTTAGCGTTATGTTAACGTATCCCGTAGTAGATATCCCCCCCCCCTCTCTCTCTCTCTCTCTCTCTCTCTCACACACACACACACACACACACACACACACACACACACACACACACACACACACACACACACACACACACACATTCTCAGTACAATTGCTCGTCAAATAGTCATTATAACTAATCTTGATTTGTTCAAGTTTATGGACCGCAGTGCCGTGCACCTCAGTCGTCAGTTTCCTCTCATTGTCCTTGGAAAAATATGTACCGGCCTTTTTCTCGTTGCCCCGTCTTTGATATCACCCACACGTGATGGAAAAAGGGCGTTATACTCCCAAACACCCACCCACTCACTCTTTTCCTGTCACTGGGTATACGAATTAAAAATAATTTTACCCCTCCGTTAATTGTGTAAAGGGAGGTAATCGTTTTGCAAACCTACGTTTCCATATCAGTGATTGTGTCCCGCTGACTGCTGACTGCAGCGAAATCCATTTCCATGAAACAGGTTACATGATTGTTCATTCTTAAGGGTGGGGGTGGGGGTGGGGGTTTAACGTCCTTTTCCACCACACTCGAGTGATATCAAAGACGGGACAACGATGAAAAAGCCAGGACAAATATTTGGCCCCTGCCGGGATACGAACTCACGACCCGAGCATTGTCGGGAAGTCCGACCGACCAACACTCTACCATTCGGCCACCCCGGCTCCCCTGTTCATTCTTAAAGAATGAGAGAAATTGTTATATGTTGACAGAAAATACTCCAGAAAAAAACAAAAACAAACTCAGAACGAAAATCGTTGCATAGATAACAATTGATTCAGAAAAAATTCAGAAAACAAAAATTCAGAAACATGGTGCCAGAAACGACTAGTAAACAGAAAAAAATCTGCGATCAGTGCCAGGCTAAACTTCAAAAGGACTTCTGGAATACGCCATCCGCAAACCCTTTTGAAACGGCAATTTCCCGCGGCAGTTGCAGCCTAATAATTTATCTGCATCTGCCACACAGGACTGGTTCTGTTCTGGTCAATTACACTTCATCCGTTCCCAAGACACCGCGCTCTATCAATATATGGGTCATCAACGCTGTCTGGCGTGAAAGCAGGCGGTCTAGTGGAACGGTGCCCAGCCATTCAAGTTTGTCCTTTTTTCTCTCCGATATCACGCAATCCGCTGAATGAAAGAAAGAGAAAACATGACCCATATCCAGATCTGACTCACAGGCACGCGACTTGCTGCGAGCCATGGTCACAATTAGATTGCTATATTCACTGGAACGTTTTGGATCTACTGCTTACGGTACTCAGGGGTGAGATAATAATAATCGCATTTATATAGGCACTTTATCCCAAATATTTGGCTCAAAGCGCCGCGAGCTAAACCGAACACGCACGCTCACGTGAATCACACGTATTCTCACACACTGGACATGAACGCATAACAATCACGTGGTGCGATAGGCCGGCTCAGCAATTAAGTTTCTGAAATTTAGAATTGCATTTATGTTTAGGGTGTGTGTGTGGGGGGGGGGGGGGGTCTGGACATTTCCAGTGCAGAGAGGGAGGAACTTATACTTTGTCAGATACAAGCCTCAGTAAGCAAGCTAGTTTTTACCTGCGTATCACCAGCACAGCGTATCACAAACCAAGGGCGCTTGTAACCCACGCTGGTGTCGGAACGCGTACCGTGGCGCATGATAAGGTCTGAATCATAAGTTGCGGGTGCCTGTAATCTACCCCATGGTGTAACTATCGATCACTCTTTGTCAGACACTCTATTCAGTGTCATCCAATTCAGTGCCCATTGGAACAACTTCAAAACCGTTATGCCCACAAACTTCTAGCTGCTTCATGCCATTCAAGATTGATGGAGTTCCATTTCAATTCATGCACCCCTGGGGCGATTTGGACAATAGTCAAACTAAACAAACCCCAAAGTCTGAAAGCTGACTTCTGCCAGCCGCACTGAATAAAACATTGATAAAAAAACAAAGAAAGAACAATAAACAGAAAATGAATAAATTCATTTTCACTGAAAGCTATTACGTGTACAGCTGTCCGTATTACCAAATGTAATGTCTTTGGTATTACTGCGACATCAGAATTTCACAGAAAGGTAAATTGTGTCCAGCTGCGTTCTTTGCGTGTTTTGGTTTTAACTGGACTTAGAATTTAGGGAGACCTTAATGGCTTACCCTCAGGCTATAATTGTGAGAGTATGACCTAAATAAAGTAGACGGGTTTGGCGTTGAATAATATTAACGAGAGGTTTCGCAGACTGTTTTGCAGAGTGTGACGCAATATGTGTTTGAGTATGTGGATTTGAATCACACAACCTGAAACACAACAAAACAGAAAAAAACAAACTGACAAAGAACATAGAAAACCCAGATGCCCGTGCATGCTATCCCGAGTAACTCAAGTCGCAGAGAATCACGTGTTTTTTTTTGTTGTTTTTTTTTTAGTACAGCACAGGTTAATACAGATACAGATACAGATAACTTTATTGTCCTTAAAACAGGAAATTTGTCTTCGGCTTCATCGACAAGTAAGGGAGATCATGAAATCACACAAGAGTTTGGCTTATAAAATCTCTCTCTCTCTCTCTCTCTCTCTCCCTCTCTCTCTCTCTCTCTCTCTCTCTCTCTCTCTCTCTCTCTCTCTCTCTCTCTCTCTCTCTCGTGTCGCTCACTCTCCCCCCCCCCCCAATGCCTCCAGCAGCAGCACCACCACCACCAGAGTTGATAACTTACATAAAAACTCCAGTAATAACAATAGTAAAATCATACATAATACATAGTTGTTGTTGTTGTTGTTGTTGTTGCTCTGTGTGTGTGTGTGTGTGTGTGTGTGTGTGTGTGTGTGTGTGTGTGTGTGTGTGTGTGTTTGCTTACTTAAATCTTAGTTTTGAAACGTGCGGGGTGGGTGTTTGGGGAGTTTAACGTCCTTTTCCACCACGTGTGGTTGATATCAAAGACGAGGCAGTATGAAACGTGCGAACGGCGTAGAGCTGTAACTGTGACCTTCGTTAACTGTGTATACTTACACGTACTGACCAAACGAGGGATACGTGGTGGAAAAGGACGTCAACACCCACCCCACCCACCCACAAAACGAGTGAGCAGGACAGCCGAATGGTAGAGCGTTGACTTCCAATGCTCGGGTCGAACCGGGAGCCAAATGTTTGTGTTGGCTTTTTCTTCGTTGTCCGGTCTTTGATGTCACCCGAGTGTAATGGAAAAGGGCGATAAACCCTAGACACACACACACACACCCACTTGCATGCCAAAATTGGGATTACTTACTCTGTGTTATGCCCTCTAACCGTTTCTCTCTCTCTCTCTCTCTCTCTCTCTCTCTCTCTCTCTCTCTCTCTCTCTCTCTCTTTCTCTGAACTGGTTGCAAGCGGAGCAGAAACGCTCTAGACAAATCACACATTTTTTTCCCCCTCCACAACCTGACACTCTGCTTCATCCCTCAACCTTTTCATCAACAGGAGTCGATAAACAAGAACAACATTCCCCCATATCGAACCTTGACAAAAAACTTCCTAAAACATGTCACTGCATCCACGCTGTTTGTCCGCAATGCAAAACCTTTCTGTGTTTTCCACAGCGTCCGGCGTCCGCTCCTCCAGAACTTGCCATTCTCTCCCCCTGCAGCGTCCAAGTCTCCATTTCGGTTATTTGAAAAGGGGAGATTACTCACTTCAGCGTCTGTCCGGAACAACTTTTCAACCTTTTGTTTTGGATGTGCCACTTGGTTACAATCGATTCCACCTTTTAATTCCGTGCGGGGACACTGCCATGGGTGATTGAGTTGCGATGCACGATGCATGTTAGCAGACAGTGAGATCCTCAGACGGCGAAATACACATCTGGGGCGTCCCTGTTAGAAATCATGGTCAGGATGAAATTATTTTTCTGACATATTTCATCAAAAGAGACAAAGTATCAAACATTATGGGAAACGAAGAAAACAGTTTTATACAGTGTCCAACAATACTTTGCATTTGTACAGTTTCCAACACGACTTTGTACAGTTTCAGTTTCCAACACGACTTTGTACAGTATCCAACACGACTTTGTACAGTTTCCATAACGACTTTGTACAGTTTCCATAGCGACTTTGTACAGTTTCCATAACGACTTTGTACAGTTTCCAGCACGACTTTGTACAGTTTCCAACACGACTTTGTACAGTTTCCATAACGACTTTGTACAGTTTCCATAACGACTTTGTACAGTTTCCAACACGACTTTGTACAGTTTCCAACACGACTTTGTGCAGTTTCCATAACGACTTTGTACAGTTTCCAACACGACTTTGTACAGTTTCCAACACGACTTTGTACAGTTTCCAACACGACTTTGTACAGTTTCCATAACGACTTTGTACAGTTTCCAACACGACTTTGTACAGTTTCCAACACGACTTTGTACAGTTTCCAACACGACTTTGTACAGTTTCCATAACGACTTTGTACAGTTTCCAACACGACTTTGTACAGTTTCCATAACGACTTTGTACAGTTTCCATAACAACTTTGTACAGTTTCCATAACGACTTTGTACAGTTTCCATAGCGACTTTGTGCAGTTTCCACCACGACTTTGTACAGTTTCCATATCGACTTTGTACAGTTTCCAACATGACTTAGTACAGTTTCCGACACGGCTGACACCCCTATCCCCAGTCAAGCCCCACCACCCAAAACAACAAGAACAAAGTCATGTCAGTATATTCTAAGTTCAGGTGCAAGAATTTTCCCGTCAGGTTTTTTTTTTCTGCTGATAATTACATGCAGAAAGAGTTAAAGACGATTCTGTTCTGTTAAAAGCAACGCGCTAATTCTCCAGTCTCAAAGCCGCAAGGAACTGTTTAAACAAACACTAATTTAACAAAACATATGGCCGCTTACATCTTAACTCATTCTGCCCGAGCTAAGAATATAGTCGTAACATTTTTGTTGTTGTTGTTGTTGTCGTTCTTGTTGTTGTTTTGTTTTGCGGTTAATGCGGTAAACTGACAAAATGGCCAAAAGAAAGCGGATTGGTTCACTTCGGGGGTTCGAGGGGTGCGTGGGGTGGGTGTTTGGGAGTTTAATAATAATAATAATTGTGACGCCCCCCACGATTTGAGTCTGAAGTCACTTTTTGAAGTTTTTGAGGTTTTGATATGATCTTACAGGTTTTTTAATGCTGAATCCAATGGTGAAAACCAGATTAAAATCGGATAATTATTTTTGAAGTTATGATCTGTTGAAATGACGTACCCCATGAAACAAAATAGCCACCTCGGTCGGAAAATCGGGTGTTGCACTATTCAGCTGAATGTAACTTCCGACTCATTTCGTGGCGTAGCGTCACAATTGTGTATTGTATGCGCTTTTACCCACTTTCTTGAACTGGCTCAAAGCGTCGCGAGCTGAACCCAACACGCACGTTTACGTGAATCACACGCATTCTCTCACACACTAGACACGAACACATTATAATCACGTGGTGCGAAGGGTCCGCTCAGCTATTTCAGTTTCGAAATTTAGAATTGCATTTATTTCAAATGTTATTGGCTGAACATTTCCATTTAACGTCCTTTTCCACCGCGTAAGGGTGATATCAAAGACGGGTAACGGAGAAAAAGGCCAGTACAAATATTTGGCCCCAGCCGGGATTCGAACGCACGATCCGAGGATTGTAAGTCCAGCACTCTACCATTCGGCTCTCCCGGCTCTCCACGGAGGTTCGAGGCAGCTAGACATGCGATTGTAGCATCAGAGTAGAAAGGGTTAAACACGAGAAAATATTTTCAGTACCGTCCACCAGACAGCAGCCCAAGAAGTATCGAGCGGGAAATGTTTACTGTTGCCACCACATGAAAGGGTTTAAGACGTCGGAAGTGCCAGCCGGTTGGTGGGATACTGTCACGTGTCAGGGGCATGCGTGCACCGTCTGCTGCGTTTGAATGACGATTAGCGCAAGTATCAAGCGCAAGGAATATATGCACACGTTTCACTCTTTCGTTTACAGTGATAACAGGGTCGATTTGAACTGCATGCTTGCCGTGTTACTCCGAAATTCTGTCCCTACGACCGATGCTGAGTAACATTGCAACTTCAAAGCAGATTGTAACAAAACACCTGTTTAGAAGCGGCGTTGATGAAATGAAACAGAAAGTTTAGAAGCTGAAAAAAAGCTTTCTCCTCCCTGGACTTCCTTGTTGTTGTTTCTGATGGTTTTTATTTTTGTTTTCTTTTTGTGTTTGTTTGTTTGTTTGTTTGTTTGTTGTTGTTGTTGTTTTGGGATTTTTTGTTTGTTTGTTTGTTTGTTTGTGTTTTTTTGTGTGTTTTTTTTTGGGGGGGGGGTGTTTTTTTTTGTTTGTTTTTTTTTTGGGGGGGGGGCTAAATTTTAAAAGACGTGAGCAGTTCGTTGCTCAAGGATGCCTGTTTTTGTTTGGCTAATATCAACTGTGACTTTTTTAAAATGCTAATTTACGTAAAGTTTATGTAAATTACAGACAGTCGCAGAATCGATTTTCGAACTGGCAAAAACGCAGGAAGGCTGGCAATGATGTAGGGGGAAGGAGTGAGAAGGAGAGGTACACCTAATTCCATGTATTCAGAGAAAAAAGAAAAAGAAAAAAAGAAATAAAAGAAAGAAAGAGAAAACGCTCCTCAAGCATTCCTGGATTGATTAAAGAATGTCGTTGCTTTGAACGCCACTGACCTAGTTTATCGCGCGATAATCATGGTTGTCCAGAAATCAGTCAGATGCAGCGGGTCTAGCTGTTTGAACCAAGCGGCAAACTATCCGATGAATTCCAGCAAATCACGAACGATTACAGATCGCATGTGCAATCACATTACCCAATTCAAGTGACCCTTAATCGTGTTGTGCCTCTGGAGACCCGCGTGTTTGATGCTCGCGTGGAAGCTGGTGGTTAACGTCTGATTTGTTAGGTTAACATTGATGGATTGCAAGTGCGCTCTCTCTCTCTCTCTCTCTCTCTCTCTCTCTCTCTCTCTCTCACTTTGTTGGTCGACGCCGCAACAAGGTGACCCCCTCCTCCACCTAACCCTTGAGGGATTGAATTTGAAGCTTAAATCACAAAAGAAATCTTAATACAACAGCAACAGCAAAACACACACACACACACACACACACACACACACACACACACACACACACACACACACACAGAGGCTACAGCTTCCCGTATTGTTGTTTTGGGTTGTTGTTGTTGTTTTGAGGGGGGGTGGGGGGTCTTCCATCTTTTTAGAACACAGTATCCCCCTCCCTTGCAGGCAAATCAGTCTAAACACTTAGCAAGTAATGATTGCAGCCCACGCGAAAAAGTACTTCTCAAAGTATAGGTAAGCGGACGCTACAAGGGAGGAAACCGTGCTTGTCATAAATCATGAATCAGTCACAAACATTGTCTAAAACAACGCACTAGAGGCACGCGTTGCCTTGGATTGTTCGAGGGGAAAAAAATCCCACTCATGATTAATCAGGATATGAATCAGTGCAAATACCGCCATTCCCCCTGCCCTAAATGTCACCTACTGCACATGGAGGATTGAAGCAATTAATAGCGTAACGCGATAACCATCTGTTGCACGCCAGTGACTCGCACTTTGTGGCCCGGGCCTCTGGATGCTCATGACTTTCTAACCTATCGCCGAGGCCGTCTCTGAATGACGTTGGCCTTCTCTGCCAATCGGGACGACAGTTGCGTCTTTGAAGCGCGGGAATCACTTGACCTGGCATATGACCTTGACGAATCTGGAAGCTAGGCGAGTAATGCTGCAATCAATAGGTCTGCTTTTGGCTGAAATATCGAACCCCCCGAAACGCCGTTAGCTGGTTAATACTTGAGATAGGGGGTGGGGTGGGTGTTTGGGGGGTTTAACGTCCTTTTCCACCACATACGGGTGATATCAAAGACGGGGCAACGATGAAAAATATTTGGCCCCAGCCGGGATACGAACTCACGACCCGAGCACTAAAAGACCAACGCTCTACCATTCGGCCACCCCGGCTTCCCTAATACTTGAGATATTTATTGTCAAAGGGAGCATATCTCTTAGAACGATTGAAATATCTTCAACATACAAATATTTATTTTCTTTAAAATAAGTTTGCACGAAATATCCAATGGTGCCAAACGTATTGCCTTTAGTGTCAGTGCTCCTTTGCTTTGCTATCTGTATTTTAACCACTTAAACCTTTTACTGCCGCCGTCGCAGGATTTCAAGAATCGCACCAGAATCCCCACTGTCAAATTAGTTAACAATGTTAAATTGTACTTTCAAGTAGTTGGGGGGGGGGGGGGGCTCTCTGGATGCAATACAGCCCGGTTTTTAGTTCCTGTTTACAGCAGAGTGACCTGACGAGATGCTATCCGTGAGTGAACTGAAACGCGTCTGGCAGTGAAAGGGTTAAGCTGTCGTTTCTTTTCAAAGAAATTGTTGCATTCACTGCCTTTCACAGTCTTTCACAATATGAGCTATACCAAAGTTTAAATCTTACTCGGCCGTTAAAGTACTTCGACTTCCCAGACAATCCAATACGGGTGATTTCAGGTCAGTAGGTGTATTGCGTGTTAGCGGGTATTTCCCTATTTCCAACAAACGACTCGTTTGTTGCGCCGGACGGATACTGACATAAGTCGCAATAACACATTGATATTACGACGACACAGTCCTCACCAGCTGCTGAACGCGCGTCATCATCCCAGCATCTTGAAGGCAACATCCCGTGATGCGATATTAAACGGGCGAAACCAGGCCTGACCGGCCATGCTACGGGGATCTGACAAGAGGCTATGACGGCGGAGGGAGGTAAAAGGATCGGCCGCCTGCATTGACACGTCATGTCCCTCCCAACGTACTTCACAAGCCCGCTTCCCCCCCTTTTTCCGGTGATCCCCCCCACTCAGTTCAAAGGCTGTATTGATCGTGGCGGGTGTTTAATGACGATATAGAGCCGATCCTGGTAAGTCTGGAAAACTTTGGTCTCCGCCCAAGATTGCCAAGCTGTTACAGCAAGCCCCCCCCCCCCCCCCCCCCCCCCCCCCCCGGGTCTGTCAACCCCGAGTCGTTCTTCTCCTCCTCAGTTGCTTCTAGGTTGCTCCCACGTTAAACCCCCAAACACCCACCCACCCCTCTAGGTTTCTCCCACCCATACGCCTCCGTACCCTCCAAGCACTGCCACCGCCACCACTACCTCCACCAGCAACAAGTGCAGCAGTCAAGACAGTCATGTAAACCAGAACCAATCATTTTGCTCTACGTCCCATTTTCTTAATCCCACACCTACGCGTCCAACAATTCTTCCGCATTTTGGGAACTAACGGCCCCTCCCCATTCAAACTGATTTCCGTCAGATCAAACAAGGCGCGACCCCCCCCCCCCCCCCCCCCCCCCCCCCACCCCCTCTCCCGCCTTCTCTCCCAACTTCTTCCGCCACCCCCATATGACCTTATCCCCCCACCCACCCACCCCCACCCCACCCCTACCCCACCCCTATCCACATTTATTCCATCAATCTCTGCCATGGAGCAAATATACCCTGCCTTTTCCTTTCCTGTTCATCTTCCGGATTGTTTCATTATTAACTGAGGCTTTTCTTATGATGCCTGATGTCAGATTTTACACATGTATGGCAGCTAAATACCAAGCATATCTGT
>JACVVK020000111.1:775000-1090000 GCA_018292915.2 Batillaria attramentaria | reverse complement strand
AGGTTTGGATCTCCCCCAAGCCTTCTTCAGCTTACTGAGGATGCTGCTTGCTGATTGATAGGCGTTCGAGTCATAGATTTTTTCAGCAAACTTCCTGGGAGTAATTGCCTTTGCTGACAAGCTGTAGTGGCTTCACGATTGAAGGTCCAGATACTGTCGACTTGGACAGTTTTCAAAATCAGCAACATCGTTCTGTATCAGCGTCACTGGTAGCATTTTGCGGGTACAGGCGGTGCAGTGAACCGTTTGGATAGAATAGTGAAAGTTTACGTCCGATGGCAGTATTGATTTTCCAGGGTGATGCACTCGAAATTCAAAACGTTGTCTGCAGATAACACATAGCTGATGATGATTATTATTGCTGAAAGCGAGATAATAGTAGTAATAATAATAATAATAAGTATTGTAAAGGCGCTTTACCCAGCTTCATGAATCGACTCAAAGCGCCGTGAACTGAACCCGGCACGCACGCTCACGTGAATCACACGCATTCTCTCACACACTGGACATAAACACATTACAATCACGTGTGGTGCGAAGGGTCAGCTCAGCTATTCACGTTTCGGAATTTAGAATTGCATTTTTTCAAGTGTTGTGGGCTGAACATTTCCAAAGCAGAGGGGGAGGAAGCCGGCGTCCCTGGAGAGAACCCCCAACGATCGGCCCGAATGATCGGTGCCACATACGAGAAGGAAAAATTCTTTGCCCCGAGTGGGACTCGAACCCTCGCATTGGTGACAAGTTTCTTAACCACTAGACCACCGACCAGACAGATAGACAGACAGACAGACAGAGCCGGGGGGGGGGGGGGGAAGAAGTGGCGGTTTACGGAAACACTCATACGAGCAATTAGTTATGATAATCAGTTACTGATTTACGTTAGGAGAGAATTAATTACGAGCAGTTCGTCATGCCAAGCTTGACGCGGGTGCATGTTTTACCAGGTCGTCTTCAAAGCCAGGCTGTCACGGACCGTTGTTTACAATCGTGTTTCCCTACGCCCATCTGTTTGTTTGTATATTACCCTTACACTGCCAATGTGTATACTGCTCAACCTTTGCTAAGGGCTGAAAACAGTTAGGAAGAACTTGCTAAAATTAGGGGGTTCTTTTGTTATTATTTACGAATTATAAACTTTTCAGTATATATATATAGTCAGGGTATCTGTGTTCTTCACATTTTAAGCACTGCTCGCAAAATTAATCAAGGCCTTGTTTCTGTGTATGCTGTTGAACAGAGTTCGGCGAAGTAGCTACGCAAACAATCGAACCATCGAGTGGTTAGTCTTTCGTCGTAAACCACGAGAACTAATCATGTAAGCTTTATACCACGAGCATTCAGACTTCTTACCTCTACTGCTCTAGTCGCATACATTTTCTGCGACAATTTATTTTTCTGGTAGGGTGACTAGTGACTTTTGTACCCCCTCAAAATTCTGCGCACCGACTTATGAGGAAATGATGCGTAGGGCAGTTGAAATTGCTTGCTGTTAAGAAGAATATCATTCAAAGCATGTGCCCATGTACTGACATTCAAAAGTGCTAATACTTCGCTGAGAATTTTCTGTGCGATCATTTTTTTTTTACGTGATCCAAGGAAAATACAATTTAACCCGCAAAATAACTGTGCACCAGCCGAGACGCATTAGTTCCAAATGTTTGAAATGAGGCACTCTCTCATTGATGACGTAACTGGAGTGTGTTTTTGCGAACTCGTGAACCACCGAGTGGGTTATGGAAAGTCATAACTCACACTTTCGCTCTCTGTGTCATTACTATATTCGGACGTAAAGCACTCATTGTTAACTCATTGAAAGTTTGCACTGGCGAGTGGTGTAAATAAAACCATAAACTATTTTCACATTTATCGTTGCTTGTGTGCTTCGTCTGACACCGCAGACTAGATATGTTGTTTTTCACTATAATGCAGACACAGTAAAAGAATCCGGCGTTCTTTTGTTTGTTTCCCTTAATTTATGAGGGAAGGTTCAAACATAGTACCAGTTAAAATATCGTTTTTAGTGATTTTCAAAACAATCTTTTACATTATCACAGTACTTAATAAAAGCAAAATTACCCTTATATGACACAGGTTGAATACCCGTTTCCGTTAACACTACATCACACCAAAAATTGATGCTGCAAAAGATGGTGGATGCTGTTGTGCTAAAACGGAAACGAGGACATCGCTAATTTTGCGACCAGTACCCAGCATGTAAAAGAGACAGACGCCCTAACAAAGCTCGTAATTAACAAAGTGTAACGAAGACGAACAATAATAATAATAATAAGCGCATTAATATAGACACTTTATCCCAAATATTCGGCTGAAAGACCCGCGAGCTAAACACAACACGCACGCTCACGTGAATCACACGCATTTTCTCACACACTGGACATGACCACATTACAATCACGTGGTGCGAAGGGCCAGCTCAGCAATTGGAGTGTCGGAATTTTAAAATTGCATTTATTTTGTGTGTGTGTGTGTGGGCTGAACATTTCCAGAGTAGAGGGGGAGGAAGCCGGAGTACCCGAAGAGAACCCCCCGACGGTCGGCCCGAATGAACGAGAAAGAAAAATTCTTCGCCCCGAGGACCTGTTTCGTAGTGTAGGATGTAAGTAGCTGCAAGGGTCCGCCTCTTGTCTCTGTTGATGTATGTCACCGATGTACACGACTAAACGCAGTGAGGTCGCCGCGGTGCAGCGCCACCCAATACCTATCTTTCTTTTTTTTTCTTTTTTTTTTTTACAATTTTGCAATTTTGCTAGGGGAGGAAAGCCGGATAACCCAGAGAGACCCCCCCCCCCCCCGCCCCCCGATGAGCAGGAAAAAACGGTATCACATATCACAAGCTCGACCTGGGCTCGAACCCACGCTTCATCGCCATGACATTGGTGACGGCCGTTCAGTAGCGCAGCGACCACAGCTCACCCCGTCAACAGCAACAACAACAAACAATTTAAAAACAACATCTAAAACCCCCATCGCCACCACTTCGCCTTCAGCCGGCAAGAACATTAATAAAATCTGTAATGAAATTGTGTACTTGCCTTCGTGTTCCGGCAGCAGTTTTACAGCCAAAGAGAAATGCATTTTCATACTAATACATAGCGCCACCCACGCCGATTCCCCTACAACTGACATTTCCTCTGTTATTAGAATTACAGAGCACAAACATTTCATGCATACGGGCGGGTCACACAATGGAACTAAGCTACAGAGCTCCACTCGGTGGGCCCATATTTTACACGCCTCTTCTGGCCAAAACACGCTTGAAGAACAAGAGGAAACCGACAGAAAGACAAGCACGAGTTATGGAAGGGAAATCTCAGCTGTTCCGAAAGGGTTCAAGAGAAAGAAGGTTCCAGGATACACTGCTATTGACGCGAAACTGGTTTCCTGCAAACTGTCTTGTCTTCTTAGTTTGTTTGTTTGTTTGTTTGTTTGTTTGTTTGTTGTTGTTGTTGTGGTGGTGGTGGTGGTGGTGGTGGTGGTGTGTGTGTGTGTGTGTGTGTGTGTGTGTGTGTGTGTGTGTGTGTGTGTGTGTGTGTGTGTGTGTGTGCTTGGGGGGGGGGGGTGTTTTTGTTGTTTTGTTGTTGTTGTTGTTGTTGTTGTTTTTGTTTGCCTGTCTTCGTTTGTTGTTGTTTTTGTTTTATTTCTTTATCTATGTTTTTTTTCGGGGTCGGGGGGGGGGGGGGGGGGGGGCTCTACTTGATGTTTATCGCATTTCCGGGTGGTTAATCAAGCAGATAACGGGCATTTCCTAACGCATTTTTTTTTTGTTTGTTTATTTTTATGTTTTTACATTTTTTCCTGTGAACAGTTCGTGGTGGGGTATGTATCGTTTTGGATCTGCTCTGTTCCTTTCTGTTTGGAGAATTCTCAACACCGGCTGTGGTAAACATCTGCACCTAAATCAAACAACATAATATCTTGTTTGTTTGTTTGTTTGTTTGTTTGTTTGTTTGTTTGTTTGTTTGTTTGTTTGTTTGTTTGTTTGTTTGTTTGTTTTTCTCTAAAAGTTGCGGATGGTGGATCAGTGAGCTGTTGATGGACTATAATACCCACGATGGTCTTTATGGACACAATGGTTCATCTTCGAGCCTCCATTGATACAACCTTAATTTCAAACTCAGTACTATAAGTCTGAAATAGGCATCCATGACCGTGGTGAGCATTCAGCTTCTGAAGCTGAGTAACCAAACACCGCCTGGAAGAAAGGAAAATACAAGTGCCCGGCGTGTGATGCGAGTGTTTGTAGTTAACATTCTGGTCAAGGATATGGGCGAGTGTAAAGAGCATGATGCCTGAAATTGGAAACTGCCGCTGATGGAAGAATCGGGACAAGTTTTACTTTAAAAAAAGAAAAAAAAGAAAGATGTAGACTGCTACAGTCAAAGAAAACAATGAAAAAGAAAACAGAAAACAACAACAAACAAAAACAAATTCAACAGAGCATACCAGCAGATGAAGCGGAAATGGCGCTGGCTAAAAAGACAATAACGAGGGTTTTCATGAATATTCCGTTTTTATCTCATTCCGTTACTTCTGTGGTTTTATCCCACGGCGGAGTGGTCTCAAGTGGATGTTAAACCACTGAAAACAAACAAACGAATATTAGACGATGCAATTCATGAATTGAAAACAAAATCTTAATGCAAATTATTTTATACATTTATATTTATATGAATTTAAGACTCCAAACCCGATTCAAAACACACACACACACACACACACACACACACACACACACACACACACACACACACACACACACACACACACACACACACACACACACACACACACACACACACACACACACACACACACACATGTAACTTATCACTTACACGCAGAAGTTTAAGAAGATGTAGCAGTATCCACCTTTGCAGCAGTCCGCACTAGATTTGCAGTACTCTGAGTCACCACTACACTGAACAAAAGAAGCGACAATTTAGCGATGAAATGGCAGCGAGACCGAACGGGTTTGGGGGGGTATCTTTTGGACCCCCTCCCCTCTCAACAATGTAAGTTTCGGAAATGTTTTTTTTTTTTTTAATGGGCTGAACATTTCCCTGAAAGCAGAGGGGGAGGAAACCGGAGAACCCGGAGAGAACCCCTGACGACCGACCAGACTGAAAGGTGCCACAAACGAGAAGGACAAATTCTTTGCCCCGAGTGAGAATCGAACCTGACTTCTCGCACTGGTGGCGGCCTTTACCACTAGACCACCGACCGCCCCAGTAGGGTAAGTCTGTGACTATTTCATGGACAAAACGCAAAGAGTAGTCCAGACGGGGTGAACGGTGGCCTAATAGGTAGCGCGTCGACTTTAGGCGCTGCGCTACTGAACGGCCGTCAACAATGTCATGGCGATGAAGCGTGGGTTCGTTTTTCAAGTCACGACTCAGTAATCGACTCTGCAAAAGCCTCACTGCGTTTAGTCGTGTACATCGGTGACATACATCAACAGAGACAGGAGGCGGACTCTTGCTGCTTTTTACATCCTACACTAGGAAACAGGTCCTTTAAAATATTTTTTTTAAAAACCCAGTAAGCTGACTGATTGGTTGACTTTAAACAACCCAAAAGCCTTCTTGACAGAGGGTATCCTAATATGGCAAACAAGTACTTTTGCTCCAAACAAAACATTAAAATGGGAGATAGACCCAAAACTTTGCTTTACGTATGTGTGCCTGGTTCCTCTTTGCCGCCATGGCAAGATTTTGCGAAGTTCGGTTAAAGCTTACAGCTTACATGGCCTTACCCGACCCATGCACACAAAGGACTATGGACTCGATCCTTTGACAGCTCTTTTCATAATCCGTGTGGCCTATGACTGACTCTACTCAAATGCTATGTCAATTCATGTATGTTTAAACATATAAAGCATGCATGTTGTACTTGTCTTTGTCATTGTATGATATATATATATATATATATATATATATATATATATATATATGCCAAAAACAGAATTTAAAAAAAAGAAACTTTCAGACACACCAATCTTCCGTCTCGTTAAACCACGACGAATGCAAGTATAAACAAGGCACACCCAAGACCTCTCTCTCGTAGTTCCGAGAATGGGGCCAGATATTTGTGCAGACCGTTTTCTCTTTGCCCCCGTCTTTGGTATCACCCATATGTGGTGGAAAAGGACGTTAAACCCTCAAACACCCAGCCCACCCACTTCTCTTGTCGTACCAATACTCGCTTTCTACTCGAGAATGGATTAAATGTCAATAGCACATTCCTACAATTCTTAGGAAATACGAAAAAAATCCGACAGATAAATGGTTTGCGGTGGCAAGTATAGAATAACAGTAGGAGTAAAAGCAAGAATAGTTGATAAAATTTTCAGTAGTGAACTTACTTGAGTTCGTTCTGTAGATGAGAGATCAGCAAGCTTTGTTGTTGTCCAGATCTGTGGATGTTTCGTTCCGAACATTGTCGGGGTATTTACACATTTGCGCAGCCATAGCGAAAGGATTAACAAGCATTTTATTGGCGGATACAATATCCAGTCACGCGTGTGCGACCAGGTCAACACTTTCCCTCCCACACCCCCGTCCCTCTACAATCCTGCCCCCCCCCCCCCCCCTTTTGCAGTTACACTCTGTTGGCTCAGCATTATGAGCAAATATACTGCTAAACTTTTACTGAGGGTTGAACATGACGGGGCGGTCGGTGGTCTAGTGGTTAAGACTTAGTCACCAATGTGAGAGGTCAGGTTCGAGTCCCACTCGGGGCGAAGAATTTTTCTTTCTCGTATGTGGCACCGTTCATTCGGACCGACCGTCGGGGGTTCTCTCCGGGTACTCCGGCTTCCTCCCCCTCTACTTTGGAAATGTTCAGCCCACAAACATAAAAATAAAAATAAATGCAATTTTAAAATTCCGAAACTTAAATTGCTGAGCTGGCCCTTCGCACCACGTGGTTGTAATGTGGTCATGTCCAGTGTGTGAGAGAATGCGTGTGATTCACGTGGGCGTACGTGTTTTCAGCCCTTAGCAAAGACTGAGCAGTATACACATTGGCAGTGTAAGGGTAATATACAAACAAACAGATGGGCGTAGGGAAACACGATTGTAAACAACGGTCCGTGACAGCCTGGCTTTGAAGACGACCAGGGTAAAACATGCACCCACGTCAAGCTTGGCATGACGAACTGCTCGTAGTTAATTCTCTCCTAACGTAAATCAGTAATTAATTATCATGACTAATTGCTCGTATGAGTGTTTCCGTAGCCGTCACATCTCCCCCCCCCTCCACCCCCCACTCCCCCCCTCCCCGCCGCCGACCCCCCCCCCCCCCCGACCACCACTGCAGCAGACGTGCAACTGAAAGTTAAGGCGGTTACAAGGGGGTGAAACATAACGGACGGGCGGTTTTTCCCGATGCTGTGTGTGTGTGTGTGCGTGCGTGCGTGCGTGCGTGCGTGCGTGCGTGTGTGTGTGTGTGTGTGTGTGTGTGTGTGTGTGTGTGTGTGTGTGTGTGTGTGTGTGTGTGTGTGTGTGTGTGTGTGTGTGTCCGTGTGTCTGTGTCTGTGTCTGTCTGTGTGTTCTAATTAAAAGAAAAAAAAAAAACCGCGCTCATAAATTTGCGAGACCCTCCCCCTTCCTATAAACAGTATTACCAATGAATGAATAATCGCTTGCTTGGCTTCCAGACAGCGATTGCACGACAGCCGAAATTCCCTCGGTCGTGAATTAAGCAGTCTTATTCATGCTCATGCCTTAATCCTGCAAATCCTGCCACCAGTACATTCAAACACTATATTTCACGCGTGTTCGCTCTTCCCACTTATTCAAAGCCGACAAATCAACACTTATTTGCCTTTAATGGCCAACCTCAAGTAATTATCCTCAATCGAAAATCGATTTCCTGAGCAAATCTCGCGAGATTACGCGTTGAATCTGTTCATGGGCAGAAATTTGAAAAGACCTTCTCAGACCGTCTCCGGTTCCAATAAGGGAGACCACTCAGTAATGGGTACAAGTGGGTTGTCGTGAATGGTACGGCTTTCTTTGAATTCAAGCAAGATTTGGGTGTTAGTCTGTGTGGGATTTATACCAATTTGGCCCGCTCTTCCAGTATGTTTTTTTTTTTTTTTAAATGATTATTATTCTTTTTTGCACCTTCGAAATGGTCTTTGATGTGGGAAAATGAATAGTCTAGCCAGTTCTCCGTGTTTGCCATTGCACCGTCTTCGCCCCAAACTGTTCTGCGACACTTAAATACATGAAGTCTCTCCATTAATCATTATCTAGCACCAAGAGCGTGACAGAAACAGTTGTCCAGAGTGTTTGCCAACGATATGAAAATAGTTATCTATGATTAACCTGCTTGACGTCTACCAAGAGGAGAAATCGGAGAACTCCTCGGGTGATATGTCTCTTTAACAGAGATCGTTGTGCTGGGCGCCGGGCCAGTTAATCTACGTTTGCCTCATAAAGTTATCAAAAGATAGGCAGAAGTATCGAAGATGGTATTTTTGTAGCAGACTTTTCCCACAAAGTTCGCAAACGTTTGCATAAGGCACTAGTAAGTCTGCCAACTCCTACCATGAAGACTTAAATACTCATGTGTACGTTTGTAAGTAACTGACAAGTTTAAACAGGTGACCGTGAAGCTTTACCTAAATACAACTGAGTTCTTCACGCCTTTCCTATAGTGCTAACGTAACAACAACAACAACAACAACATTAATAATAATAATAATTGAAATAAATTATCGTTGTTCGTGTTACAGGTTCAGTACAACCAGCTTTTCAGTAGATGCATAACACGAACATTGTCGAGCTGCCAAGACGTTTGCAAGTAAGGCGGTCTTACATACCTCTTGCGAAATATTCGTGTTAACTTGACCTAACGAGCTCTTAAACATTCACTCTTCAGATACGTGGCATGAGCTCTGGTCACATGATAGGGGCAATGTGGTACCGATCTGTGTGTTAGTATTGGAGAGAGCTGATCGCAGCATCTCACAGACTTTGGTAAACACTTAGCGACTGCCAGCGTTTCGGATCGGACGGGTAGCGTGGGCTGGGACTGATGTTTGTACTGGCTCTACTGTGAGTCCACATGACTGCGAACGATGAGCAGCAAAATCTGAGAGAGAGAGAGAGAGGGGGGGGGGGGGGGCGGGGGGGGGGAGGAGCGGGGAGGGGGAGAGAGGTGGGGGCGGGGAGAGGGGTGGGGGTCGGTGGTCGGTTCTTGGTTGAATATGATGTTTAAAAAAAAAGCAGAGAGAGAGAGAGAGAGAGAGAGAGAGAGGGGGGGGGGGGGGGGGGGGTCGGCGGTCGGTTGGTTGTTCTGGGTTGGATATGGTGATAACGTCTTTTTTTAGCATCCCCACATAAGTATGCTCAATATCAACGGCAGTGGAACAAGAAAAAAGAAAAGCACCAACAGTCGAACTAGCGACCCGGGCACTGAAAGTCTTACACTCTAGAGCTACCGCCTAAATCAGCCCATCATCGAAGAGAGAGAGAGAGAGAGAGATGATGATGATGATGATGATGATGAAACTTTATATATCAACGGTAAAAGTTTTGACAGCGAAGGTTCGTCAGTTTACAAACTGACTTGCCGTTGCTAATACTGAGAGAGAGAGAGAGAGAGAGAGAGAGAGAGAGAGAGAGAGAACGAAGGAACGAACGAGAGAGAGAGAGAGAGAGAGAGAGAGAGAGAACGAACGAACGGAGAGAGAGAGAGAGTAATAATAATAATACATTGATTCGTCTCTGTGACTTGCTGTCCCGATACAATACGCAGAAGAAGTAACCAGACAGTCACCTGCAACCAGGAAAACACTAAATCTCGGCTAACCGTATTGGTGCAGGCGGGCTGACCGAGCCTCTCCCTTCTCCCGCGACAGCCTGTTAGCTTATGGGCCGACCGAGACTTAAACTTGGCTACAGCCTGTCCCGAAGCTAGCACGTGGAGTGGTGGTGAATGCATGCTATGCGCACGCGAGCGTGTGCGTTCACATTCTGTGTGCAGTTTTATACAGTAGTTTTCGTCCAGCCTTTAGTGTCATGTCTGCTTCGTTTTACAGTCAATGAGACAATCATCGACTGACTGACTGCCGTGGGCACCGAGCAAAACAGTAAGTACCGTATTTCGTTCACGAAGTTAACGGTATGAGATGGTGATGCTGGGTGGAGTTTGTGTCTGTGAGTCGGCCGAGTGCTAGGAGGGTGCTAAGTGAATTGAATTGTTGTACTTTCGTTATTCCTTTTTTGGAAATTTTACAACCAAACACGGCTTTCCGTGTTGTTGTTTTGTTTGTTGCGGTTTTGTGTCCTGGTTATCCTGTTTCTTTTGAATGTGTTTTGCTTAAGTAAACTGTACAAGTATGTATGCTGGCAAACACCAGTCAGTCTTCGTTGAATTTCTTTAGTTTTTGTACCCAGGCTCATAACAAAATACCTTGGAGTTTTATAATGGTCGAAACTACTGTACTGATATATCACAGCTGCTCAACACATTTATCTGCCATCGACGTAATGCGATACTTTGAATTATTGATACGCCGCTAACACGCGCGGATGGGGTGTATATGTATGCCATATTGACCGCTTCTGTCGCTTAGTATCTCATTAATCTATGTACCGTGACGGTTTATTCGCGAACAGATGGCCCTAAATCAAATCGGAGGCATGAAATCAAGCTAAAGACAGGAGGTGCGGGCCATGATTATGCGGATTTACCGGTATTTCCGCAGGTGTGCCAGTATGTGTCACTGTTAACTCAGTTAATACCAAGAAAGTACCGAATTTGGCTTCCATACAGGCATTACTCCAATGAAACCTCATCCTGTCTGTGTCTGGTACAATGAAACGTTATGGCACTGAATCCTCTCTCTCTCTCTCTCTCTCTCTCTCTCTCTCTCTCTCTCTCTCTCTCTCTATGTATATATATAGTTAAGTTGTAAGCCAGCAAAGCTGTGTGCGTGTGTGCGTGAGGGTATGAACGAGTGTGATGTAGATATATTTATGTGTATGTGTGTGTATACTATGCCATTTGTCAATTTTGTGTCTGCTTTTTCCTGTGTATATATATATACGTGAAAAATGTCAAAAAAAACAAGAATTAACAAAAACAAAACAAAAATACCAAGAAAGTTAGGGGTTGTGCACCAATGGCCTCACAAACAAAAAAAAAATCATTAATTATTCTGGAATTAAATTTGGCTCAGTGGGAGTGTCGCGCTTTGATTATATTCATGTTTGCTGCAGTTAGAACCATTAAGGAACCATATATCTTGGCTTTTTTTTTTCCAATACAGAGCCAAAACAAAAAAAAAGAGTAAAAAAAAGAAAAAAAAAGTGGGATACCCGTGCGCGGTACGAAATGTGTTAATAATCTTTTTGTTTACTTCTTCTTCTTTGTTTGGTTTGGTTTGGCTGTTTTTGTTGGTGTTTTCTCAGCATCTGTTGTTTGTTGTTGTTGTTGTTCGTCAAATGTTTCTCGAGATAACATGTAAAGTACTGACAGCAGCATGAGGGTAGACAGACTCGTATATGTGGATGGAGACTTTATTCTGTCTGTTCATAAAATAACCGCAAAAATAATTTAATGCATTGACTGATTGATTGCTACATGCATATTGCTGTAAGAGTAGAGTAACTTGATTGATTGATTGATTGATTGATTGATTGATTGATTGATCTTTGAATAGTCTGAATGACGCATTCTGTCATTAGACACATTAAATAATTCATTGGCTGACAGCTTTTGACTCGAGTGATCATTTGTTGGTAGATGCCTTTGGACAGTGATGAAAAATAATACTTATTGTAAACTTTAGAAAAACTGAAACTGAAATCATAGAGGAAAAGTTACAATTAACGTGAAGTTAAGTCAGTTCTGCTGAAATTACGCTGGCTTAATTCATTTAAATCAAACACCGTCTACTAGGCTTTGTACGATACTATCAGTCTTATCCACATTGTAAAGGAAATACTTCGATGAAAGGAACATGCAAGATTATGTAGATCTTCCTCAGTATTTCAGACGCTTGCCAGTGTCCCATATGGGCATCGTTGTTTATGTCAACGTTCACGCCTCAAAGATCGATTGACGCCGAAGAAAACACAGTGCAACACAGCTCCTTTCACGCTGTTTATGTTGTGAGGATGTGTTCATTTATGGGATCAATGTCATCGCCGTCTCTCACATCCCAAGAGATACACAGTCACACGCACTGGTGGACATACTTTCGCGAAAAGACAGGAATGCAAACATTGATTGATCCACGAATTTGCATATGAATACGGGAAATATGAGAAGCGTGCAGCTGCTAGTACGAAATCTCTAATGTCTACACACACACACACACACACACACACACACACACACACACACACACACACACACACACACACACACACACACACACGCACGCACGCACGCACGCACGCACGCACGCACGCACACTGAGAGTCCACAACGAGACAGCGCGACCAATCAATCATTCAATCAACCGTGCATTAGCCGGTGCCAAATATCAGGCAACATGCATTCGCTCTTGCAACGTCTTTTCCGGTCCTCGTGAAAGGTTTCTAAAAGTCACTCACGCTGCTCCTTCCGAAGCAAAATCCATACGCGCTCACACACTGAAAAGCGCCGAAACACTGTCCCTGGAAGATGCCGGGTTGTCAGTGGAAGGTGGCAGACTTTAGGGTTCGATAAAAGGAAGGTTCAGCGTTACCAAGCTCTTAATCAAAATCACCCTACTTGAATTACACCCAATGGAAATAAACTAAAAGGGTTGGTTCGATAGTTGCCCATGGACTAGCCGCAAGCAATAAAAAAAACAGAGATATGAATCATGGATTTTCAATGGACACCTCAGAAGATGTAACAATTTTGTTGTAGCCGCCTAGACGTAATGATTCCACGAATATGGAATAATACTGTATTACCATGTGTGTCACTTCAAATGTTAATGGACTAGAAACAAAATTCCGGAGTGTCATGCGTTCACCGAATGTATAATTGTGTTTTGAGTTAATTCCAAAATTCTTGAACATTGTCAGGCCAAAAAAACGACGATTTCAAGTTGCGCGAGAACATGCAACTTCAATATTTGTTCACCGCGGCTAGAAAACAAGTGGGTATGTGTTTTGCAACTTTAATGAACATGGAGACCGAGTACACAATCGATCACTTGAAGGAAAAAGAGAGAGAGAGAGAGAGAGAGAGAGAGAGAGAGAGATGCTTGTGTAGGTACTTGTGTATGTGAACGTCTGATGTGTGTGTGTGTGTGTGTGTGTGTGTGTGTGTGTGTGTGTGTGTGTGTGTGTGTGTGTGTGAGAGAGAGAGAGAGAGAGAGAGAGATTTTGACCAAATCCAACCCAAGATGAGTTTGAAATTCTCAGTATTCCCTCGGATCGGGCCATAGACTAGCATGCAAATTGCGTTACAACTTCCTTCAGCAAATATCATTTCAGGAATAATGGCGCTTGTGAACCTCGCAGGGTAGAAAATGATCTCTGCTTTCGGCCCGTGACCAGACTTGACGTCACACGGTAATTGTTTATTTCACAAGAGGACACGATGACCTCAATAACAACGTGTTGTGTCTGATAGCTACAACTAACAAAACTGTGTACGCCGAAGGAATACCACGACTGAAATGACGGCATGTCTGAACTTAAAATCGAGACAAGCAAAACAGTTTAATACTTCTCTCAAGACTTTGAGAAGTTAGGCAAGAAAACTCTGGATGTCAGAACTAAAAGAAAGTGTCACAGCTTCGCTAGGTATTCTTCAGATTCTTAAGACGTTTCATTCGGTGAGAGATAAACACGTAGGTGTGTTTAATGTCTGCTGTACATAGTGAATGGTATTAAAACGACGCCACAAAGACAGACGCCATGAAAGAGTCGCTTGATGAAACAGCCAATGCAACTTTTTTTTTCAGGTTTTGCGTCGGGATTGGAACCCGATAAGAATCCGATATTTGATTTACATAAACTGCTGCAACCGTCTTGTGTGAGACAATGGAAAAGGGAATGGCCCTGGGACCTTTCAGCGGATAGATGAGCTCTGTTCTCACAGCCCACTTCAGCCTAGGGACAGCAGGATTCTATTGTTTGATTTCTGCATTCCTTTTCCACAACGCAGAAAAAGGGGACGTTCTCTATTTGTGTTAGCTGGATATTATACAGCAGAGAAATGCCAGCTATATCTACCGTCAAACACTGAAAAGGCACATAATTATAAAGTAGATGGTTAGGATCTTTTATCTCTCTCAGGTCACAAGAATACCATAAAACGTGCAAAAATACAGAAACAAATGTGTTTTTGTCCTTATAACGTTCCGATAACACCTGGAATTCAGGTAAGACCCCGGTCCTGGATATCGCAAAACAGACTCCATGCTGCTCAGTGAACAGACAACATGCTAGGAGGGGGTGTAGCCCACGGATGTACTGTTTGGCAAAACAAGAATCGAGTATCCTTCTGCACGGTAAAAGTTGCCCGCAGGCACAGTACTCTGGTCAGCCATGGATATCCACGTCTCCATTAGCAGGAAAGCCAAATAAACACCTCGCTCCACCTGAAATCAGTCCAAGCGTGAGAGGAATCCTTCCACAAACGCAGGTCTCGAAAACAAGAAAGGCGAAGACCGGGTACAAACACTGTTTAGACTGACGCCTTCGTTTTCTCCACCCTGAGCGAGTCTGTTGTCAAGGACAGGGGGTTAACGTTCAGAGATTCGCAATAACTCATCGCCCTTTAGGAGACTCGAACTCATACCGTTGGTAAGGCGACTGCTACAGGTCGCCTGACCGTCTTGCTAAAGTCAGATACATCTTGGACATTGAACAAACACTTACTTGCTCGAAAAGCCTCATTGGCCAAAAGCTGGGGCAGTTTTGAGGATAGGGTACTAGGGTAGTATAAGCCATGCTGTGTGAATACGAATTGTAGATTTTCTGTTTCTAAAACTTTATCTTTTCTATTTTAATAGATGACTTTACTGGCGAGGTTTTGACCTGAAATATTTGTGCCGGCTTTTTCCTTGATGTCCCGTCTTTGATATCACCCGTATATGAGGGGAAAAGACGTTAACCCTTTCTGCCCTGAAGGAATCTCAATAGCGATAACGCTCTCTGCCTGTGAGTTTTTTTTAAGTGTGCTAGATCTAAAGCTGGGCTCTTGCAAACAAAACCCTATTTCTCAAGATGTATTGGATCCGTCCTATAGGGGAATCTTCCACTGTGCAGAGCGTATGAGAGTCGGTCACATGTACATTATTATTGTTAGGGTCTGTGAGACCCGGCGTAGGTGATACGGTGGCAGAGCTAAAAGTGTTAAACCCCCACACAACCAACCAACCAACCAACCAAGTCTTGATCATGTGCACAAATAAGGTGTAGCACAATCATTTAAAGGTGCGAATGCCACCATTTTTATACTCTCATTTCCTTCTGAGCTGTTTTCGAGGTATCTATCTCCACACCACTTAGACACCTGGATGGTGATAGCGTCTGTAATACTGGCAGTGAGCCAACAGAAGCGTACTCGACTGACCCGGAACCCACACTGAGCGTTTCAGTAGTGTGACTACCGTCGTAGCATTTAACAGTTCGACCCCTCGCGTAAAGTGCAAAAACAACATTGTATCGCATTAAGGACTGTCCTAATCATAAAGATAGAGTATTTGGGGCGTACAGGCGCACTCACGAGCGAAACTGTTCCACAGCATAATGATAATAATAATGAGGATTTTTATAGCGCCTAATCACCGAAGCGCTTTACAATCTTTACAAACATAAGTTGGCGTGGCAAGGATGGAATCAGCCCGTTTAACCTTCCGTATTTCCCCGAGCCCGAAATCCTCTCACGACTGTGTAAACGCCGCATCTGAACTCTTGTAGTACTTACAGAAGTACTATCCCACCAAGGACATGCTTATCTCACTTCATTTAACACTGTGCATCAGCGCATCTCCCTCCCACACCCTCGCCATTAGTTACGGAGCAACTTCCGCCTCATTGCTCATGCGCTACGCCTTGATTGGAATTCGCTGATTGGATAGAGTTTATCAAATCTGTTTTTCTGTTCCCTGGCCTCCAGGCCGTCTAGCCGCGAATTAGTCTTTGTTGCTTGCGCGGCGTTAAGCCCTAAATAACTAACTAACTAACTCCATGCCGTCTGACTATGGTGCGGAAGGACCAGATGTTCAGCGCGGACGTGTATCAGAAAATGGCGTGCAGGATGTAAAAGAATAAACTTTGTACGGTTTTCCAGTTTACGAAGATGCTTTGCGCCAATATGGAGTAAAAATGAAACTTGTCGTACGGATTACTTTTTTCCATTCCGACCGGATAAACATTATCGTTGTGCAGTGATATACTACCTATGTTCGTATAAGTATACAAGTTATACATGCATATATACGCATACATGTGTTATATTTTCTATTCATCTCTCTCTCTCTCTCTCTCTCTCTCTCTCTCCAGGGGAGCCGGGGTGGTCGAATATGGTAGAGCGTTGGACTTCTAATGCTCGGGTCGTGAGTTCGATCCCGGCTGGGGCCAAATATTTGTGCTGGCTTTTTCATCGTTGCCCCGTCTTTGATATCACCCTATGTGGTGGAAAAGGACGTTAAACCCCCAAACACCCACCCCACCCACCCTCTCTCTCTGTCTCTCCTTAAAAACAAAAAGTTTCAGTCGGTCAGTCAGTCAGTCAGTCAGTCTCTCTCTCTCTGTCTCTCACTCCCCCCCCCCTCTCTCTTACACATGCACACGCACGCACGCACGCACGCACACACACACGCACGCACGCGCGCACGCACGCACTGAATCAATCAATGAAACTTTATTTTAAAACGATAGAGGCCGTTGACATCAGATAGTCCGTTTTGCCGGTACTCTTTTTTTGCTTTTTGTTTTGGGTTTTACCAACGGCCGATTGAAAACTGATGATTGTTTGGTTAAATCACTTTCGTTGGAAAATAAAGTTCGTTCCTTCTTTCGTTCGTTCGTTTGTTCTCAAATCCTGACCCCGGGTAAAGAACGTGCGTGTTCACACGAATATAATTCAAAGTGACCGGAACACACCAACGGGAATTTCCATCACACACCAGGAACCCCTGGTTCTCTGATTTCTCGGTCCTTTCCTCTAGCCGTGGACGGAGAATAAGAGAACGTCTTAACCACGCACGCTTTCACTGTGGCTGTTAATTGGATTTTGTCTGTTTACCTTGCCTGACGGGGGGAAGAATGTCTCAATGGCCCAGCAAATTCAAGCGCTCATGCAGAGATGTACTGAACTGATGGAGGGAGTTTTGATGCATAGTCTTTCTAGTTCGTATAGTCTGGTTCTAATTTCTGCCCAGTGTCTTGTCTGGGTGCGGACACCTGGAGTGAATGAAGAAAAGCCGTTATGAATTTGTGCTAAAGGCCAGGTCTGTGGTAATGATGTTTTCTTCGGAGATCGAAAGTAAAGCGAGTTGTGTGTGTGTGTGTGTGTGTGTGTGTGTGTGTGTGTGTGTGAGAGAGAGAGAGAGAGGGAGAAGGGGGGAGGGTGAAGTCACACCGATAAGCAGAAATTTGAAATGACTTGCCACAAGTCAGCTGTTATGTTCATTTTTTTTTTTCTCACAGATCGTTCTGAGTTGTTTTCTTGGTATCTATCATCACACCACTTAGACACCTGGACAGTGACAGCGTCTGTAATGCTGGCACTGAGCCAACAAAAGCGTCCATCGATGACGCGGCGACCACACTGAGCGCTCCAGTAGTGTAACAATAGTCTTAGAATTTAAACGTCCGACCCTTCGTGTAAAATGTAAACAACATTGTATCGCATTAAGAGCTGTACTAATCATCAAGACAGAGTATTTTGAGTGTACAGGCGCACTTTGTGTTTGTTTTCGTTTTAGTTGGAAGAAAGTCCTGCGTGTCCCATGCTTGACAGCTACATGCAGCCAACGTGTGTATTTATCGCCAGTAAACGAGCAGATCGTCGATATCCCAGCAACACTCTCCAATCGATCCGGCGTAAACTGACACTAGTTGATCGTCACCTGGGCCGGCAGGTGTGAAGGTGTTCTGTGGCCACGGGTGTAGTTTCCTTGACTTTATTTTCGTTTACGAGCTGATCATGTTCACACTTTAAAACTGCTCGCCACGCAAGGGCATACGATATTGACGGTAAGTGTTAAGTAGTACTGTGTATAGTAGTTGCTGCTGTTGTTAACGACAGTGTGAGGGGACGGAGAGCTGCACGGCCATATATGGACTGGTTTGGTTTAAATCTCCCCGGAGTCTCGTTTTTAACATATTGATACAAAAAATGTCTTTTATTCTCATACTGATGAGAATAGTATTATGGATTGTTACTTTAAACTGACTGGGAAGGGAGAGAGAGGGGGTGGAGGTGGGTGGGTGTTTGGGAGTGTAACGTCCTTTTCCACCACGTGTGGGGAGAGAGAGAGAGAGAGAGAGAGAGAGAGACAGACAGACAGACAGACAGACAGACAACACTCTTGGAGTGTCCGATTTACTGACTTTGTTTCAATGCATTCAGTCGTTACCCGAACAGGTCAGGTGGGCTCAAGTGGTCGGATTTTCTATGTTATAGCCTTCTGTGGCATGTGTACTTAGCGATTTTCGTCACATTTTTGTGCTTGGTTTTATCCTGAGCTCTCTAAATACTGTCAAAGAGTATCAAATTCCCCATAGCCGGTCATTTAAAATACTGTGGCACCCCAACACTATCGTCAGCTTTCCCTTTGTTACCACCCCTTATCACTTTGTGTACTTTCAGAAGCTAATGAGGTGTGGAAGGAAACATAAGCTTAGCTTTTGTCACGTTTTGTGTTCTTTGCCCTGCCCTGCGACCTCCTCGACAATTAGGCTGGGTGTCAGAACCGCAGCTTTTCACCTTCACCTACTAAGGACTCGATCACTTTTCGGCGGTCCTGTCACAACGAACCCCAAGACGTTAAACCCACGTTTGCCGTATTTTGACAGCAAACAAGACCGCCGCTTTATATCATTAACGACCGGCGTCAATTTCTTGCCTGACAAATATTTTGAGAGAAACTATTGTGTATGCGGATCGTGTGTGATTTAGCGTTAGGCACGGCGACTCGCTTGACAGGAAATGACGTTAAAAACCGTGTCCGGTACGGGTAAATGATTGCAGATCCTTGGTAGGTTATCATGTAGTTCCCCTGGCCTGTCTACCTCAAAACTGCTTAGAAGTCCCGAGGGTCTGCTTCATCTAAATGTATGCTTTGGATTGATTGACTTTAGTTACCTGACTTGGAACCTGCTAAACTGAAGAGTGTTTGCACTGCCTCCACAGTAGTCAAGGTGAGAAACTGTTCATATACGCAAATAGCTAAAATTGTCGTTAGTTTAAATAGATGAGATTTGAGGCCTCTTGATGAGCACGCTGGCATTAATGATATTATTTTTCACATATTACCGACAGCATCCTTCTTTTCAGTAGAATAAGGAAAACATCCACGAAATGTCGAGAGAAACTGATCAGTTGCTCGTGGAACGGGTGTTAATGACAAGAAAATATACAGCTCCAATTTCACACCGACGAAAGAGAAAAAAAAAAAGTCATGCACGTGACCAATCATCCCTCAATAGACCTACTATGGCCATATAATTCCAAAGATTTAGACCCTGATCGATATCTATGGGGCGGTCGGTGGTCTAGTGGTTAAGAGACTTGTCACCAATGCGAGAGGTTAGGGGTTCGAGTCCCACTCGGGGCAAAGAAATTTTCCTTCTCGTATGTGGCACCGTTCATTCGGGCCGATCGTTGGGGGTTCTCTCCGGGTACTCCGGCTTCCCCCCCCCCCCCCTGCTTTGGAAATGTTCAGCCCATCAAATTTGAAAAATAAATGCAATTCTAAATTCCGAAATTTAAATAGCTCAGCTGACCCTTCGCATCACGTGATTGTAATGTGTTTATGTCCAGTGTATGATTCACGTGAGCGTGCGTGTTGGGTTCAGTTCAGTGAAATTGGGTAAAGCGCCTATACAATACTCATTATTATTATCTCTTTTTTCGAAAGGAATATGAGCAGCTGTGTGTCGGTCATTTTGCTATCAACTCCACTATCACTAGCGTTTCATCCACAGATCCATGAAGGACAATAATTCAGCCGAAGATCAGACACAGAAGCCGTGGTCTAGATCACTTAGTAATCACCCCTCGGCAAAAGACTCGGTACCGGCCCAGCATGTAAAGGTAGTGTTTTTGTCTGTGAGTCCCAGACTGCTCCTCAGACCCACGGAGGAAACAGAGTCTGAGAGCGCGGGAGGCACTTGTTAATGGAGTGATTGATTTTCACAGAAGCGATCATTACTGTTCGGTTTGCGGTGTCTCCGTTTTTTGCCCCAGGAAGCCTCTTGAATCTGCCCCTCCGTGAGCCTCCTGGTTCTATGCTGACGCAGCGGATGGGGAAAAGTCTTAATTAACCTTGTTAATCCTTTCTTCTTCCAGCGGCATTGACCTGACAATCAGAGGTGGCAACTTCATAACTACGGCTACCATTCCAACTTCATTCATTTTATTTCTTTACATTTAACAACCATTTTTGGCACAAACTTGCCGTCCGTGATTGAGCGAACGCTATTAGAATTGATTTTATCCTTGTTGAAAGCAGCCATGCCCATCTTAAAATATAATCACATACAGTATATATTTATTAAAAGTCTTGAAAAGCTTTCTACGCAGGAAGGCTGTCTGTATATCATATTTCTTCTATTGAAACGCCGAAGATTGATATTTCAGCTGTGCAGCTTCCTTTCCATCGCCGGTGAATAGAATAACGATCGCCTTAATTGTATATTTGCAAACGTCACTCAGATATGCATTTATGCATTTGAGACACTGTTGGCGACCTTTTCACGCACAGAAAATAATTTCAAGATTACAGAGAGAAGGAAAATGACGAAAGGGGAGAGAGGTGGTGATAGTCTGTTAGAATGCTTTCATTTTTTTTTTTCTTTGTAAGCACGAAGAATGTGAGTTTTATGCGTGGGATTTTCATTCACCACTACCTTTATGTCGGAGAGGTAATTGCTCTCATACAAAATCACAAGGGCTTTTAAACTTTAAATGTAGGCTTTCAACAGATTCTGCCGTTAAGTTGATTGCGTTTTATATTGTTGACAGAAACCTGAATACATGTTGACACACGAGATCTTTGGATGTCGTCCTACATCCTATTACACCTTGTGATCATGTTGCGGTGATTACGTTCTCATTAGCACCAGAATACCTCGCCAGACTCTAAAATACTCGGCTTCATTTATGATAAGTGGCAAATGTGATTGTAGCTGATTCAAGATCTGGGCCCGTATGTAAAAGTCGAGGTTAATTTAACCCACGGCTACGGGCCTAACCCAGACTAGGACAAAAGAAACCCAAAAGCAAAATTAAATTTAAAAAAAAAGCTAAGATAGGAAGAAAAAATCCTCCTATAACGGCTCAGGCACCTGCCTGGAATGGGCCCGCTTCTTGAATTAAAACAAAAAACAACAGAAAATTTAACCCTACAGCTAGTTTAGTTCGAGGGTAGACTCTAACCCGGTGCTTAAGCCCCTAACCTCGACTATTACATACGGGCCCTGAGAAATAGGTGAATTGCACGGGGTTTATGGCTGGTGCCAGATCTCAAAAGTAGGTGAATTGACTGCTGTTTTGTCTTTGAGAGAGAAGCACTTCGCTGTTCATCGTGTATCAGCCAGAGATTACCACCTTTGGTGGCAAGAGAAATGCTAGGCCTATCAGTGGAATTCTGAGAACGCATCGCCACATCAAACACTGAACGCTCACCATCTACGCTGCTTTTTTTTTCTAGTTCCATCCGATCCATCGTGAGCACGGAGCTTTCTAAGACATGATTTAGTAATCAGCATAACACTGTATGGTGGCAACAAAACAAAAGTGAGTGCTTAACCTTCACCGGGCTATGTGGGTCATTTAGGACCCAGAAGGGTGTTTAACTCTAATTATCTCCTGAACTATTGGGAATTTTTCAGTCAAACTTTAAGTATTCCTCAAACTCCTAAAAGATCACATTTTCCCAAAATCTGGTACTATTTGGTGAAAAAATAAACAAATAAACAATGTCTGATTTTGAACACCACACAAACAACAACGTGGGTCGTTTAAGACCCAGACTTTTTACAGAGAGAGAATAGCGAATATTCCTGTCAGGACGATGTGGGTCGTTTAAGACCCATGCATTTCAAAGAGAGACCCAGGTGATTATTCATGTCTGGATGATGTGGGTCTTTTAGGACCCATACCTTTTGTGAAGAATAAAGTACAGCATTGCACCTCATCTCAATCTTCTCATTTATTGTGTGTGTGTGTGTGTGTGTGTGTGTGTGTGTGTGTGTGTGTGTGTGTGTGTGTGTGTGTGTGTTTTCCTTGCGAAGGAAATTGAGTTCTCTCTCATAAATCAGTCTGTTTCGGTATAGTTCCTTGAAAGTGAGGAACTTTCCAATTCTCCTTTTTCCAACAAAATCAAGAAGTATCACCAGAAACAAAAGCAATATGTCTGGAAAATGAACTTTCATTATCTTATTTTGGGCAAAACCGCCGGATGCAGATGCTTACGTTTCTGAGAAAAATCTGAAATCTTGGAGGCATTGTTCTTGGAATCGTGCCAGCTAATCCTAAGAATCCAACCACTGAGCATCGTTCTTGGAAGCGTACCAGCAAATATTTAAGAATTCAGCCACTGAGGAAACTGCTGTCAGCTGGCTTTCGGACGCGATTTTTTGGCCTCAAGCAGGCAACATTTGGGTAGGTATATGAACCCCTTATTATCTTGTATTGATAGCATGCTAAAGGCAAATATCTGTTGTTGTTTTTTTATGCACAATGAATATTTCTTTCCTTTCTGAGTGTTCAGATTGAAAGCAACATTTTGTTTTTTTTGTGGCATGGCATCCCATCGCAGAAGTTATTTCTCTGTATACGGCAACTTCCTTGTACCGTGATGTTTTTTCAAGCACCACGGTACATGATTTTACTCTAAAGGTACGATGTGCCAAGCACCTGAAGGCAAAGTTCTTTTTTGAAACAAGAAAGATCACACAATATTAGTATGACGGAATGAGAGAGAGAGGGAGGGGGGGGGCGGGGGGTGAAAGAGAGGAAGAGAGAGGTAAACCTTACACTGAAAATTTTTGTTTGAAAAAGATTGGAAATAACGCTAAATTTTATTCTATTTTCTTCCATAGGCAGCAATGGAAAGGCCTAACTTATTTGAAGCCCACTTAACTTCAGAAGAAGGGGCAGAAGCGGATCTACATTTTGGTAAGCTTCATATTATTTATTCAGTGCCTAAACAATTATTAGCGTAATAACAAAGGGTTATATGGGATGACGTTCGCCACCAAAATGAACATGTGTAGGCCCTGTACATGTGTATGCGTGTGTGTGGCTAGTTGTGTATGCATCTCTGCGTGCGTCCACACGGCGAATGCGTGTATGCTTGCATGTGTGTGTGTGTGTGTGTGTGTGTGTGTGTTTCGTGGTGCGCTATAGCTTGCGTACGCTTGCAGACTTTTATATGCATGTATCTGTGCGTGCATGCATGCGCGAGTGCGTGTGTGTCCTACACGTTTTGCACTGCATCACACTTATGCGCTTTTCTAATTCTTTAGGGAAAGGAGGCGCCGCTCAGAGCGTCAGGGATCCCGACCTTGCACCGGACGTCGACGAGTCAGTGATCAATGGCGAAGACCTGACAAGCGACGAGGAATATCTTCCACCGTCTGGTAGCTCTGATGAATCAAGTGACGAATCTGAACAAGTTGAGGAGGAACAACCCCCTCCTTCACAGGAGACACCTGCCGGATTTCCTCATATGATGACTACAGTAGACGGCACTGAGTGGAGCAAAGTGCCAGTCACGGCATCCTCAAGGAGACGTGTAAAGAACATTTTCAAGACACCACCAACTCAGGTGCCATCTAGGTGCTCTTTCATACAGTACCTCCCTTCAAAGCCTGATCGGTACGGGATCAAAGTGTTCTGGATCGCCGATGCCCAGAACAATTACCCTCTTTTGGGGATTCCTTATCTGGGAAGGCCTTTGGGCCAAGACAGGCAAGTGAACCTTGGCCGCAACATGGTTCTCCAGTTAGCTACACCCTTCTTCAAAACAGGTCGCAATGTCACTTGTGACAACTATTTCACGGACCTTGTCCTTGCAGAAACTCTTCTCAAAAATGGTCTGACAATGGTAGGCACAGTGAGAACCAACAAAAGGTTTCTGCCTGTGCCCTTCAAATCGGACAAAAGCCAGGGTCTCCATGAGAGCCAGTTTGCATACCGCCAGTCAACCACTATGGTCAGCTACCAAAGCAAACGAAACAAGAACACTGTTGCGCTGAGCACAATGCACGATGAGGGCGTCATCGATGCAAGTACGCGTAAACGGAAACCAGAAATGGTTCTGTTCTACAATGAAACGAAGGCTCTGTGGATGTCATGGACAAGCTGGCCCACAGCTACACAACGAAGAGAAAAAGAAAGAGACGGCCAATGGTCATGTTTGCCAATGTGCTTGACCTGGCAACAATAGCTGCCCGTTGCATGTACCGCATAAAATTTCCTGACCCGAGGATTCCCGTGGTGGGTTCATAAGGCAGCCGAGCAAGCAACTCATGCTCGCACACTTACAGCGCCGAGTTGAGAACGTGTATCTGCCCAGAGAGCTGTAATAATAATAATAAGGATAAGAATAATTATTAAAATCCTTCTTTGAAAAGTATGGGTCCTAAACGACCCACATGGTCGGAATAGGAATAATCACCAAAATCCTTCTTTGAAAAGTATGGGTCCTAAACGACCCACATCGGCGTTTGTGTGTAGTCAAAAGTCCAGCCCGGTGAAGGTTAAACCCACGCAAGCGATAACACCCAACAAGAACAACAAAACATTTTCAGTGGCTATCCAAACCAGGAACACGTAAACTTAGATTAACTGACATGTCTTTCTGTAAGGCAGTGAATGGAGAGGCATGTGTGCATGATTTTTTATTGGCTCTTTTCGCTTTTGTCGTCATTCCAGAGCTCGAGTTGACTGTAGTCAACGCTTTGAAGGATTTCTGGATTGAAGGATGTCCGTCTTTTGTGTGGTTGCAACGTTTATCTTGAAGCAATACCCTGTGTTTTGTGGAACCCTCTCTCTCTCTCTCTCTCCTTTTTTTCATGGCGTGCTTCATTTAGCTCGGCCCCTGCAAAAGGCAGTTTACGCTAGCAGTCTATGTTTTTGGCTCGTGTAATCCTTTTACCAGACCGAATGATGGACACCGCGCCATGTGAGAATTTCTCTGTTTACGGCTGCTGTGAGGCAGGACAGAGGCCTTTCCCGAATCTTGCCGGGATCACTTTTCTTTTTACCGGACCGATGCTTGTCCAGATGACTGACACCGCGCCGTGTGAGAATTTCTCTGTTCTGGCCGCTTTGAAACAGGACAGTGGCCGTTCTTGACTTGCCGGGATCAGTTGTCTTCCCTTGCGTTTTAGGCATACGGTGGTCTAGTGGTTAAGAGACTTGTCACCAATGCGAGAGGTCGGGGGTTCGAGTCCCACTCGGGGCAAAGAAGTTTTCCTTCTCGTACGTGGCACCGTTCATTCGGGCCCATCGTCGGGGGTTCTCTCCGGGTACTCCGGCTTCCTCCCCCTCTGCTTTGGAAATGTTCAGCCCACCAAATTTGAAAAATAAATGCAATTCTAAGTTCCGAAATTTAAATAGCTGAGCTGACCCTTCGCACCACGTGATTGTAATGTGTTTATGTCCAGTGTGTGAGAGAATGCGTGTGATTCACGTAAGCGTGCGTGTTGGGTTGGGTTCGCGGCGCTTTGAGCCGATTCAAAAAATTGGGTAAAGCGCCTATACAATACTCATTATTATTATTATTATACTGATACTATAAGAGGGCAATGCGCTGCCCAAAAGTTCCTTGCTTGTGAAACAAATAAATTGTCTTGGAGAATGAAATAATCCTACACTGCATGTAACTAATACTCTACATCTTTCTTTTTCTTTTCTTTTTTTTTTTTTTTTTTGGGGGGGGGGCTTAACCATTTTAACCTACTTCGTTCTGGTTACTGGCGCAAATACACAGGCCAAAATGTGAAGTAAAAGGCTTCTCCTGACAGACGGACCTTGTTTTAGTTGTAGTTTAAGCAAAACTTCGGACAGGCATAATTTATGGTCCTGGTCGGGTACTTCATCATCCAAAAACCATATCACGAGGAGGGGAGTGTGATCGACAAAAAAAAAAAAATCAGGATGAGTTATCGATATTGGACGACCTCTGAGTTCAAATTCTCTATTTTTTACATGGCAGATATTGCAGAGACCATTCCCACATGCTGGCAAATGAGTTTGCACTAGATATTGATAGTTCATTGCCATAACCTTGTCCAAAAATCTTCTCGCACTTGTTTACCTTGTGGATTGGAATTCGGGACATGACGTCATCGAAGGAACACAAAATATGACAGAGAAATTACATTCAAGTTTCGTATTAATTTCTCTGTCTGTGTACACGCACGACGTTCATCGGAAATCACGAATCATGGTCGTATTATCTGTCTTTTGTCATCATGGGCCCCCTTCGTTCTGATCCCAATAGTCTAGCTAACAGCTACTCGACTGCAATATGTTAACGTTTCCTTGTTTTGTTGTTGTTATTACGGTCGTTTTTGTTTTTGTTTTTAACTTCTAATTCAGCAGCTGACTAAATTTTCAATCTAACACAGGTGGTAGGGTGGGTGGGTGCGTTTATAGGTTTTTGAACATCCTTTTCCACCACGTGTGGATGATATGAAAGACGGGTCAACCAGAACTAAAGGCCTGCACAAATAGTTGGCCTCAGCCGGGATTTGAACTCACGACCCGCGCATTGAGAGCCCCAACGCTCTGCCATTCGGCTATCCTGCCTGCCCAAGAGAGTGGTAGATACTAGTTGATTTAATCGTTCTCACTGTTTTCTTTTCAAACGACTGAGTTCCTATTCGAGTTCTTGGTGAACATCAGATAAGAGTGATTGATTCGGTCTTGACCGGCGACTACCATGTGGTTAACGAGCTATTTTTAAACACATACTCTGTAATGAGGCGCCCGGGCCGACAGGAGATTGCAAGGGAAACTGACCCTGGGGATCGAGGGATTGGACAGGGGGTCTTGAAGATGTTAAGTGTTACATGACGGTACGCTTGTCCAGTGTCAGCTACAGTGGTCAAGACAGCTGGGCCAATCAGTGTCGCGCAATCGGAAAAAAAATAGTTACAGTATGTACGTGCGTGTGAACAGACCATTTCGTATTACCCCTAGTGTGTGCTCGACTAGGGTTGGCCAGCCTGGGGTAGTCATCCATATAGGTGAGTGTTGTACGAGCGATCTGAAAAAAAAAGTGCAGTGTCGTGCGTGTGAGCAGACCATTTTGTGTTACCCTTGTGTGTGTTTGACTAGGGTTGGCCAGACTGGGATAGTCAACTAGACCGGGGAGTGTTGTACGATCTGTAAGAAGCAACAGTACGTACTCTGTGTCGTGCGTTTGAACTCGTCATTTATTATTGTCCATATGTTTCAGGTGACCGACGGCGCGTCATTGTGAAGAGGTCAACAATGTGTCGAACAGTTCTGTCTGTTGCAGTCAGCACGCTGGTACTGTCTGCTGTCTTCACTTCTGTTACAGGTAATACTTAACACTAACAACCCTACCTCAATATTACATTCTCTCTCTCTCTCTCTCTCTCTCTCTCTGAAAAGTGCTGTAAAGCGTAAAAGCGCAGGTCATACCGCGCGCGCACGAGTGTGGATGTGTGTGTGTGTGTGTGTGTGTGTGTGTGTGTGTGTGTGTGTGTGTGTGTGTGTGTGTGTACTGATATTAGTGATGATGATGTATTTTGTATGTTTTTATTAGTGTAGCAAGGACAGATAGTAAGAGAGACCTGTGCGTCTATAATCTCATCCTTGAAAATACAGTTTCTCTCTCTCTCTCTCTCTCTCACACACACACACACACACACACACACACACACACACACACACACACACACACACACACACACACACGCACGCACGCACACGCGCGCACACACACGCACACACACACACACACACACACACACACACATTCCTTAATGAATCTTCGCTATTCACTAGTGTGTTCACAATGAGTTCAGTAATCAGAGTTCATGTAGGACTGTATCCAAACTTTGACCTATCCAGTGTAATCATCATCGCAGACAGAACGTAATTAGGAGCTTCTGTTACGGTACACCCTTTTTACAGCTTCCTGGTTTAATGCCATGAAGATCAAAGGAGCTGGTATGTCAAGGCTATAGAGCCTGGGGCCAGTTAATACCCCGATAAATGTCTGACATCTTGTTAGGGCCGATCGCCTCTCAGCTGTTGAGGCGGTAGTCAGCCTTGTAGCTTGTGGCGGGGAGTCATCAGTGAACGCTGCCCCTTCCGACATTGCTGGGTGTGTTGTGTTAATTACATTTTCTATCATGAACACTGTGGGTGGCGATAACTCTGTAACCTTGTAGGTAATTAACTTAGGTGCAAGCAGAGGATCTCGATGTAGGAATTCTTTCTCTTTCTTTTTACTACTTTATTGTCCCTTTCGGAAATTCGGGCTGCTTCCCCACGGGGGAAGCGCGTCGCCGCGGTGCAGCGCCACCCAATACATATCCTTCGTTTTTTTGTTTTTTTTGTTTTTGTTTTGTTTTTTTCTTTTTTTACAATTTTGCAATTTTGCTGGGGGAGGAAAGCCGGATAGCCCGGAGAGAAACCCCCGATGAGCAGCCCGGACGCCAGGAAAAACCGGTATCACATAATTATCACAAGCTGGACCTGGGCTCGAACCCACGCTTCGTCGCCGTGACATTGGTGACGGCCGTTCAGTAGCGCAGCGGCTAAATCCGACGCGCTACCTATTAGACCACCGCTCACCCCTTCGCGCAAAGCTAATCCTACGCTTCAACGGGAAACTATTCAATGTGTTTCCTGAATATTCGCGGCAATCGACATATTATACTCAATCTGTAGCCCACATGTTAGTGATAACCATTCTTAATGCCTACTTCCTGCACTGTTGGTGTTTGTGCTGCTGATTCCAGTGACGATGATGATGATGATGATGATGATGAATATAAATTCTAGGACTTTGGTGATTTATCGAAAGCGTTTTTCTAATTTTTTTTCTGTATCTGCCCTTAAAATAAAATTCCTATAAATGACTCCAGCCAAAATTATCACCATACCAACTCTGTACTCCCACGCAAAATACACGTCATCTGCCTCGCTGCTCGAGCCTGATTTACCCATTCTGTCCCAGGGGACGCAAGGGCCTTGAACAGATTACAGGTCCCTTGACCAAATTATCGGGCACAGGGCAAATCTCCGTAATAAAAGCGTGCAGCATCTGCCAGGCCCAATGCAGCTGAGTGCTTCTAGCGTGTCAGAATTGTAAACTGCTTGTTGTGAATTATTCGTCCTGAAACAAACCACATGCGTGGGTTGATGTTGCGTCTGCATCCACGTTTTTTTTTTTTTTTTTCAACGCTGTGCTTCAACGCTTAATCGGAAGCACGCTAGGTTGGTTTGGTGAGTTTCAGGGGTTTTAACGTCCTTATGTAAAAATAATAATAATAATAATAATAATAATATGGGGTATTTGTATAGCGTCTATTCCAGCAGCTCGAGGCGCTTTACAACTACGACACACGAACCAACACACACACACACACACACACACACACACACACACACACACACACACACACACACACACACA
Source organism: Batillaria attramentaria (assembly GCA_018292915.2). Lineage (NCBI taxonomy): Eukaryota > Metazoa > Mollusca > Gastropoda > Batillariidae > Batillaria > Batillaria attramentaria. The sequence goes on along the minus strand of JACVVK020000111.1, from coordinate 1,060,155 downwards.
CACACACACACTTCGACAAACACAACACCTTGTTTTATTATATTTCTTCTTTTTTTTTTTTTCCTTTTAGTCTGGCGAAGGACCTTGATTAGCCGCGAAACAGTGTTTGTTGCTTGCGCGGTGTTACGCCCTAAATAACACACACACACACACACACACACACACACACACACACACACACACACACACACACACACACACACACACACACACACGTAAAGCAGAACGGGGCTTGGAGGGGGGGGGGGGGCGGGGTAGTGCCAGGCAGAACACGTCAAATGCTTCCCGAAAGAAGTGAGACTTCACTCGAGATTTAAAGCGTTAGGAGTAGTTTAGTGGTGGATGGAGGCAGGCAGTGCGTTCCAGACTGACGGATCAGAATGGTGGGGGGGGGGGGGGGGGGGGGGGGGGGGGAGGGAGCACACGCTCGCCACGTCCTCTTCACTTATAGTATGCAAGACAGAGTTCATGCGTATCAGATCAGCCGATTCCACCAAATACGGGTAAACCAAAGACGGGGCAACAGTAAAAAATAAAGCCAGCACAATTTATTGGCGCCCAGCCATGATTCGAACACCGACCGGAGCACTGGGCAAGCACGTTAGGCTATTTACAGCAGGGAATGTGGTTGCGAAAGCACGTTAGCTTAAAATTCTAATTAACGATTTTTAGAGTTTGTCGAGTCGGAATTTGTTTGAAATGTGTATTTGGGGCTAATTAATACTGTACGGGTTTTGTTGTTGTTGTTGTTGTTGTTGTTGTTTACGGGATCCAAAGGGATTGTGGGGTGTAATGTAAATGTTCTTTCACAGCGCCAGTGATATTCGATTGCTGGTTGTTTATTTTCCTGTTTTAAAATGGTTTTACTGGTTTTCAGTATACATCACGACACGGATTTTCCCGAAGCCCCCCTACTATATAAAAGCTTCACGAGACCATGGGTCATCATTCTTAAGTTTTTGGATTTCTTTTTTTTTAAAGCAAGCACGACTGAATCGCGAGGTAGTCATTCCAAACAAGACAAACTAGAGCACTGTGTGTTTTTGTTGTTGTTGTTGCTGCTGTTGTTGTTGTTGCTGCTGTTGTTGTTGTTGCTGCTGTCACATGATCAACAGGCTCTGAATACCGGCGTCCACAGTGCCATCTGCTTTTTTCCAACGGACCACAAGCAAATTGTGATCTGTGACAAATGGCTAAAACATGAACATTCTCGTTACTTGGTACAACAAGTGGCCCAACTAGAATGTGAACAAATGTGTACCACATCTGAGCACCATAAAGCAACTGACTGACAGAAACATGTACATGTAATACGATAGTGACCCAGTTGTAGAGCATTGTATGTTATGTATAAATCCGAATCATGTGTACAGAAACATGAACATTTTCTTCCAAAGCCACGGCAGTAGTTGTTGGCGATAACGACACTGACGTTGGCGTGACAGACGAGCAGCGCCTATATCGGAGGTTGCGGATGAACCTTGACCCCTACACCAGGCCTGTCTACAATGCCTCACACCCAGTTGTCGTCAAGATTGGCATAACGCTCACGCAAATCTTTGACCTTGTAAGTCCTTCCTTTTGGTTCTTTGATTAATGTTGATAGGTGTCTTTATGTTTTCGCAAATTTCTGGCACTCCCTAGACACAGGTGGCCTTTACAGTAATAATAATAATAATAATAATAATAATATATCATTCTTACAAAGCGCAGTATCCCCACAAGGTGAGCTCCAGCTGAACTAATAAAACAAAAGTATGCAACACGTACTGACACAAGACAGACACACACGCGCACACACGTACGCACGGACACACGCACACGCACACACACACACACACACACACACACACACACACACACACGTACGCACGGACACACGCACACACACACACACACACACACACACACACACACACACACACACACACACACACACACACACACACACACACACACACACACACAATTACGCTATTCCTATTTTGATTCATGCAGTAAATTCATAGTTCTCTCGGTCAGCTCCACAAAATACCTGTATAATGATGTGACTAGTCATCATGCAAGCAGTGTCAGTAAAAAGCTTCTATCTAGAAAGTGTGAAGAATTTGCGAACGGGCTTTTTCACGATGTATATAAAGAAAACGAAGTATGCATAATTAGAGGCTTTTCCTTTGCATAAAAGATTTCTTTCTAATAATTTGAATAACTTAGGCAATTCAAGTGGTTGTCCTTTGGGTTTTTTGTTGTTTTGTTTTGAACTCGGCTTATTTCTAACTGCAGGATGAAAAGAATCAAGTTCTTACAACGAACGTTTGGCTTGACCATGTAAGTTTTTAGCAGATTTTCTGGTTTGTTGTTGTTGTTGTTGTTATTGTTGTTGCCGTTGTTGTTGTTGTTGCTGTTGTTGTTGCCGTTGTTGTTGTTGTTTCTTGCTTGGTATGGGCAAAGTGTGCGTTAAAGGCAGCAGATGTAGTTTTCTACACAGAAGTGCGTGTTTTGTCCCTTTTGCGTTTACCACTCCTAGCTCGGAATAATTATTTATCTACTTCGCTAAACATCAGGTTGCAAGTGTGTTCATCAGCTGATATACCGTTGCTTCGTTAGTGCACATGCAAAACCTACGGTGTGCCGTGTGATTTGTTGCATTTACATGATCTGCCTAGGAAAACGACATAGATTGAGAGAATCAGTATGACTGATAATTATCTGTTTGTTTTTTCAGGAATGGGTGGATGAGAAGATGCGATGGGATCCGGAGGAGTTCAACGGGCTGAAAGTGCTTCGTATTCCTTGCAAGCACATCTGGAAACCAGACATTGTTCTGTACAACAGGTGCGTGCCGTCCATTATCTATTTTTGTTTCTGCCTTCGTCTTTCAATCCCTGACGCTGATATTTTCAGCCCTTTCGCTACGCCTACGTCTTGCCTTTTGATCACCGTACGTCTTACGGTTATATCGCCTCTTCGTTATAATCTCTTTTTTACGCAGTTTGATCTTATTACCAAGAGCCGAGAAATGTTCACCTTTTAAAAAAATGTTCGTTTACACTATTATGTATAGTTTTTACAGGTTTTATTATGTTATGTTTTATTATATTTATTATATTTTTTGTTTTCTTTTGGGTTTGTTTGTTTGTTTGTTTGTTTGTTTGTTTGTTTGTTTGTTTGGTGTGTGTGTGTGTGTGTGTGTGTTGTTGTTGTTTTTTCTTTGGGGGGGGTGTATTTTTGTTGTTGTTTTTTGTTTTGTTTTGTTTTGTTGGGGGGGGGGGGCGCACTTAATTTGTTTGGCTATCATGTATTTGATAAGCGCATGATGTCTTTAAGGTCGCAAAGACCTCGACTGGGGTTTTCATTCATCAGAGAGAAACCATAGCATGCACGCTTTGACAAGTATACTGACTCCAACTATTATTTTCCAGGAAATTGTCTGTATTTCTTGTTCGGCGCTAAGCCCCAAAACATGCTCACTCCTGAACTGTAAACGTGTTCTTTCTCCGACACTCCCTCCCAAATGCTGATAAACACAGATATGATTTCAGCCGTTTGTTGATTTGTTTTCTCTAAAAAAGAATTTGTTGCTTGCTTGGCCCTCCAGTACTCTAGACAATTAGCAAACGATTGATCCAACCCCTTTGACCCTGTCCACTACCGGCGACTTAATCCGTTAACCCCTTGCACACCGCGTCTGGAAAAGCCCGGCGAGAGGAAGGATTGGTCTCCCCTTGATGACGTACGTTGACCTCAGCCGCATCACTCCTACGGGGAGTTCCACCGCCCTCGCTAATCGCCCCCCGACTTGTCTGCCCGTGTCCCAGAGACCCCTATGTGTCATTTTCCTGTGTCCCAGTAGCCACGATTCCGGGCGACAGATTAAAAGTGCGGTGTATACTTGCTTCTGGCAGCGTCACGGCTTATCATCCCAGGAGTAAATAGAGCGCTATCAGTGTCAATTATCATACAGGATTGACCCTACCCAGTATCCGAAGACTGCAATTTGTTATTTCTCCTGTCGCTGTCAAAGTCACGCTCTCAGACATTACTCAGCGTATTAGGACCACTAACACACGCTTATCTCGACCATCATCTGGACCAGGGCCCTAAGTGCCATGGATTTTATAGGCTCATAGGCCTTTGTTGCAAATGACGTACAGACTGGATCTTTTCAAAAAAGTTTCGGTGGTGAAATGATTTCTTCTGTGTTTGTCTGGATGTACTCAAGCACCCATCGCATTCCACTCTACAAATAGCGGCATTTGAAATTAAATAGAAAGATAGAAATTTGATTGATTGGTTCCCAATATTATATTGGTCGTCCTTGTAAATTACATTCTAATCATTGTCGTTTTCTTCGCTTTTGGTTTATTCTATATTCTTTTCGTAATTCAACTCCTTCTCAGATTTGTAGTTAATTCAATGAAATATTGCGTTGGGTGAAGTGTGTGTCTGCGCAGCGCTGAATTTATGGCAGATTTTGGGCCTTGGAATCTGGGAACTCTTTCAACAAGATGGACGAGGTAAAGAACACTTCTACGTCACACTTCCTCGTCTATCCCGGAGTTAGCTCCCATGCCTCAGCGGCAATCACGGGAAATGCGCGTCGCTTGTTCAAGCAGTCTCGACCATTAGGGAAAAGCAGGGTTTCATCGAAGTGGACTTTCAACTTCTTTGTGCGGCTCAATGCGTGAGCTCTGCTTCCACATTTCACTCCACGCTGAACGTCTAGGGGCCTATTTAGGGAGGCTGAAGAATTTCACCCACTGCGTTCAGTTGGCAACCGCACGGTTCTGTCATGCATGCTGAAGACCCGTCGTAATCACGGGCAAGACTGGCGGGCGCAGGGTCGATTTGACCTAACCCTCCCGGGGAAAATGAGAGAGTGCTGTTAGAATTTGCTTTGCGTGGTGTAACTGCCTGACTTTAAAGCCTTAGAACTATAAATCGTCTGGGATTTTGACAGCCAGAGTACAGAGAGGCACATAAAAGTTTGATTCTCTCCAGAATCGTGTCCCAGTGATATTTGCCTTTTGAGCTGATTGCCGTTTCAGCTTGATCCCGACCAAGAGTCAGCTTGGTAATCGTGACATGTCGAACTTTTTTTTTAATCTTGGGAAAAAACAAATGGTGAAACTTTGACAGTTTCCGCTTTTTGAAGCGTGATTTATCTATTTTGATGAAGTAAAAAATGCTCTTCAGTGTTCGGAGTGACCGCACGCTGAGAGTTCCTTTCGTCTTTTCTTGTAGCGAGCGGATGAGACTATGCAAGTTAATCAAATATTCTCGTACGTCGTTCTCACTGATAATATACCAGATTTAAAGTTGTATGCATGCGTGATGTATAATGACAAGGAACAAGATTACGATATCCGAGCAGGAAATTTATAGCATTCAGTTGCCACTTGCTGTCGCATGAATCATCTGTTGTTTACGTACCGAGTGCGTCTCGAAGCATATTCTTGCATCACGTAGACATGATAACATGTGACATCGTCCACACTCTATACCCGCTCACACCATGCCCTCGTCCCCTCACCCCCTACCTCTTCTCATTTACTACAACGCAATATGCATCCCCTTCCTATACCTCCCCTCCCCCCCCCCTCCCCTTTGAGAAATCATGCTGGTATGACTTGGCCCTGCAAATGATGACACACAGAAACTGAAGCAGTAGCGGCAATGTCTCTAATTTATACATGTGTATTGTATTTAGACTTTAGCGTTATAAATAGGATGAGTTAATATTTATTGCGCATGCAGTCACTGTCTTTCTTTCCTAACAAAATAACATTATTTTCTAAAGCATGAGAATTAAGTTACACACACACACACACACACACACACACACACACACACACACACACACACACACACACACGCACGCACGCACGCACGCACACACACACACGCACGCACGCACGCACGTACGCACGCATTTGCCCTTGAATCAATCTTTTTGTAGGAGCAGCCGAACTTTTTAGTTGGTTTTGGGTGTTTTTATTTCTACGGGGTAATGTCAATCGCTATTCAAATGGAGCAAGAAGAAATTAATCACACTTTACGATGTACGGTGTTCGTCTTCAGACACATTAGTCTGTGTAGCTATATTTGTTTCAAGTGTCGTCACGCTTCTTTATCATCTTCCGTCTCAGTGCTTGGTGGCAAGACTTGCATGTAATTCTTCATTGATTGTCTGACACTGATTGATGGGGTCTAGGGCTGCCTTCCGAGAAAAGTCGGCAGAGAGAGAGAGAGAGAGAGAGAGAGAGAGCTGCGAGCTGCGAGCTGTAAAAGTTTACAGTGTATTCATAATCCCATAATAATTAGAGATAAAGTGAAGATCGGCACTTAATCACTGAACTTAACTCTAGTTCTGATACTGATATGCTGTACGTCTTTGTACAACGCGTAGCACATGCCACTCTTTGTTGATTTATCATATGTAAACTGGTATGCCGTACGTATTTTGTCATATGTAAACTGATATGCCGCACGTATATGCTGTACGTCTTTGTACAACGCGTAGCACATGCCACTCCTTGTTGATGCGTCATATATAAGGCTGTCTAACACACTGATACAAGCATGACAACGTTCTATAACACGCATTACCATAGCCCCCCAAAAATAAAGTTCTACAATATGGCAATTCACAGGGTGAAAATGTACAGAAAGTTTGCAGTTGATAGAGAAAAGACTTTTGATGGCAGAAAGAGATGTCTCGCAGGACGAACGAATGATCAAGACTTTCCCAGGACAAGTAACTCGAACTTTGAACGACCGCAACACGCGAAGAGTCGAAGAAGTCTCGATGGCGTCCAAAGAGTGTCCAGCAGCCAGAGGCCAAAGTGAAAGATCGTGTCTGGAGGTCCAGGAAGGAGATGTTTCACGGCTAGTGTTAGCCAGCACCCAGTGTCCAGTCCCCCTCATTCGCTGTAATTACAGAATGACCGCGTGTCCGGAAATTTTCCTCTCGGCTTCCTAGCGAGCTATATTTACTCAAAGATCGATCACGAGACTTCTCCTTCGTCCGGGACAGTTTAAGACCTATCGTAAATGTAAATGTGCGGTTCTTGTAAGGGAAACGCAAAACGATTTCATTACTGTCTCAGCCATTTCCTTTACTCAACAGTTTCGACCTGTGACAGCCGTAAATGTGGCCTCTCTGTAGCGAAAATGTAAAACGATTCCCTTGTCTCTAAACCTTCCATCCAACGTGTTCGTGCGCTTCCAAACGGTTGCGTGACCACTCATTCATGTTATTTACGAGGTGAGGTCGATTTTCTCGCACGCGATGGTTTGTGTCCTTTGTGGTTACTGGAATGTACGGGTCGTCCCAGTGGTCTTTCTGACGTTTATTTTTTAAAAGAATCTTTTGAATATATCTCTTTGTATGTAGACGTAACGCTGGGGAACCCATGTCATTCCTCATTTGCTCTCGATGGAAACCACATTCACACCTTACTGACAGAGTTTTCAGAGTACGCTTCATTTTTTTTTTTTTTTTTTTTTTGTCGCTGTTGAAAAGGTTTAAGAACTGTAGAATTCGAAAGAAAATTTGCATTCAGATAATGTATTTTTAAATCACCTTAGTGAACGTGACTCTTGAAAACACGAAGGGTCCATAGTTACGGTCACACGGTTTTAGAAAGGCTGACCGACCTGAAACGTGATTTTATTCAGGGCTGGGGCGGGGGAGGGAACAGGGGAGGGAACAGGGGAGGGAACGGGGGACGGAGGATTTCGGGCTGGAGGGGGATGGGGAGACTGACAGAAACTGACAGAAAAGACGTCCCTGGTTCACTCGCCTGTCGCTTTATTATACTAGTTCATCCGACGAGGCAATAACATACCTTAAACCTCGAAGAGCATTACACAGTTCACGAGATAACTATCATTCAAAGCCCATGCATTTAACTTATTGTTCTCATCATGCGATCGTCTTGTATCTGTGGGGAAGATCCCCCCCCCCCTCTGGTGTATCCCGTGTGATGAGCCTTTTACCGTTCAGCACTTCTTGATCTCGTGCGTGGGTCTCGCCGAGACTCGTGACAAGTTTTATTCTGTTGACTCATTGAAGGTGTTGTTCAGGGATGTCCCCTAGGACAACATCTTCAATTTCTTGAAGGATGTCAACCTCTTTTATAAAGTATAGTCTTTCAGTATTACATAATCTGTGATATTGTTTTTAGTCTGGAAGAAGTCAGTCTTGTACAGGACCTCGTTTAAGCTACACACATTTTTAATGTATATTTACATCATGTTTTAAGCTGGACATATTTTATGTTTTAAAGGACCTGGCAGTAAGGGACTCTGTAAAGCCGCAAAATAGTCTTTGTTGCTTGCGCGGGGTTAAACCCTAAATAACTAACTAACTCACTCTTGTATCTGTGCTGCAGTGTTGAGGACTACACAGAAGGCTACATGCAGGCACTGGCCATGGTGTCTCACGACGGTAACGTCTTCTGGCCGCCCATTGTCAAGTTCCACTCTACCTGCCAGATCGACATCACCTTCTTCCCTTTTGACGACCAAGTGTGCACCATGAAACTAGGATCTTGGGCCTACGACGGCTTTCAGGTGAGAGTTTGAACCTTAGAAATCTTGTTCATTGGTAACACCTAAGTCCTTGCTGCAGGGAATATGTCGAGTATTCCCGTAAATTATGAGACTCTCTTCTGGCGATCTTTGTTGCCCACGCTTTCAGCACAACCACAATTGCTTTAATCTTAGACGACGTTCGGACGTCCCCCCCCCAAAAAAAAGGTTGCAGATGGCATCTATTTGTGTCTGCTGTTGGGTATGTGGTGGAAAAGGACGTTAAACTCCCAAACACCCACCCACCCACCCACCCGTGTCTGCTGTTGGGACACGAGTGTATGCTAATTACAGACGCAAAAAACATCTTTGTATAGTTTTATTCATTGGTATATTTAGCTCAAATCCTGCAAGTAAGTTTGGGGTTGTGCACGAAATGGCCTCCAAAAAAAATCATACTTTATCCAGTCAGCATGGATTTGAATGTGGCTTAGTGGGAATGGTGCACTTTGATTCTACTCGTGTATGCTGCAAGAAGAGCCGTGAAAGAATCTTTTATATTGCCTGATTTTCGCATACATGGTCCAAACCGAAAGTGAGTCAACGTGTGATTTTCGTGCGCGGTACATAGTGTATTAAACTATGACTGTTGATAGGCTGAGACTGCCCAGGGGAGCCGTGGTGGCCGAATGGTAGAGCTTTGGACTTCTAATGCTCGGGGCGTGAGTTCATATCCCGGCTGGGGCCAAATTTTTGTGCTGCCTTTTTCATCGTTGCCCCGTCTTTGATATCACCCGTATGTGGTGGAAAAGGACTTAAACCCCCAAACACCCATCCACCCACCCACCCGCCCAGTAGAACGGCAGGAGACGACGTATCTTTTATTTCACTGTTGCAGTTGTAATGTATACATTCATCTTCATATCTACCACTGGTTTGTGCAGGTGGACGTCGTAAACCGTTCAAGTGGCGTCGATCTGTCGAACTACGTCACAAATGGCGAATGGCACCTTCTCAAGGTCACGGCCGAGCGAAACGTCGTCTACTACCCATGTTGTCCAGAACCATTTCCGGATGTCAAGTTCCGGCTGTATCTGCGAAGGCGCACTCTGTACTATACATACAACGTCATCATTCCCTGCGTGATGCTGTCTACGTTAACGCTGCTGGTGTTCTGGATGAGCCCTGAGAGCGGAGAGAAAGTGACTTTGGGGCTTACAGTGTTGCTGGCCTTCTCCGTGTTCATGTTGCTTATAGCTGAGAACATGCCCGCTACATCAAGCTACGTCCCTCTTATAGGTAGGTGTTGAGTTCTCCACGCTCTCTCTCTCTCTCTCTCTCTGTGGGGAGCCGGGGTGGCCGAATGGTAGAGCGTTGGACTTCTAATGCTCGGGTCGTGAGTTCGTATGCCGGCTGGGGCCAAATATTTGGGATAGCTTTTTAATCGTTGCCCCGTCTTTGATATCACCCGTATGTGGTGGGAAAGGACGTTAAACCCCCAAACACACCCACCCTCTGTGTGTGTGTGTGTGTGTGTTTGTTGTTGTTGTTGTTGTTGTTGTTGTTTTTAATGTTTTTTTTTTTTTACATTTATGCAAAGTGTTTGTCATCTCAGTATAACAATCTGACATTTATAACGCTTTAAGCCCTAAACACTCACTCACTCTGACATTTGTAACACTCGTACTTACTGTATTTTGGTTAGACAGTATATGCTTATGCCTGTACCCGTGATCACCCGCCCCGCCCAATCCCCCCACCCTCCTGATGGAGCCCCAAAGTAATAAGCATTTCGTATTTCGTATGAATTAGTCATCAAGAGGAAGAAGGAAGTGTTTACAAGCATTCAGTTTTGTCAATACAGATATCAACGCCCTTCCTCTTTCCTGCACTTAGCGCCCTCTGTAACTTCTTTTCTTACGCTTTAGTTTCATCATTGTTGAATGCATTCTCAGTATTTAGTAAGCGATTACACCAGGTGTTACTATATCAAGAGAGAGTAGCGAGACCTGTTGGCAGAGCACTTCCACGATATCAGTATCAAGTATAAACACACTGTGTAAGAAACACTGTCTCACTGTACTCGACTAAACGAATTATTCGTTGTGTGCCACGATGCGCGGTATTGCTCACTGTGTTCACCCAACGTTCACCCAGTGTTCACCCAGTAACCTACATGTAAGCAGTGGAAGCAGTAAAAAGTACACCACACACACACACACACACACACACACACACACACACACACACACACACACACACACACACCTTGACACACAAGGATCCAACTCATTCCAAAAAAGAAGGGAGAATTTCACGAAAGCACAAGTGAACAGAGACTCGTAGTAAAACCTCCAAAATCCAGTGTATTCTGTGTGTCGACAGGATACTTACTCGTATACTTGGTTGTTTGTTTGAGGGTTTAAAGTCCTTTTTCATCACTATGTCACATTAGGATAATGTTGAAAACTGTTCAAAGGGTATCATAGACAGCATAAAGAATCGAACACATCAACCAAGAACTGAAAGCCCAGCGCTTTCGCAGAGCGGTTTCCCGTGTCCACCCGAAAACAAGAGACCCCCTGAAAAAGTTTTAGGACCAACGCGTGGACATCCAAATAAATAACTAACTTATTGCTAAAAATAAACAAGTACGCCCCCATCTCAGCCTCATACAACGGCACGTGGCCGACTCTATAGGCCGATTTACACCAAACACTCCATAGACCCTATACGAGGCCAGCTAGTGTACGCAAAATGCCAGACCTTGCGGTAGGTAGGGTCATACAGGGGAAACACCACATTGCAATTGTTTTGTTCTCCGTGCATGAAATGCATAAAATGGACGACTCCACTCATGTAAATCAAAACGGTCGAGCCCCAGAATTCAGCCAATCGCGTCCCGCGGCATGAGCACAACACATGGCATGGTCACTACAACGAGGGAAGCACGTGTAGTTTAATATGACTGAAACATGGAAAGAAAGCAGTAAGTCCATTGACGTCATTTGAGAATAAAGTCCATTACGTCATTCTCTTTAATTTTGAAATCACATTTCTTTCAAATACAGTGACGTCATAGGCGTGTATTATGCCAATACGCGGCAGAGTAAAGGGGGCGGGGTTTTGGCCTTAGGTCTTGCCGAGTTGAGTGGAGTCGTCTATTGCCAAACAGATAGTCCTCTGTTAAACATCACTCAGCCGTGCGTTTTATGTCCTTTGTGCAGGGATTTACCTGACCAGCGTCATGGGCCTGACCTCACTGTCTGTCATCCTGGCTGTCGTCGTGTCCAACATCAGTGTCAGGGGTCGTAAGGACAAGGTCATGCCCAGATTCCTCAGAACATGCATCATGTTCCTGGCTCGCATGATGTGTTTCAAACTGCATTACGTCACGGCAGGTGTGTCGTCAGGCCGCGTGCTGTCGCAGGGTCAGCGATCGCGCAGTGGGGTGCTCTACAAAGGCGTGCAAAATCACCTGTCAGCCGACTCTGGCTGCGGACTCATAGACCATGACGTTGCCTTCGATTTCCAAGGAACGAGCCGCGGCGTTGGCGGGCTACCAGAACAGTCGTCGTCCGCGGCAGCTCTCCGGGCGGAGTTCCGACGCTCAAGACGCGAAGAGCGCATGAGGGGAGATGGCTCTGCAGACATGGAGGACATTCTGCTTCGGTTGCGGGACGTTCTCGCTCGCGAGGAGGAGAAAGACAGCGGCGAGAACTTGTGTCGTGAGTGGCAGGAGGCGGCCGAAGTTATCGATCGTTTTCTGTTTGCAATCTTCGTCGTGGGAACTTTGGCGGCCACGATTACGTCCCTTGTTATCTTGCCGCTGACCAAGAAACCGCTAGACGGCGCCGAGTAAAGTGTTACTTGAAAGATTCTTGTCCATAAGGCATTGGCCATGATTTCAGTTCTTCCGTGATAACACACACACACACACACACACACACACACACACACACACACACACACACACACACACACACACACACACACACACACGTGTATTTTATTTTCCCAGAACGAAAATTTACTGACAACAAGTAATATACGAAAAATACGGCACCGCACAACACGTTGAGAAGCAAATGAGCAGACTTTATGTCCAAGTCGAGGTTGTTGTAATATTATATAATGACATTGATAATCATACGCACAAGTATACTCAACACATAAGCAGACAAATACGGTGCCATTATTATCAAGGGTGTAGGAAGAACCTCACTTGAACGAAATGGTTCGGGATTTCTCAAGTGTACAGCTGCCAAATTTGAACTTCTGTAACTTTGACATGCATGACAATATGGCCAAAAGTGAGACTCGCTACTACTCTCTATCTTTGCTTTTGTTACTGTACGCAGAGAGACTCCCCACGATCTGCATTAGAACTCTGACTGAACTACCACACTGGCGTGAACTGCACGTGCGCGACCTTGCCCTTGCTGTGTGGTTGACTCTGAGCCTGTGATTCCATCCTTCATGTCATATTAGTGAGACACTTATCACAAGATTTTACTCGTGAAACCTCGTAAACTTTTGCTTGCCGTCTAATGTTAATACAAACAACGCATGATAGAACTGGTAAATGATTTGTACACGTGGTGACTATTAAAGTATTTCGAAATTTTAGTGGTGATGGCTGCTCCTTACACAGTACCAATACGGCAGATCTGTGATTTGTGACTTATGGTTGTATTTATTGCCTCTTGTGCAATCATCAAGTGGGACTGTGGGTTCTTTATTTTGCCAAATAATTTATGATGTCGTGTGTTGAACGCTGTCTTGTTGAAGACAGGCGATGTGTATTCTGCGAGAACCTTCTTACGGCCAGTGATTCACATGTGCATTTCTATTTCATTTTTGTTTTCATTAGATTTGTCCTTCATCCTTCGTTTTCACAGGGAAGGTTTTGCCTGCCTGTAGGGCCATGCTATTTGAAATTATGCCTGCTTAATGCCTGCTTGTGTGTCATACATTTTTTTCTCTCGAAATTTTCTGCTGAAAACTAATGCGCAGAAGCACACTTTTTGCAGCGTTTTCCATCTAAATGATAAATGAACACCATGTAAAACTGACAGAGGCGAGATAATATTTTCGGAAGCAGAAGAAGGGGAAAGCTCAAGTAAACGTGTTGATAACGGGTTGCGTTGACCACCCAATGCGGCATATAAAAGACTTTGAAGAAAAGTTATATGCAATTAACAACAGAATTCGTCTTCACAGCAAAAACAGCGAATGCAGTTTCAATGTTTATCTTAGGCTGCTGTCATTACGTACAGCGTGAAGGTCAGAATGGCTCGCGTGCTATCCAATGTGGGTCTTCCGAACATGAGTGTCTGGTGCACTGCTTCTGGGCTGCTCATTCGGGGGTTTCTCTCCGGGTTATCCGGCTTTTCTCCCCCAACAAAATTGTAAAAAAAAAAAATAAAAACATATAGGATAGGTATTGGGTGGCGCTTCACCGCGGCGACGCGCTTTCCTCGGGAGAAGCAGCCCGAATTTCCCGAAAGGGATGATAAAGTAGTAAAAGAAAGAAAAGAAAGAAAGAAAAGCATTGTTCGCAGCTTGAAACACTGACGGTCGAGGTTTGAAAGTTCTCGCTTTTCAAACAAGTTGTGTGTGGTTGTTCACTGTGTTATGTAAATCTGAATACAAATTAAAGTAGACTATGTGTGGTTGTGTTATGATACTGCTTTCAGGAGCTAAGATAGGATAGCTGACTTTTCTCTTAGAGTCGCCGTTGTCGTCCGATCGAAGACAAGACGGGAGCTTTTCTTGGGCTGCTTTAAAAAAAAAAATAAAATATGCTAACGATATGATATCACTCACATCCACTGTTTTTTTTTTAATTTTTTTTACGAATACTTATTACGAGTACTTAATTAACACATTTCGTTCCGCGCACGAGTACCCCATTTTCATTTTTATTATTATTATTTTTTCTAACTCTTTTTCAGTTTTGGCCTAGTATGCGAAAATCAGGCGAGATTTACTGGTTCCTGATCGGCTCTTACTGCAGCAAACACGAGTAAAACCAACGTGCAACACTCCCACTAAGCAACACTCCCACAAATTCAAATCCATGCACACATGAATTTAACTCTCAAAAGCCCATGCAAAAATCGCATTTTCACTCGAAATCTTCAGATCACTTGAAGCCACTATTATGCAATCTGCAGCAGTGTCGCGCCCAGCGTGGAAGACCCACGCCTTACGTAATAGTGGCTTGTCGTTGTGGCTCCTACTGGTGTGCAGTGGCTTGTTCTTTTTAACTAGTCTTATCATTTAACGGGCAGGAGGCGGTCGAGCTTGGGCTCTTAGGAGTTAATCATTGTTTTAGTGAGGCCACTGGAGCACAACCCCAAGCTTACTTGGTAAGAACTGAGTTAAACTATTCACCCTTTTCTAAACTGTCCTCATCGGTCAGAAAGCTTTCAACAGAATGGATGTATATTTTCTACCGTCATCTGAAAAAGGGCTAAGCGCTTATCAAATCCATGGTGCTTCACCCCTTTATCCTTTGGTTGACTTGATCGTCTCTTTTTCTGTTTCTTTTTATGTTAGAGTTTTTGTTTGTTTGCTTTTTCTGTGGTGGCTGCTGGACTTTGTAGGAATAAATATGACTGGACAATGATTAGTAGAAAACATTATGTCACATATCATGTAACTGACATCTGAATCTTTGCAATAAAGAAATCAGTATTTACTGACGTGTGCAGTTTGCGTTGATATGGATGATTGCGTGTATTTGATTGAATGAGTTAAATTAAAAGTAATTACAGCTGCTACATGCAAATCAAAGACATAAAAAAATGAAACAATTATTTTGACATTTTGCATCGTCCAGACTCTGTAGTATTAATTCCTCTCTCTCTCTCTCTCTCACACACACACACACACACACGCACGCACGCACGCACGCACGCACGCACGCACGCACGCACGCACGCACGCACGCACGCACGCACGCACGCACACACACACACAGCACTCACTGAGACGGGCAGGTGCGTTCGGTGCACCATACACGTCAGCATCGATGACGCACGTTTTCTTACGTCATTGTCAGAGTTACACTTGCAAAATCGTCTCTGCGGGAGATTAGCAGTGATGTGCGTTTGTACCAAACACATGTGACGTTGATGGAAGAAGCAGTTTTGATGGCGATACCAAAGATCCTGGAAACATAGGCTTTGCGATACTGTAGACACTAAAACTGAGGATGCAGTAACAGCGTTGGTAGCTTAAAATGTCTCTGATCATCATCAGAAAAACTGTTAAAGGTTCCAAGAACAACTCTGACGTCAGCTGGCGATCGTTCATTTTCTTACGCCGCCCCCTCCGTCTGGAACGCTTTACCTGTCACCGTTAGGGATCTTCCCACGCTGACTCAATTCAAAGCCCATTAAAAAAAAAAAAAAAAAACGCCTTTAGGCAAGCTTTCGAGCTGTAGTCCGACAACTGTTTCATCGGCACTCAGAGAGAGAGAGAGTGTGTGTGTGTGTGTGTGTGTGTGTGTGTGTGTGTGTGTGTGTGTGTGTGTGTGTGTGTGTGTGTGTGTGTGTGTGTGTGTGTGTGTGTGTGTGTGTGTGTGTGTGTTACCGGAAAGAGTGTTTCGTAGGAAACAGATAAGCGCTATATAAACTGTATTCATTATCGTTATTATCAAAATGTCTATTGCTTTCTCATTATTCGTCTTTTGCGTTTTCAAGACAAGTTCTCTTGCTTTTCTTAAAAATCATGAGAAGGAAGTTACCAATAGTTTTCCCATTCTTTTAAGTAGGCCTATTCACAGCCACCGAAACTTAAACTAAATATACCACGACAATTGTGATATTTCCTATTAGCGACTCGATGAGGAAGATTCACTGTTCTGTTTCCGGTGTAGTCCGTCGATGACTGCGATAAGACGTTACTGACTGTGTCACAACCACCCATGAGATTAAAGAGGCAGACAGAGATAAACAGATAAATACTGCAAAGAAAGATAAAAGAAGAGTAAATGCAGTGTGAGAAAGCACTGTTGAGAAAGCACTGTTTCCGCGAGGACGTTGTTTCTGTGAACCAGTTAAAGTCTTCATACGTTTGTCAGCGTGTTTATCTCATTTAAACCAGACAGAGTTTTAATCCATATATGTTTACATCTTGTTTTACGGAATAGCCTTATATCTTGGTAAAGATATGGCAGACTGGGGAGCCGGGGTGGCCGAATGGTAGAGCGCTGGACTTCTAATGCTCGGGTGTGAGTTCGTATCCTGGCTGGAGCCAAATATTTGTGCTGGCTTTTTCATCGTTGCCCCGTCTTTGATATCACCCGTATGTGGTGGAAAAGGACGTTAAACCCCAAAACAACCACCCATCCACCCACATGGCAGACTATGCTTAGCTGCGAATTAGCCTTTGTTGCTAGCGCGGCGTTGAGCCCTAAATAACTAACTAGGGGCGGTCGGTGGTCTAGTGGTTAAGAGACCTGCCACCAATGCGAGAGGTGAGGGGTTCGAATCCCACTCGGGGCACAGAATTTTTCCTTCTCGTATGTGGCACCGTTCATTCGGGCCGATCGTCGGGGGTTCTCTCCGGGTGCTCCGGCTTCCTCCCCCTCTGCTTTGGAAATGTTCAGCCCACTAAGTTTGAAAAATAAATGCAATTTTAAATTCCGAAATTTAAATAGCTGAGCTGGCCCTTCGCACCACGTGATTGTACTATGTGTATGTCCAGTGTGTGAGAGAATGCGTGTGATTCACGTGAGCGTGCGTGTTGGGTTCAGTTCGCGGCGCTTTGAGCTGATTCAGGAAATTGGGTAAAGCGCCTATACAATACTCATTATTATTATTATTATTATTTGTCAGGCATACATCAACGCTGTGCCGAATTCATACACCAGAATCAGTTACTTGGGACACAAAGTAGCTTCTGAAACCCACTGTGTTGACGCTGATTGGCGCATATGTTGTTCTACGTAGAAGCGTGCCGCGTATTAAGCAGACGACGTTATTTGGTTGTGGACCGAAAACCAGCTTGACAGCGCTGATAGTTGGTTATTTTTAGCGACTTTGTCGATCGGCGTACGGTGCGGGTATGGAAGCACTAGGCCAAAGACAGTCACCATTATTTCTCCACTATAAGAAGACGCAAAGTCACGAAAATGGTCGCAATGGTGAAACGGAACATCTATTCACTTGGGCAAACAGCCTGACAGTTTATGCCATCAGAACTCGTATAACAGATAAAAATCTAAAAGTTCTTGAAAAGTGCATTGAAGTACATACAACAGCAGGAAAAGTATGGAATTGGAACAACACTTCAGACACGCGATTGTGAAATCTAAAAATCAAATCAAATCAAATCAAATCAAATCAAATCATCTTTATTGTCCAGTTAAAAACCGGAAAATTTTCTTTCGGTGCTCGCTCTGCACAATATAAAAAAAAGTTAAGAATATCACAACGTAAAAGTATACGCTTGGTAATTCCTATAATAAATTAGGCTAAATAATGCTGTTAATAATAATAATAGCATGACTAAAATTAAGAGTCCAAATTTGCTGGTAGTGGTGGAGATGACCTTTCTTGCATGGCTGTTGCTGATGTTATTATTGATCTATTCAGTTTCTTATGATATACGTCTCGTAATGGTAGCATGCTGAATTTTCTTATACTATCGGTTATACATCTTTAATGTTTAAATTTACACGCGGAAGCATTCCAACAGGGAAAGCTGGAGGCTGAAAAATGAAAAACTGACAGAGGTCACGAGATACGGGGGCAGGAAGTAGGCCAGTAGCCAACAATGCATTGTCAATCGCTCACGTGATGCTTATATCTCCTAGTGAATTCTTGTATACCACTTAGAAATGAAGGAAGTAAAGGGTACGCGCGCGCGCGCTCGCGCGCACACACACACACACACACACACACACACACACACACACACACACACACACACACACACACACACACACACGCATTCTGAAACCGATCAACCACTGTTCCGTGTCACATGTTCGTCTTCCTGATTACAGCACGAGACAAAATCTTCCGACTGAAAGTTATCACCCCACACAATCTGTGAACCAGAAGTCATCACCCACGCACCGCGCCCTTACTGGAGAGAATTACCAGCCAGGATGGACAACAGCAACTGTGAAAGTCACCCTTACCAAATACTGCAGTATGTCTGCCAGCGATGCCGCGTAATGCTATGCCTAGACTGTCTGTTCGGCGTGCACAAAGGGCATCCGATGATTGACATAGGAGAGGCCGCAGCCGTCAACAGAAAACTACTCACAGCCATGAACGAGGAGGTTGAAAGCAGTATCCACGTAGTGCAGTTGCAGCAAAGAGATGCTGAAAACGACTTCAGAAAGTTCGAAACGTCGGTGGCGACAGCGAAATCTAAAATCATGGAAAGAACGAACAAACTAGTTAGACTCGTGGAGAAATGTCGCGACGCCACGCTTGAAGTGCTGGACACGGTCGCTTCCGTCGGGTATCATGAACAGGAAGGACTGAAGAGGCATTTGGAGAAAACGAGGACGACACTAAGCGATTCAAGTCGTTTGATAAGCGATACTTTGAGGAGCCAGTCTGCTGTTCAGGCCATCCGAGTTGCCAAAGTGATGAAGGGACGATTCAGTCAAGACAACAGCACTCCTGATGCTCTCCAAAGAGCAGCTCGTAGACACGAAGTGCTGGTAGATATCGGCAGGGATTCAGAGTTCACTGAGCTGAGTGAATGTGATATCAAACGGTACATCGGAAAACCAGCGTTAGCGCAGGTCAGCAAAGCATTTCCGTACATGGCATCTGTGCGCGAATTCCGTTATTCTGACAGTCCTACTGCCATTGTGACGGATATTTATCCTATGAGGGATGGGAAAATGTGCGTGGTCTTTTCTGAGAATGAAAAGAGCAAACCTGAACAGTGTATTTCGGTGCACAACTTAGATGAGACGGCGTTTGTTATCAAGGACCACGCGGCCTTGGAACACAAACACATCAAAATGACCAGCGTGTCGTCCAAACTGAGGTTCGTTTTGTCAACTCACCCAAATTCTCCAAAGTCAATAAGCCTAGTCGCAGATGAACCATCACTTTCAAACAGAGACTGTTTCAGTCCCGAGGTATACACAGCATATCCGAAACGTTTCTGTCTCAGAAAGACAATGACAGGAAAGTACAGCGTAATTGATGACACGGATAATTCCAACGAAACCGAAGTGTTCAAACTGCAGGCTGACAATCCCTCCACAGTGTGTGCAAACAACACAGGAGATTACTTTGCCGTGATCCAAAACCAGATCCCATCATCTTCCATGAAACAGCTTCAGAGGCCATCGGTTGCTTTGTTCAAACCACCAACAGCAACCTCTTTTGCTCTTTTTCGACCAGAAATCGAAGATTTCGCCCCAACCGACATCTGCTTTCATTTCATCGAGAACCAAGAAAAACTGCTCGTGGCTGATGAAGCTAACAACGCTATCTACATCGTCAATTTCCGTAATGACGTCACTCGAGATGGACAACTTGACAGAGTTGTGAAGTTGTGTTCAGGGTGCCCTTGGCTCATTGCTCCGAGCAGCCTGGCAGTAGACTGCAGCGGGGTCCTGTGGGTCGGTTGCAGAGGCGGACATATTTTGCGTGTTACTGCACCTGAGATCAACGCGGACCGCAATTGTGAGGTAGGGAAATAGATTTGGGTCTCTGTTTGTTTTTCATAATCAACAGGCTCTAAGAGTCTCAGGATATAAAATTGCGTGTCTGCACGTCTGGCATGGCCAGCAGTCCTCGCAGACGATCCAGCACATACCGGCCAATCAGAATCCCGCTTGCTACTGTGGGTGGACATGTGCACTAGCTTCCCTCTCTCTACAAGATTTCCTGCAAGGAGGCTAGCTCGCATCCATTTAAAAAAAAAATGTTTTTAATAATCAACAGGCGCTAAGTCTCAGGATAAAAAATAGACATAAGTCTTCGGGTTGTTGTTGTTGTTGTTGTTGTTGTTGTTGTTGTGAACGTCTACAAGTAGAATATTAACTAGATAAACATTCTTCATCAGTTACACGTCTTGTTGTGAACGTCGAGAAATACTTGAGAACGACAGGCCTATCCGGGCTAACATTATAGGTGCGGAAAACCAGAGAGAGAGAGAGAGAGAGAGAGAGAGAATGATTTGTTTACAACTTTTTTTCTTTTCTTTTTTTTTACAGCCAGAACCACGCAACGCCGTTTCGCCTACGGACGCCGTGTACTCTGATCCAATCGATGAACGCCTGTACGACGACATCAAAGAGTTTGGTTTACCTGAACCCACGTCCTCCAATGGAACAATCCCTTTACACGTACTGGGTGATGTGAGACGCCCGATTCCTAGACAGCCTGAAAGAGACAATTTCTCCGTCGAGACTGAAACATATCAGGACTCTAGCAGAGAACTGAACCGACGGCCGGCAGGGCGTCGTGATACACGTGAAAACTACGAAAATGTGTCAGACGAGTATGAAAACACACTGTGTCTACCCACACGGGTATTGACTGTCCCCAAACCACAGTCACAATCCCCGCCAGTACCCATAAGGCAGGTGGGTCTGAAGATGACGTGTCCACAGAACATCATCTCACAACCACGACAGTCTCAGCATGAAACTGGTCATGCTGATCGCGGAGAAAACGGGTCGACATTTCACTACGCGAGTTTCAGAGAAAGTCACAATTTTTCTGCGCTACTGCAACAGCCGGGTAGAGACAGATCTCTGGTCACAAGTTTCAGAGAAGGTCTCAGGTCTACCCTTCAGCAGTTGCCGAAGGCAGAGACACTCTTAAACAAGAGTTTCACAGAAAGCCCAAGGTTCACACGTCAGCAGTCGCCGGCAAGAGAGACATCCCTGTGCACAACTTTAGGAGAAGATACAAAGTCTACTCTACTGCAATCGTCGACAAGAGAGGCATCTTTGTACTCGAGTTTCAGAGAAAGTCCAAACTCTGCTCTTCAGCACTCGCAAGCAACAGAGGCATCTTTGCACACTAATTCCAGAGAAAACCAGGTGTCTACACTACAACAAACGTCAACAAACACTTCAGCTACCGATCTTCAGTCGAGACCCACGATGAACTCTGGACAAAACCTTCATGCGAACACAATGACAATGCCCAGTCCAAGAGGCGTGGCGTCTCATTCCTCGGCCCCATCATTTGGGGAAGAACTGGCTGTGACGTTCGCTGCATTCACTGAGAGAAGAAAAAAGAAAAATCAACAGCCGTGCGCCCGCCAACTTTCGCGTGGGGGTGCTTCAGCAAAACCCCCTCCACCTCCCAAACCAGAACATTTGAAAGAAGTGAAAAGTAGGCGGCCGCAGAAACCGTAAACGCGATTTTTCGATTTCGGTTGTTAGATATGCTTTAGTGTACTGCTGGAATTCAATTTTTCGTATATATGAATGATGATAACAATAATACCAGTTATTATGCACTTCTTTTCCTCTGACAGTAAACGGGAAGAACTCGCCCGACCCGATGTCGCGTACGGTGGTCTCCTGGGCCAGCATGTAATAGTCGGGGTTTGGGACTTTAGCCCCAGATTAGAGTAACCTCGAAGTAAACTAGCTCTAGGGTTAAATTTTCTGTTGGTTTTTGTTTTAAATCAAAAAGCGGGTCCATTCCAGCAAGGTGCCTATGCTGTGATAGAAGGATTTTTGTCTTTCTTCGCTTCCTTTTTTTTATAATTTAATTTTGTTTTGGGGGTTCTTTTGTCCTAGTCTGGGTTAGGCCCGTAGCCGTGGGTTAAATTAACCTCGAGTTTTGCATACTGGCCCAGCTGATCTGTCGAAGATAGTGAAAGTGATACGACCGACACGACGGCAAAAAATAAGTCAGTTGGTAGATTAACTCAGGGATTTCGAGTACGCGACTACTACACAGACAATCCAATACAACAGAGGTAATATACGATTACGTCCAAGTGAAAAACATCTGTGTCATGTAAAACTGTTATCAGCAACGTGTATAGTTATCAATGACCTATGGATCAGGGTGCAGCAGTGGAATAGCAAACTAGAACACATCGTTATCCACTGAGAAGGAACAGCAATCACCAGCTGATATACTTTCAAACTTGGAACCGGCAGAAAGGACGGTAAATCCTTCGTAACTGCTTTCGAAGATTGTTACTGGTTGTTGTAAACTGGAGAAAGGATGGCCGAGAGAATGAGTTGCAGCGACCATCCAGACGAGATGATCAGGTTTGTGTGTAAGCTGTGCGACAAGCTGATCTGTCGCGATTGCAAACTAACCGAACACGAAGGCCACACCTCCACAGATTTGAGGAAAGCAGCTGACGAAGCGAGAGAACGCATAGCAATCGCAAGCAGCCAGGTAGATATCTACCTCGCGAGTGTACGGTCATCCTTAGAGCAGATCGAAGGAAACGCCAGAGAGTTTGAGTCGTCAGTGCAGGTGGCGAAGGAGGCCATGGAAATGAAACTAGAAAATATGATCACTTACATCAATAAGCTTCGTGTTGAGCTGATGTCACGGATGACGAAAGTCGAATCTGAGGGTCGTTCACATTATGAAAGCGCTAGATTACTGTTTGAAGAAAAGCATGCGTATCTCCTGCAGATTAAAGAGAGTGCAGACGGACCTGACAACGATTTTGGAGTGCTTGAAAAGGACAAATGGTTTAAAGAAAACGGTCCTGGGAAAAATTCTTTCATCGATGACGTGGAGGAAATTCGTCCCAAGCACAGACTTGACATTTTTCTGAATGGAACAGACAAAGCAGACTATCAGAAAGCAATGAATAGCTACGTCGGGTCTCCTTTGCTTGCACAGATAAGCACGAATTCAACCACTCACATGGTATTGCCAGAGTTCTGGTGCACAAAGCAAAGCGAATGCAAGGTCAAAGCCATTTATCCCGTGAAAGATGGACAAGTTGTCGTTGCTTATAGCCTTGATGAGGAGGCTGGTACCCGAGTTGCGGTCTATGCACGAGACGGCACAAAGCAACTGGAAAAACTTCTGGAATTCCCAGGAAATGTTGTAATGGCCCGCCTGTCCTCCGATATGCTGCACATCGCCTCTCACACTGGTGAAAAACGAACGATGATGGATCTTGGCCAAGGAAGTTCTGCTTCAGACAGATACAGCATGCATTATTTGCGGGCAAATGGACCCGGAAAATATAAGGTATTACAGAACCTGCAAGGACAACGAGAAACGGCCCTTTTTGAAGTTTTTGCCGATGACCCAATTTCCTTGTCTGTGAACGAATCGGGGGACTACTTTGCAATACTTCAAATGAACAAACAAATCGCTATTTTTCGGAAGGGGGAGTCGATTAAAACTGACACATTTATCGCTTACGTTGACAATTTTCAACCACGTGATATCTGCTTCCATGTCATAAATGGCAAAGAGATGCTTCTGGTTGCTGACACGGGAAACAACATTGTTTACATCGTGAACCACCACGACCGTTGTCGTCTCATCGGTCCACTGGTTTCTGGCTGCCCAATGATTGCCGCTCCTACAGCACTGACGTCTGATAACTCTGCAAAACGACTCTGGGTTGGCTGCAAAGGGGGACAAATTCTGACTGTGAGGCACGCTGCCGCGGATTCTCACGAAGACGAGGAGGTACTGAAGAATCTCTCTCTCTCTCTCTCTCTCTCTCTCTCAGAGTGTGCACGAGTTAATGAAAATGTTGACGTGCATGTGTGTGTGTGTGGGGGGGGGGGGGGGGGGAGGTCTGCCGATCTAAGTACGGAAGTGGCGCGTGCAGATCAAGGGCCCATAACAGAAATATCGAGGGTGCAGAGAAGCACAGCACATGCGGAAGTCATGCATAATCATTCAGCAAATAACCCACAGCTGTTATTACTCCTAATTTGTTTCAGGCTTATGAAAAACCCGTATTTCTACCGCCTCCTGACGAGAATGGGTCTGTGGGATCCAAACCACGAGCTGCACACAGGCACAGGTTTTCTGCTGCAGCTTATACCAGCCCCGCGACGTTTGCAGAAAAACAAGAAAAAGTAGACCAAGCTTTGAAAAGAAGTCAAACCGAACGGACAGTTAGTGAGACCCACCTTGTAGAAAAACCAGTCGTAAGCCGTTTCTCTGTGAACTTGCCCACAGAGAAAGTACTGCTCCCAATCCTAAAAAGAGACGCCAAAAAGGGAAAACCCCCGAAACCACTGCCGAAGCCAAAGTGAAAGTGACCAAATGATAGTCACACTAGCAGCAACGATGAGCATGTGCTAGATAAATCGGGATACACTTTTTAGATTGTGTGTTGAGTGAAAACAATTTTTTTTTTCAACACAAGAATAATATTCGAGTGGCATGTCCACGAAGCATGTGTTTCGGCAAAATTGGTATGTATGTATGTATGTATGTATGTACGTACGTACGTATGTATGTATGTATGTATGTATGTACGTACGTATGTATGTATGTATGTATGTATGTATGTATGTATGTATGTATGTATGCACTATGACCCGAGTACTTACGTGTATGTATATATGCAGTCAGTACGTATGTGCGAGTGGGTGTTTATATGCTTTTTTCTTGATTTTGTTTTGTTCGGTTGTGTGTGTGTGTGTGTGTGTGTGTGTGTGTGTGTGTGTGTGTGTGTGTGTGTGTGTGTGTGTGTGTGTCTGTCTGTCTGTCTGTCTGTCTGTCTGTCTGTCTGTCTGTGTGTGTGTGTGTGTGTGTGTGTGTGTGTGTGTGTGTGTGTGTGTGTGTGTGTGTGTTTTCCTGTTGTTGGGTGTTTTTTCTTTGCTTGTTTTTTTTTCTGTTTTTTTGTTTTATTTGTGTTTTCCTGTACCCCCAGGGGGTTGAAAAAATAAACTTGACTTGCGATAATTGTGGCGATCTATTTTTGACCGTTTTGTGGGATCTCCTTCCATAAAAACAGAAAATCGTCTGACGAACATTGAAAGTCGCTGAGCCAGGTTTTTGTTGTTGTTGTTGTTTCTGTGTTTTTTGTTTTTTTGTTGGTTTGTTGTTGTTTTTTTCGGTGGGGGGGTTGGTGGGGGGTGGGGGGTGGGGGGGTGTTTTTTTGTTGTTGTTGTTGTTGTTGTTTTTTAGGGGGGGGGGGGCGGTTGTTGTTGTTGTTGTTGGATTTTTTGTGTGCATTAATTGCATGAATATCAAAGTGAACTGACAAAGCGGGCGCCGTGCCATCAAGAGACAGCTAGTTTATTACAGGGTGCTCAGGTGATGTCTGTGTTTAGAGTAGCCACTACAGCGCAACGCAAAGCGCAGTGTCATTACCTTGCATGTGAGTTGTAATGATTTTATGATGATCACCTAGAAAGGGGTTACAACCAACATGTTGCACGAAATCTACATACCACAACAGGTATGTTAGTTGTATACATTGTATTCCTGGCCATTGTGTGCGTTTGTGGGGGTGAGGGAGCGGGGGTGGTGTGTGGATGAAGGACAAGAATCACTATCACGTGGGAGATATGACATCCGATTTTCAGTACGACCTATTGTGCATTTTTAAAGCGTGCTTCCTGTACTTTTAAAATCTAAATTATTATCACATAGTTAGGGGACATGCGATGTTTTTATTTCTCTCGTGGCTGAATTTTACTGTAACGCTTCTCATTTTGTCGTGGGTTTCTGCCAGAATTATTTAAAATTTATGGTTTGTACTTCACGCTTTCGATTACGTTTGCTTCAAAATCCTCGATTTTTGTCCCTTTTCATTATTTTGAAGTTTTTTTCGGCTCAGTTCTGAGGTACATGTACATGCAGTTACGTATCAGTTTCCCCCCTTGATACTGTAGTTTCCAGTCATTTTATTACTTCTTTCAAACACACCCTCTCGATGTAAATACGTCTTGTGTACGCATATAAAATACAATATTCAATTTCATTTAACAAACAACGACTAAGTGACAAAGTAAACTAACTGTGTCCATCGTGTGTATCTGTTGGAAGGTTTCCAGCTTTAATTTAAATAACAAAATGAGGCCGAAGGTCAAAGACGGTGTCGTTTTGTTCCCCCGGTTTCCTGTTTGGATGCCCTCTCCTTGATATTAGTCATAATTTTTCATGCTGTTGATTGTGACCGCGAAAGAGATGTCGTTTGTTTAAGGAAAAAAGACATCCACTTTACCCAAAAAAACGCCATCCAGAGGTATTTCATACGAGTTGAAATTCAAGTTGACATACAAGGAAATGGTGTCTAGTAAGGTAGGGAAGTCTTGACCGTAGCGGGACGCGTTTCGCCGGAATTTCACCGGCTCATCAGCCACCCTAGGTCAAGACAGAGTGGGAGGAATTCGTAAAATAAATTTCGGAAATGGCGTGCCTGAATGCTAACACTGATAGACGAATGAACGTGAGAATAAGATATGTTTAGGGAAATGCCAAATGTTGATTCTCCATAACTGTCCCAGCGGCATTTTGAAACAGTGAAAGGAGAGCAGACAAAAAAATACAGTCACTGCTTTTCTTTGCATATCTGGCACCAACAAAGAAATCAAAACCATTTTCGAACTTTTTTTTTATTCTGCTTAAGACACGTTAAACCATCAAACGGCAAATAAATGACAAACTGGACTAATTGTGACTATTATGAGATCATTACATGACTTTCATTAGTAAGCATCTCAACCTACAAAGGAGACGGTGTTGAACGAATAAGAATCTTTAAATGCTCGGTTTTTCGTTGTTGTCTTTGGTACGACTCAAAGATGAAAGCTGAGATGTTTTAGTAAAAGGTTTTGCCACCAAAAACGTCGATCTGTACGATGAGCATGCAGTGTAGGAAGGAACAATGATTATTCATAGTATTGTTTTTATATACCCATTTCCAGGGTTTTATCTGTAAGTGAGAAACGTCAAACACAGTGT
Organism: Batillaria attramentaria; assembly: GCA_018292915.2. Classification (NCBI taxonomy): domain Eukaryota; kingdom Metazoa; phylum Mollusca; class Gastropoda; family Batillariidae; genus Batillaria; species Batillaria attramentaria. The sequence continues at coordinate 1,032,745 of JACVVK020000111.1, read as the reverse complement.
AAACACGGCTAATAAAGTGCAATTGTTAAGGAAACGTGATTGGGCTGGGAGAAAAGCTGTGGGGGTCCTTTGTGTTTTAAAGAACCTGGCAGGATGGGACTGTGTTAGCCGCGAAATAGTCGTTGCTAACTAACTAACTAACTAAGTAACTAACTAACTGTGGGGGTCAGCCTTATGTTTCCCGAGGTCTATGTTCCCCCTGATCTATGGTCCTTCTATGTGTCATTACATGCATAATGTTAGATTAGGGTTAGGTGTTGAGTTCCTGTAGGAATTAAATTAACGTAGACCTGGGGGAACAGACATGCTGCCGAAGCGTCGGAGGGTGAGTGTGAAAAAAGCGCACTGGCAGTCCCGAAAAATGAAATTCATGTTCTTCCTTCACAATACTCGAGGTGTTTCGTGCTTCGCTGATATTAGTTGTAATCGAGAAGAGAGAGTCAAATATCTTCATGGGGCCAATAAATGTTGACGCGGGTGGGGTCGGTGTTTGAAAGTTTTAAAATCCTTTTGCCGCCAGGTACGGGTAATAGGGTGGGTGGGTGTTTGCGGGTTTAACGTCCTTTTCCACCACATACGGGTGATATCAAAGACTGGACAACGATGAAAAAGCCAGCACAAATATTTGGCCCCAGCCGGGATACGAACTCACGACCAGAGCATTGGAAGTTCAACGCTCTACCACTCGGCCACCCCTGCTCCCCATACGGGTAATACCAAAGACGAATTAATGTAGATTTTTTTTTTTAAAGAAAAGTTTAACACGTCTGATTAAATATAACCATTTGTATGGCAAAACGAAATCAGACCTGCAGACGCAAGAAACAGAAAAACAAACAATTTTATATACACACATGCCTACAATAGAAACACCCCAAAGGTGTTGAGAATACAAAGCAAACACAAAAAGTCAATGTCACAACTATGGACAATGACACTTCATCTGGTTTTTCCTTATCACTTACTTGTGTATTTCGTACTGTTGCTCCATTTTCAGGACACATTAATGTACGGAAATAAAGTCTCTTTGAACCTGTGCGCGTGTGTGTGTGTGTGTGTGCGTGCGTGTGTACCTGTGTGTGTGTGTGTGTACCTGTGTGTGTGTGTGTGTGTGTGTGTGTGTGTGTGTGTGTGTGTGAATACTTAATCCAGTTTTTCCTTATCACTTACTTGTGTATTTCATGTTGTCGCTCCATTTTAATGACACATTAATGTACGGAAATAAATTCTCTTTGAACCTCTGTGTGTGTGTGTGTGTGTGTGTGTGTGTGTGTGTGTGTGTGTGTGTGTGTGTGTGTGTGTGTTATTCCATGTATATAATAATTAAGTCGTACATTTCTGATTATTATGTGGGGGTTTTTTTCCGAAGCAAACGTTGTGCAAGCGTCATCATTAAACAAAACAAAACATATCATCTTTAAAACGCTATAAAGATGGAACATTTGCACTTGATTAGTTGATTATTGTGCACGACACTTAGTCCGAGCATTTCCCACTGTGTTCCATAGAACAAATAAATCAGTCAGGGAAATGGAAAAATAAAACCTATCAAAAACACGAAAACGAAAGAATATATACATCAGTGCCACCACAAAGACACATTCGGTTCGACTGTTTCTTAAAGTGTCTATTTCAGCTATGTCTACAGAGCAGACCATCAATATCAGTTTTCATTCTTTTCCCCGAATTCACCTGACATTTCACAGAAGGTTACATTTCAGGAAGAGGTCAGCATATTTTTCCGAGAGATGGGGGGGGGGGGCGGAGGGGGTGTTGGGGGAGGGGGCCATCCAAGGATCAAAACAACGCTAAAAAGTCACTGATCAATCACTGGCCTCAGTATTTCTCCTGTTCAGATGATGTATCGAGCAGTATTACGTTTAGTGCAGCTGCGCGTCACTATCATGCTCAGAAATGTTTACAGCAGACACATCAGACGTAAGCTCAGCAACAGACTGGAGACTCCCACCATCTGTGCCGTCGTTGTCCGCACCTGATGCTGGAGGTGTAACTTCAGTTGTGACGCCCCCATCATCTTCAGTGGTAGTCTGGTTTGCGGATGTTTGAGGAGGAATTCTCTCTGAATTCGGATCATTGGACGAGGTAGCAGATAGACCGAGGTGTGTGTATTTTTTCTGCAATAAGAGGCAATGCAAAAGGGGCTGAGAACGCACAGTGCTTGCTGATGTGAGTCTTAAAGATCTAAGCTCCAAACAAAAAGTTTTCCGAAGTGTGAAAAAAATTTACAGAGTCGACCGTGCAAGCACAGTCAACTCTGTCACAGCTGCAGTTTTCAGCGCTTCGGGGGCCCTTACATAACCAGAGCACGGGTTTGCCGTGACACTATTTGGCTTTTGGTCAGTGAGCGAGACACATCGCTACAGTGTCTAGCGGATGTTGAGTGCTGCACGATCTTTCTCGCTCAGTGTCAAAACGCAAACTGAGCTGTGAAATCAGGCTGCCCTTGGGTGGGGGGTGGGTGGATGTTTGGGGTTTAACGTCCTTTTCCACCACATAGGGTGATATCAAAGACGGGGCAACGATGAAAACGTCAGCACAAATATTTGGCCCCAGCCGGGATCGAACTCACGACCCGAGCATTAGAAGCCCAACGCTCTACCATTTGACCACCCCGGCTCCCCCTGCCCTTGGCCTTAATTGGGGTTTCAGGGACGCTGAAAACTCTGCAACTGCGACAGAGTTGACTGTGCTTGCACGGTCGACTCTGTAAAAAAATTTTCACACTTCGGAAAGCTTTTTGTTGGGAGCTTAGATCTTTAAACATCGTGTCATCACTTTCACTGCTCTAGCTAACGCAGGTCGATATGTCAGCAATAAAGCTTATTTTTCCTACAGGAAGCTGTATCCAAACCCAGACGTTCCAAACAGCACTTGTTCCAAACAATTTTATCTTTATCACTGCGTAGTGTGTCTGTAAGATTCGTATGTGAATTACGTTTGCAAAACGATCTACGAGGCTTCAAAGAAACTTGCATGGTTTAAGTTTCTCCGAACACCAACACGCGAAAACACCAACAAAGCGAAAGAAAGCGAAAGAAAGATACTCACATTCGGTATACATTTGAGAATGCGTCCCTGTCTGCAGCCTATCCACAGCACTCTTTGTGTGTCGACCGCCATGGCAGCTGGTGACGACAAGAGCGGACACCCAAAGCCAAGTCTGTCGATCTCATCCATGCGTCCATCTCTAATGGCTTCCTGTCTGAAATCCACGATGCAGATGACGTTATTGGCTTCGTCAGCTACCAAGAGAACCTCTCTGCCCATGATGGTAAAAAAGCAGATGTCACTTGGGGAAAAGTTTTCTACTCTCTGTGGCTGAAACAGGGCTATTCGGTTTGATGACGATCTTTTGAACAGAGCAACAGACGGCCTTTTGGGTTTCATGGTTTGCGGAGTTTTCTTTCTGAGAGAAACTTTCGGCTTCGGAAGCGGTTTTTCACCTTGAGCTGTAACAGCGGCGAAAATGGTGCTGCCTTGTGGCTGTTGAATCACAGCGAAATACTCCCCTGTGCTGTCTGCAGTAAGAGCGACAGGGTTTTCCGCGTTAATTTGGAAAAGTCTAGTGTGTTTTGCTGCTGCTGATGTGTCACAGACATCATACTGTCCTGTGTTGCTGGTCTCTTTCAGGCTGTATATTTCTCTGTTTGTCTTTTCAGGATGCATCCACTGCATACCTCTTGGTGTTTTTGTTTCAATACTCAGTGGTTCGGAAGAGCTGGTCAAGAGGACAGGACAAATTGTGACTGAAGCAACGTTTCTCTCTGCAATTATGATTCTTTGAAGTTGAAAGGCTGTCTTCACTTTTTTAACTCTTTCTCTGGTCGCTAGGTCGTAAACAGAAACATAATGTTCGAATGCGCCTCCCTGGTCCTTTTCAGCATGTGCCACACACAACTTGTCGTCCTCCATCGGATACACATCGAGTAGGCAGAAGTCAGGACCCTTGCTACAAGTAAACTCGCGCAGCAACACCATACCTGGATACGTTTTGCTGATCTCTGCCAGGACAGGACTTCCCACAAAGCGTTCAATGTCCTCCATCCTACGATTAAAATCAAACAAGTTTCTGAAGTCAACATTTACCCTGTGCCTGCAGCCAATTTCCAGCAAGGCGGTAACGTCCACGTGGTCTTGCTCTTCCGTATTATGTACATCACGTATCACTTCTAAATCAGACTGAGAGCGGATGACTTCCTCGAGTGCCTGTTTTTGTCGACTGAGGTCGTCCATTATTTTCTGACGACTTGCAATGAATTCTTTCTGTGGCTGGCGTCCTTCACTCACCATTTCCTTAAGGCTGGCCAAAGACTGGTCACATGATTCCTCCGCCCACTTAAGCAGCAGCTGTTTTCTGTTCTCCAGCTCTATTCGGGCCACCTGTGCCGACTCTTGAAACATTTTAAAATTCTCTTCCGCCTCCTGAAGCTGGTATTTTGCGACACAGATTGAATTATGGAGTCCTTGCACCCTGTCAGAAATCCTTTCTCTTGCCTCATTCGCAACTCGATTCAGATTCACCGCTGTGTGGTGTTCGTGTTCTCCCAGCTTGCAGTCCCGGCACACTGGCTGGTTGCACTCACAACAAAAAAAGATCAGATCCTGCTCACGATGAACTGGGCATTTGTCGTTTTCCATTTTTTATGCAAGTATCAAATTCGGTATTTACAAATGTTTCAAATGGTTTGTTTCGACGTCTAGATTCACGTTCGGTTCTAAACATAGGTGTGTCCAAAACAGGTTCATGTGGCAGCCAGTTTCTTTATAGCTACCACGCACCTTGTGCACACAACACTCAATCGCACAGCTCTACACACAGCAGTGCTAGTACGGCTGTCAGGAACACCACGACAGACATAACAGATATGTCCTAGATATCATGCGACAGCACAGATATTCGCCGGGCCCTAGACACTAAGCACAAAAAAACCATACTGGGCTCAGCGAAGTACTTTGCAAACATAAAGCTGCGAGCCGGTTGGTTAGGATTACAAACGAAGAACCCGCACCCACCGTGTCAGATTAGCATGTGCTCGACTGGTGAAGGGTCGTATACAGTGTACAAGGAAGTAAAAAGCTGGCACAGATAACAGAGAGACGGTCATAAACAACAATAATGCCTGTGTCGCTGTTCATATGAAATGAACTTTAAAAACAAAACAAAACAAACAAAAAAAAAACCCCGCTAAGACTCATGACTGAGGTGGTCGAAGCATTCCAAAACGAATCTCTTAAACAGGACGATTCCATGTTTACTGAGCCAACTTGTATTTTGGAACAGATTCGCTTGTGAGTGTGGTACAGCGTTGCACTTTCTATGCTTTGGTCGTGAGTTCGAATCCCGGCTGGGGCCAAATATTTGTGCTGGCCTTTTTCTCAATGCCCCGTTTTTGATATCATCCATAAGGGATGAAAAAGTACGTTAAACTCCTAAACACCCACCACCCAATCATTCGACCATCCCGGCTCCCCCTGCCCTTGGCCTTTATTGGGGTTTCAGGGACGCTGAAAACTCTGCAACTGCGACAGAGTTGACTGTGCTTGCACGGTCGACTCTGCAAAAAAATTTTCACACTTCGGAAAGCTTTTTGTTGGGAGCTTAGACACGCGAAAACACCAACAAAGCGAAAGAAAGATACTCACATTCGGTATACATTTGAGAATGCGTCCCTGTCTGCAGCCTATCCACAGCACTCTTTGCGCCGCAGCGCGTCGACCACCATGGCAGCTGGTGACGACAAGAGCGGACACCCAAAGCCAAGTCTGTCGATCTGATCCATGCGTCCATCTCTAATGGCTTTCTGTCTGAAATCCACGATGCAGATGACGTCATTGGCTTCGTCAGCTACCAAGAGAACCTCTCTGCCCATGACGGTAAAAAAACAGATGTCACTTGGGGAAAAGTTTTCTACTCTCTGTGGCTGAAACAGGGCTATTCGGTTTGATGACGATCTTTTGAAGAGAGCAACAGACGACCTTTTGGGTTTCATGGTTTGCGGAGTTTTCTTTCTGAGAGAAACTTTCGGCTTCGGATGCGGTTTTTATGTTGTTTCCATAGTAATGGAAACAACATCATAGGACGGGCTAAAATTTCCACGTTCATAGGCAAGCATCTGTGGTACAAACGCACGTCACTGCCGATCTCCCGCAGAGACGATTTTGCAAGTGTAACTCTGACAATGACGTAAGAAAACATGCGTCATCGATGCTGACATGTATGGTGCACCGAACGCACTTCTCCTCCTCAGTGAGTGCCGTCTGTGTGTATGTGTGTGTGTGAATTGTGTCCGGGCCCGTTTCTTCGAAAATACTTAACCGAATGGCTTCAAATTTGGGGTATCCAAATATATCAAAATGTTACATTAGACGATTCAAGCGTGTGATGATTGCTTAAGTGATTTGGGAGTTATCGCCCTTTTGAGACAAGTTGGTTGTCTTTCGTGTACAGGCGTAATATTTATTTAAATCACTCAATTTTTTGGCAGTAGATAGCTTGAATACGGACTCTGAACAGAGTCACTACTAGAAAATGGTCGCTCTTATAGTTTTCATGTAAACCGAGCCTGAGTTGACATTGCATGTGAACCCAGTTCAGATGCCTATTTCTCCGAAAATACTGAACCGATCGATTTCAAATTTGGGGTTTCTAAATGAATCAAGATTGTTGAATAGAAGGCCCGATCCAGGTACGATTGCACACATGATTTGCGAGTTATCGCCCTTTTCAGAAAAAGTGGCTTTCTGGCGTTTAAAGGCGTAATATTTAGTTAAACCACTCCATTTTTGGACATAGATAGCATGAATACGGACTCTCAACTAAGTGAATTTTGGAGGTTGTCGCTTTTATACTTTTGGCGTAAGCCGTACCTGATGAAAGTGCTGGTGAACACACTTTAGATCTCAAAATCGCTCCTACTATACATAGATAATGAGCCTCGGGTGCCATAAAAAATATACAAAAAAATTAGAAAATTTCACTGCAGCCGTTATCGTCAGTTGACCCGAAAATTTGTACTCACAGCACATTTCCTCTACAAGCCACACGCCTCACAAACGTCGAAGAAGAGACGCACGCGCACTGACGTAAAGTAAGTGCGTCATGTTTGATTGACGTGATGCTGTTTTTTCTTGGGGGTGTCTCGCCACTTTCTTTCCGAATTCCTCTGTTTGGAGACGTGGTGTATTTTACTTCTACTATGTCGCCATCTTCGTGCAATCGCAGAGAAGACACGGGATACAACAGAATACAACTCCAATACTTTATGAACAGAATATGCACGGAGAACAAATTCATGAAAGAAGAAGAACCCAGAACGCTGTGCAGGGCTGCTTACGTACTGAACAGGTCAGATCTAGAACATTTCTCAACTTACTGGAAGGTTCGATATCTTTCCAAGGTGACGTAATCTACTGACGTTACTGCACCAGCATGTTCGGGGGTGGTCTAGAAATTATTTTGCATCGAAATGCAGTATCTTTTCGCGATCTCTACAACTTGACATGTGGAAAGCGGGAATTTCAGTGGGTTTCGTTTTTGCCACTGACTCACACTCAGAAGCATAATGCAAAGATCTTGGAAACATAAAGATAGTTCACTTACCTCCCTTTGAGGGACAACGCGTAAGAGTTGTCTGCGCGCATCCCGCAGATCTACGCAGTAATGGCAGTATGGCAGAAAGCCAGAAACCACGCAAAAATTCGGGCGTGCAATGGTGTGCAGCGCCGAATTGCTGTCAAAAGCGAACAGCAGGAACGGGAAAACCTTTCTGTAGATTTCCCCCTTGAAAAATAGAGGTAGGTATGCCTACGATATCGAAGTTGGAGCCAAGATCGGTATCGAAGTTGGAGCCAAGATTATGTTTTCTCCCAAACATAACACATAGCATCACACGTGAAAACCAAAATCGCCGCATCCACGACGTGTGACTGGCGTAAATTTAGTATAGAATCCGCATGCTTGTAAAACGTCTGTTTGTTTGACCCAATCCTACACTAGCCGCCGTAAAACATTTTAAGAAAATAAACAAAAACGAAGATGTCAGCGACTGACAGGTGGTCTCCCCCCATATATTTCGCATGTGTTTTAGGCCTATGGAAAACATAAGTACTCTCAAAGTTCCGGAGAACGAACGAAAGATCTAGTTTGGCTTTCACTGCTGTACGTAGGCTACGCAGTGCATTTCGTTCGATGTGTTCAAGTAAAACTAGTACGGAACACAGAAAGATCGAATGTGCGAGAGATCCAAAGATGGACGCATCCGCTGAATACTTCCTGCTAACTCAGCATTAATCATATCTGCGACCGACGATCCAGCAGATTCTATGTTGTGATATGGTTTTACAATGGTTAGAATGAAGTTCAGCCGGATGATTTTGTTCTGTGTGTGTGTGTGTGTGTGTGTGTGTGTGTGTGTGTGTGTGTGTGTGTGTGTGTGTATCAGTGCAACGTGCCGCTAGCACAGTTCAAGTCAACGTTATTTGTAAAGTTTAAAAAAAAAAAAAACACCACCGCCAACAAAAACAACACCAAAACCTGATGTCTGCGCCTGCCACGTGTGTTTACTGCTGTTTGTTTACACTGCATGCAAACCTCTTGATTTTTAAGAAAAGAGTTCTGTACATACCTACAGATTTCCCCCCAACAGTATGTGAACTGGAACAAGTGCCGATGAACGTACCTGCCGCCGTATGAGTGACAACTCTGTGTGTGTGTGTGTGTGTGTGTGTGTGTGTGTGTGTTCTGAATTTAGATGCAGGTAGACGCTAGCACAATTTAAGTCACCGTGATTTGTAAAGTTGTCAGGGAAAAAAAAATTACGCTGTATCTGCGTCAGCCGCGTGTGTTTATTGTTTGTTTACACTGCATGCACACGTATCACTTGAGGTCTTTTATTTTTTTGACAAGAAAGCGAAAAAAAATGTTTGTTTTTCAACAGGAATACCAAAAGAAGTATTTCCCCGTTTATATTTGTCTGTTATTTGAACAATTCGGCGCAGAACACAATTGCATGCCCGGCTTTTGTGATCGCTTTCCACTTTCCGCCATGCTGTCACTATAGGGGCCAGATCTAGGATGCGCGCTAATGCGGGCAGACAACTCTTCGCGTTGTCCCGCTATATGTCTCTCTTACGAGGGCAGGAGTGACGCGTCTTCTGATTCCAAGGTCTTTGCATAATGTGTGTGTGTGTGTGTGTGTGTGTGTGTAGGGGGGGGGGGGGGGTTCGTGCGTGCGCGCGCAAGCGCGCGTCTAAGGAGAGAGAGAGAGAGAGAGAGAGGGTCTCTTCTCCGATACCAGTAAGCAATCGTCTGTCAGTCAGGTCTGCGGGAAGTAACTCTGTCAAAGGGGAACGACTTTATTACAAGAATTCATTCACCCATGTAGAACCTCGCATACGCCAAAAAGTTGTGACGTCAACCAGCTAGGCGAGCTCACACGACCTCATGTGTTTGGGTTTTTGCAAGTGCATAGAGGCACGATAAGGGTTTTCAGTACTTTCTTTATGTCAGCATGCTTGATGTCAGAGAGCTTGCGTTCCGGCGTGTGCGCGCGGGCTGCATACATGACACAACGACTACGACTGTGACTACAGCATGTCATTGAATGGAAACAACATATTGGGCTGGTGGCCATCTTGTTCACCTTGAGCTGTAACAGCGGCGAAAATGGTGAATCACAGCGAAAATGTTGAATCACAGCGAAATATTCCCCTGTGCTGTCTGCAGTAAGAGCGACAGGGTTTTCCGCGTAAATTTGGAAAAGTCTAGTGTGTTTTGCTGCTGCTGATGTGTCACAGACATCATACTGTCCTGTGTTACTGGTCTCTTTCAGGCTGTATATTTCTCTGTTTGTCTTTTCAGGATGCATCCACTGCATGCCTCTTGGTGTTTTTGTTTCAATACTCAGTGGTCCGGAAGAGCTGGTCAAGAGGACAGGACAAATTGTGAGTGAAGCAACGTTTCTCTCTGCAATTTTGATTCTTTGAAGTTGAAAGGCTGTCTTCACTTTTTTAACGCTTTCTCTGGTCACTAGGTCGTAAACAGAAACATAATGTTCGAATGCGCCTCCCTGGTCCTTTTCAGCATGTGCCACACACAACTTGTCGTCCTCCATCGGATACACATCGAGTAGGCAGAAGTCAGGACCCTCGCTACAAGTAAACTCGGGCAGCAACACCATACCTGGATACGTTTGCTGATCTCTGTCAGGACAGGACTTCCCACAAAGCGTTCAATGTCCTCCATCCTACGATAAAAATCAAACAAGTTTCTGAAGTCAACATTTACCCTGTGCCTGCAGCCAATTTCCAGCAAGGCGGTAACGTCCACGTGGTCTTGCTCTTCCGTATTATGTACATCACGTATCACTTCTAAATCAGACTGAGAGTGGATGACTTCCTCGAGTGCCTGTTTTTGTCGACTGAGGTCGTCCATTATTTTCTGACGACTTGCAATGAATTCTTTCTGTGGCTGGCGTCCTTCACTCACAATTTCCTTAAGGCTGGCTAAAGACTGGTCACACGATTCCTCCGCCCACTTAATCAGCAGCTGATCAAAAACTATCAAAAACACGAAAACGAAAGAATATATACATCAGTGCCACCACAAGGACACATTCGGTTCGACTGTTTCTTAAAGTGTCTATTTCAGCTATGTCTACAGAGCAGACCATCAATATCAATATCAGTTTTCATTCTTTTCCCCGAATTCACTTGACATTTCACAGAAGGCTACATTTCAGGAAGAGGTCAGCATATTTTTCCGAGAGATGGGGGGGGGGGGGGCGGAGGGGGTGTTGGGGAAGGGGGCCATCCAAGGATCAAAACAACGCTAAAAAGTCACTGATCAATCACTGGCCTCAGTATTTCTCCTGTTCAGGTGATGTATCGAGCAGTATTACGTTTAGTGCAGCTGCGCGTCACTATCATGCTCTGAAATGTTTACAGCAGACACATCAGACGTAAGCTCAGCAACAGACTGGAGACTCCCACCATCTGTGCCGTCGTTGTCCGCACCTGATGCTGGAGGTGTAACTTCAGTTGTGACGCCCCCATCATCTTCAGTGGTAGTTTGGTTTGCGGATGTTTGAGGAGGAATTCTCTCTGAATTCGGATCACTGGACGAGGTAGCAGATAGACCGAGGTGTGTGTATTTTTTCTGCAATAAGAGGCAATGCAAAAGGGGCTGAGAACGCACAGTGCTTGCTGATGTGAGTCTTAAAGATCTAAGCTCCAAACAAAAAGTTTTCCGAAGTGTGAAAAAAATTTACAGAGTCGACCGTGCAAGCACAGTCAACTCTGTCACAGCTGCAGAGTTTTCAGCGCTTCGGGGGCCCTTACATAACCAGAGCACGGGTTTGCCGTGACACTATTTGGCTTTTGGTCAGTGAGCGAGACACATCGCTACAGTGTCTAGCGGATGTTGAGTGCTGCACGATCTTTCTCGCTCAGTGTCAAAACGCAAACTGAGCTGTGAAATCAGGCTGCCCTTGGGTGGGGGGTGGGTGGATGTTTGGGGTTTAACGTCCTTTTCCACCACATAGGGTGATATCAAAGACGAGGCAACGATGAAAAAGTCAGCACAAATATTTGGCCCCAGCCGGGATCGAACTCACAACCCGAGCATTAGAAGCCCAACGCTCTACTATTTGACCACCCCGGCTCCCCCTGCCCTTGGCCTTTATTAGGGTTTCAGGGACGCTGAAAACTCTGCAACTGCGACAGAGTTGACTGTGCTTGCACGGTGGACTCTGTAAAAATATTTTCACACTTCGGAAAGCTTTTTGTTGGGAGCTTAGATCTTTAAACATCCTTAACCTGCGAGTGTGACCCTGTCTGACAAGTGTCATCACTTTCACTGCTCAGCAATAAAGTGGCTGAATTTTCCTACAGGAAGCTGTATCCAAACCCAAACGTTCCAAACAATTTTATCTTTATCACTGCGTACTGTGTCTGTAAGATTCGTATGTGAATTGCGTTTGCAAAACGATTTACGAGGCTTCAAAGAAAACTTGCATGGTTTAACTTTAAGTTTCTCCGGATCTGGTGCGCTTTTGTACGGACATTCCGGAAAACGACGCAGAAACACTTTCAAGCATGCAAACTCAACAAAGCGAAAGAAAGATACTCACATTCGGTATACATTTGAGAATGCGTCCCTGTCTGCAGCCTATCCACAGCACTCTTTGCGTGTCGACCGCCATGGCAGCTGGTGACGACAAGAGCGGACACCCAAAGCCAAGTCTGTCGATCTGATCCATGCGTCCATCTCTAATGGCTTCCTGTCTGAAATCCACGATGCGGATGACGTCATTGGCTTCGTCAGCTACCAAGAGAACCTCTCTGCCCATGACGGTAAAAAAGCAGATGTCACTTGGGGAAAAGTTTTCTACTCTCTGTGGCTGAAACAGGGCTATTCGGTTTGATGACGATCTTTTAAAGAGAGCAACAGACGACCTTTTGGGTTTCATGGTTTGCGGAGTTTTCTTTCTGAGAGAAACTTTCGGCTTCGGATGCGGTTTTTCACCTTGAGCTGCAACAGCGGCGAAAATGGTGCTGCCTTGTGGCTGTTGAATCACAGCGAAATATTCCCCTGTGCTGTCTGCATTAAGAGCGACAGGGTTTTCCGCGTTAATTTGGAAAAGTCTAGTGTGTTTTGCTGCTGCTGATGTGTCACAGACATAATACTGTCTTGTGTTACTGGTCTCTTTCAGGCTGTATATTTCTCTGTTTGTCTTTTCAGGATGCATCCACTGCATACCTCTTGGTGTTTTTGTTTCAATACTCAGTGGTCCGGAAGAGCTGGTCAAGAGGACAGGACAAATTGTGAGTGAAGCAACGTTTCTCTCTGCAATTTTGATTCTTTGAAGTTGAAAGGCTGTCTTCACTTTTTTAACGCTTTCTCTGGTCACTAGGTCGTAAACAGAAACATAATGTTCGAATGCGCCTCCCTGGTCCTTTTCAGCATGTGCCACACACAACTTGTCGTCCTCCATCGGATACACATCGAGTAGGCAGAAGTCAGGACCCTCGCTACAAGTAAACTCGGGCAGCAGCACCATACCTGGATACGTTTTGCTGATCTCTGTCAGGACAGGACTTCCCACAAAGCGTTCAATGTCCTCCATCCTACGATAAAAATCAAACAAGTTTCTGAAGTCAACATTTACCCTGTGCCTGCAGCCAATTTCCAGCAAGGCGGTAACGTCCACGTGGTCTTGCTCTTCCGTATTATGTACATCACGTATCACTTCTAAATCAGACTGAGAGTGGATGACTTCCTCGAGTGCCTGTTTTTGTCGACTGAGGTCGTCCATTATTTTCTGACGACTTGCAATGAATTCTTTCTGTGGCTGGCGTCCTTCACTCACAATTTCCTTAAGGCTGGCCAAAGACTGGTCACACGATTCCTCCGCCCACTTAAGCAGCAGCTGTTTTCTGTTCTCCAGCTCTATTCGGGCCACCTGTGCCGACTCTTGAAACATTTTAAAATTCTCTTCCGCCTCCTGAAGCTGGTATTTTGCGACACAGATAAAATCATGGAGTCCTTGCACCCTGTCAGAAATCCTTTCTCTTGCCTCATTCGCAACTCGATTCAGATTCAACGCTGTGTGGTGTTCGTGTTCTCCCAGCTTGCAGTCCCGGCACACTGGCTGGTTGCACTCACGACAAAAAAAGATCAGATCCTGCTCACGATGAACTGGGCATTTGCCGTTTTCCATTTTGTATGCAAGTATCAAATTCAGTATTTACAAATGTTTCAAATGGCTTGTTTCGACGTCTAGATTCACGTTCGGTTCTAAAGACAGGTGTGTCCAAAACAGGTTCATGTAGCAGCTAGTTTCTTTGTAGCTACCACGCACCTTGCGCATACAACACTCAATCGCACGGGTCTACACACAGCAGTGCTAATACGTCTGTCAGGAACACCACGACAGACATACTAGACGTGTCATAGATATCATGTGACAGCACAGATATTCGCCGGGACCTAGACACTCAGCACAAAACATGAACTCAGAAGCTGCGAGTCAGTTGGTTAGGATTACAAACGAAGAACACATCGAGTAGGCAACACCATACCCACCGTGTCAAAATAGCTTGTTGACGGTAAGCTGTCAGTACGCCAGTGCAAGTGCACAGGTCAATTAAACGGTAGCTGTGCTCTCTGATGGCCTTGATGCTCCGTCATTTTACATTCATGACATATCATTGTAAAGCAAGTACACATGAATCTAAGGCTTTCCCTAAGGACACGGGTGTCCCTCCATTGTGTCCCTCCATTGTGTATATCAGAGAATCCAATGTCTCCACAGGGTTACGAATAACTAGTGGTTTAACACTCGAATGCAGTGCAGATCCCATTAATGTGGATAGGTTGTGTATCGCAACACAACTGTTGGGGTTTATTCAACAAGTACACAAATACCGGGTGTGGTATGGTAGACTTCTCCTCGGCGCACGTATCCATCTCTACTGAGATGCTCACGGCGCCGCAGGGCTGGAGGACGAAGCAGTCAAAGCCTGCTGCCGCCAAGCGCTACTTTATGTGTAAACCTCCACCCTGCTATTCACTCTGGTGCGTGCGACAGTATTTCTGTTTTACTACGCCACCGGCCACCGTCTACTCTTCTTCGAAAGATGAACATGGGATTTTTAGCGTGCACACTTGATATTTGTGCGTGCGTGTGTACACAAAGGCGAGACAGGCACCGTAAACGAGTCTGCACATGCATTTGACTCGAAAATATAAAGTCGCAGGGAATTAAACTAACGTTAAGAGGAGACTGTATAGGTAGTGTTACATACAATATCTCCCAGTGCGGAAAGTATTTTTTATAGCCGGCATCGAATGACCATCCGAGTTTCAACTCTGTGACTAAAACCACGTAACACAATGGTGGTCCGTTCTTTTTCTTTTGTGTGCGTGTGTGTGTGGGGGGGAAGGGGGGGGGAGGAGGAGAGGGTGGCGGTGGTGGTGTGTGTGTGTGTGTGTGTGTGTGGGAAGGGGGGGGGAGAGGAGGAGGAGAGGGTGGCAGTGGTGGTGGTGTGTGTGTGTGTGTGGGAAGGGGGGGGGGGGGGAGGAGGAGAGGGTGGCAGTGGTGGTGTGTGTGTGTGTGTGTGTGTGTGTGTGGGAAGGGGGGGGGGAGGAGGAGAGGGTGGCAGTGGTGGTGTGTGTGTGTGTGTGTGGGAAGGGGGGGGGAGGAGGAGAGGGTGGCAGTGGTGGTGTGTGTGTGTGTGTGTGTGGGAGGGGGGGGGGGAGGAGGAGAGGGTGGCAGTGGTGGTGTGTGTGTGTGTGTGTGGGAAGGCGGGGGGGGGGGGGAGGAGGAGAGGGTGGCGGTGGTGGTGTGTGTGTGGGGGGGGGGGGGGGTGTACGACAGCGAACACATACGATACGATATGCCGGGTAGCTTTACACAATGGTATAGCGTTGTGTTGTGTTGATCATTTCCACGTTTCCTTGTAGCTAGCATACGGTCACGTTAATCCCGGTGTGGTTCAGAGTGCAGTGCGATCACGTTACATTCGCCTTCCCTTGTGTACGTGTCAGGACACTGAAACTGTAATTGGTACAAAACACACACACACACACACACACACACACACACACACACACACACACAGATACAAGGAAAGTGTGCTGTTTTTTACAAATGCGTATAGACAAGGAAGCTCCGCTTGGACAAGAAATGCAGTGCCCTACTAAACCGTCTTGATAAGACCTGGATTAGAGCCATAACTGTAACTCCTAAAACACTTCCTGTTCTGTCAAACCTAGCTGTTCGTCTTTCGTGGCGGTCCTTTGCAAATATTGACGTGTGGCAAAATGGAGCTTCTGACCAACCACTCAAATTCTACTGTACAGTGTGCAACATAACTGTGTGCCCACAATGCAAGCTGGACAGTCACCAAGGTCATGCGACCGTCGAAAAGATCACTCGTGCGGAACGTGAGCTACAAACAACGGAACGCGAACTTCAAACCTGTATCGATACCGTTCAGTGGCAGATTCGAGAAGTGGAGAAAGACATGTCGATTTTTGAGCAGTCTGTTGCAGACACCCAATCAAAGCTGCATGAAATACTGCTGACTCTCGAGAACCGGCACAAAGAAGCGCTGAAAATGATAGAGGAAGCCGCTACCGAAGGAAGAAAACAACAGGAAGAACTCAAAGAGAGTTTGAACCAGAAGCTAGCAAAACTATGCGAAGAAAAGCAGGCCGTTGTAGGCGCCGTAACGACACAGTTTGACCAATCGTTACTTCAGACCGATACGATTTTGAAACTGCGCGGCGACCCAGCTCTCAAAGCTTCTCCAAAACAAGGGATTCCAAACCAAAGGATGCAAGTTATCCTGAGAAGCAATGACGAATTTGTCAGCCGTTTGCACGCGACCGGAGGATGCTGGCCTTTCGGTCGACCTGCACTTGCGCAAGTGACGAGGCACTCTCCGTCTGTTGCAGTTGTCCCAGAATTCCACTGCTCAGTCAGTCCTGGTTCTAGTGTAGAAGCTCTTCACCCACTGAATGAGAATGTAGTGTGTGTTGTTTACACTGAAGAGAAAGAAAGCAAGCTTGCACGGTCGACTCTGTAAAAAATTTTCACTCTTCGGAATTTTTTTTTTTTTTTAATTCGAAGCTTAGATCTTTAAAGGGTATGCCTGCCAGACTCAGCCCACTCACAACTTTCCTGTGTATACTCCTTAGCGAGCCAACAATCAGAACAAGTACCGTGCATTCAAAGCCAAGATCAGTGATTCTCTGGCAGAGTGGCAAGTATCATACACACACACACACACACACACACACACACACACACACACACACACACACACACACACACTGTGCTTTATTTATCACAGACTAAAAGTCGTAAAACGATTGCTTGCAAAGAAACGGAAATTTTAATACAACTACACCACAGACTATTCGACGCCACTTTCTCGAAAACTCGAAACCAAGGTACACAGTCATGACCTGTTTTCCCCCGACGTGACACGTGATCTTAAGGCTATAAGCTTACATACAAGTGTCTTCCTCTCCACTTGCGCCCTGCTGGGTTTCCTTCAAATTTCCAAGATGGAGGACGAATATTGCGAAAGTCACCTGCGCAAGCGTCTAAAATTTTTCGACCAAATGTGTGACCAGCTGGTGTGCAGAGACTGCCTACTTACTGATCATCAGGGTCACAAAGCAACGAAGGTTGATAATGTTGTTCCCAAGGCGAAGGACAGAATTTCTCGCATAAAACATAACGTTGAGCTTGAAATAAAGACAAACGATTCTAAGCGTACAGAGGCTAAATCGGATCTGGCAAATTACGACCTATCTGTTCAAATAGTACGCGAAGAACTGGATAAAATACACCAAGAGCTGGCGGAATGCATAGAGGAGTTAACGAACGAGACTGTGAGAGAACTCAAGAGACTTGCTGCCCAGGCCAGAGAGAAACAACAAAACTTCATTAGGGAGCTGGAGAAAAACATGCGAGGCTTGTACAAAAGAGAACGCTCGCATGTGAGGCTCTGGAATCCATGTCTCAGCATAAGTGGATTCGAACTGAGAAAGTAATACGTGGGCCACCTGATCTGCAAATTCTACAGCCATCAGGGTATACCCTAGAAGTTTCACTTACCAAGCTTTGTACATCTGAACACCTGCGCAGAGAGATGAGAAGGTTTTTCGGGAAACCTGTGTTGGCACAGAGAAGCAGAAACTGTTCTTCAATGTCATTATCACATCAGTTCAAATGCTACACTACCCAAGAAGCCTACGTGGTAGCTCTCCATCCAGCAGAGGACGGAAGAATCTATGTTCTCTACGCTGAGGAGAACAAAGGTAAACGGCTTCATTTTCTCTCCGTGTACAGCTCAGGGTCAGAATTGCCTGTGGTCACAGACATCACGGATGTGGAGAACAAACATATGCAGGTAAGATGTACGTCATCTTGTCTGCTGTTTCGCATTGTCTCGAGCAAACCTTTCTCAAAGTCGGTAACTCTGAATTTGGACAATCCACCGCAGCGGTCAAACAGATGTTACCTACTCAGAAAGAGAGAAAAAAGCAAATACCTCGTTTGTGAATGGACGCATACCGGTAAGGAAACTGATCTGTTTACCACCAACGTCGAAGATCCTGTCAAAGTTTGTGCAAACATGCGAGAAGAGTGTTTGCCGTGATTCAACACCACAAACATGCAAGATCACCTTCTGTTTCGCAAAAAGGGAAGGGACCCAGGAAACCGTCTATCGCTCTGTTCAAACGACTGCAAGAGAACAGATACGCACTTTTCCAACCGAAAGTGGACAGTTTTCACCCAAGTGATATCTGTTTTATGTCATTGACGGGAAACGCTATAAAGATGGAACATTTGCACTTGATTAGTTGATTATTGTGCACGACACTTAGTCCGCGCATTTCCCACTGTGTTCCATAGAACAAATAAATCAGTCAGGGAAATGGAAAAAAAAAACCTATCAAAAACACGAAAACGAAAGAATATATACATCAGTGCCACCACAAAGACACATTCGGTTCGACTGTTTCTTAAAGTGTCTATTTCAGCTATGTCTGCAGAGCAGACCATCAATATAAGTTTTCATTTTTTTCCCCGAATTCACCTGACATTTCACAGAAGGCTACATTTCAGGAAGAGGTCAGCATATTTTTCCGAGAGATGGGGGGTCGGGGGGGGGGGGGCGGAGGGGGTGTTGGGGGAGGGGGCCATCCAAGGATCAAAACAACGCTAAAAAGTCACTGATCAATCACTGGCCTCAGTGTTTCTCCTGTTCAGGTGATGTATCGAGCAGTATTACGTTTAGTGCAGCTGCGCGTCACTATCATGCAGAAATGTTTACAGCAGACACAACAGACGTAAGCTCAGCAACAGACTGGAGACTCCCACCATCTGTGCCGTCGTTGTCCGCACCTGATGCTGGAGGTGTAACTTCAGTTGTGACGCCCCCATCATCTTCAGTGGTAGTTTGGTTTGCGGATGTTTGAGGAGGAATTCTCTCAGAATTCGGATCGTTGGACGATGTTGCAGATAGACCGGGGTGTGTGTATTTTTTCTGCAATAAGAGGCAATGCAAAAGGGGACTGAGAACGCACAATGCTTGCTGGTGTGAGTCAAAGATCTAAGCTCCCGACAAAAAGCTTTCCGAAGTGTTAAAAAAAATTTACAGAGTCAACCGTGCAAGCACAGTCACCTCTGTCACAGTTGCAGAGTTTTGAGCGCGTCGGGGGCCTTGGGTTTGCC
Source organism: Batillaria attramentaria (assembly GCA_018292915.2). NCBI lineage: Eukaryota > Metazoa > Mollusca > Gastropoda > Batillariidae > Batillaria > Batillaria attramentaria. Next base: position 1,013,471 of record JACVVK020000111.1, on the reverse strand, counting down.
GTGACATTATTTGGCTTTTGGTCAGTGAGCGAGACACATCGCTACAGTGTCTAGCGGATGTTGAGTGCTGCACGATCTTTCTCGCTCGTGTCAAAACGCAAACTGAGCTGTGAAATCAGGCTGCCCTTGGCTTTTATTGGGTTTTCAGGGACGCTGAAAACTCTGCAACTGCGACAGAGTTGACTGTGCTTGCACGGTGGACTCTGTAAAAATATTTTCACACTTCGGAAAGCTTTTTGTTGGGAGCTTAGATCTTTAAACATCCTTAACCTGCGAGTGTGACCCTGTCTGACAAGTGTCATCACTTTCACTGCTCAGCAATAAAGTGGCTGAATTTTTCTACAGGAAGCTGTATCCAAATCAAAACGTTCCAAACAGGCCTTGTTCCAAACAATTTTATCTTTATCACTGCGTACTGTGTCTGTAAGATTCGTTTGTAAATTGCGTTTGCAAAACGATTTACGAGGCTTCAAACAAAACTTGCATGGTTTAACTTTAAGTTTCTCCGGATCTGGTGCGCTTTTGTACGGACATTCCGGAAAACGACGCGGAAACACCTTCAAGCATGCAAACTCAACAAAGCGAAAGAAAGATACTCACATTCGGTATACATTTGAGAATGCGTCCCTGTCTGCAGCCTATCCACAGCACTCTTTGCTTGTCGACCGCCATGGCAGCTGGTGACGACAAGAGCGGACACCCAAAGCCAAGTCTGTCGATCTGATCCACGCGTCCATCTCTAATGGCTTTCTGTCTGAAATCCACGATGCAGATGACGTCATTGGCTTCGTCAGCTACCAAGAGAACCTCTCTGCCCATGATGGTAAAAAAGCAGATGTCACTTGGGGAAAAGTTTTCTACTCTCTGTGGCTGAAACAGGGCTATTCGGTTTGATGACGATCTTTTGAAGAGAGCAACAGACGGCCTTTTGGGTTTCATGGTTTGCGGAGTTTTCTTTCTGAAAGAAACTTTCGGCTTCGGGAGCGGTTTTTCACCTTGAGCTGTAACAGCGGCGAAAATGGTGCTGCCTTGTGGCTGTTGAATCACAGCGAAATACTCCCCTGTGCTGTCTGCAGTAAGAGCGACAGGGTTTTCCGCGTTAATCTGGAAAAGTCTAGTGTGTTTTGCTGCTGCTGATGTGTCACAGACATCATACTGTCCTGTGTTACTGGTCTCTTTCAGGGTGTATATTTCTCTGTTTGTCTTTTCAGGATGCACCCACTGCATGCCTCTTGGTGTTTTTGTTTCAATACTCAGTGGTTCGGAGGAGCTGGTCAAGAGGACAGGACAAATTGTGACGGAAGCAACGTTCCTCTCTGCAATTTTGATTCTTTGAAGTTGAAAGGCTGTCTTGACTTTTTTCACGCTTTCTCTGGTCGCTAGGTCGTAAACAGAAACATAATGTTCGAATGCGCCTCCCTGGTCCTTTTCAGCATGTGCCACACACAACTTGTCGTCCTCCATCGGATACACATCGAGTAGGCAGAAGTCAGGACCCTCGCTACAAGTAAACTCGGGCAGCAGCACCATACCTGGATACGTTTTGCTGATCTCTGTCAGGACAGGACTTCCCACAAAGCGTTCAATGTCCTCCATCCTACGATAAAAATCAAACAAGTTTCTGAAGTCAACATTCACCCTGTGCCTGCAGCCAATTTCCAGCAAGGCGGTAACGTCCACGTGGTCTTGCTCTTCCGTATTATGTACATCACGTATCACTTCTAAATCAGACTGAGAGCGGATGACTTCCTCGAGTGCCTGTTTTTGTCGACTGAGGTCGTCCATTATTTTCTGACGACTTGCAATGAATTCTTTCTGTGGCTGGCGTCCTTCACTCACAATTTCCTTAAGGCTGGCCAAAGACTGGTCACATGATTCCTCCGCCCACTTAAGCAGCAGCTGTTTTCTGTTCTCCAGCTCTATTCGGGCCACCTGTGCCGACTCTTGAAACATTTTAAAATTCTCTTCCGCCTCCTGAAGCTGGTATTTTGCGACACAGATTGAATTATGGAGTTTTTGCACCCTGTCAGAAATCCTTTCTCTTGCCTCATTCGCAACTCGATTCAGATTCACCGCTGTGTGGTGTTCGTGTTCTCCCAGCTTGCAGTCCCGGCACACTGGCTGGTTGCACTCACAACAAAAAAAGATCAGATCCTGCTCACGATGAACTGGGCATTTGCCGTTTTCCATTTTTTTATGCAAGTATCAAATTCTGTATTTACAAATGTTTCAAATGACTTGTTTCGACGTCTAGATTCACGTTCGGTTCTAAACATAGGTGTGTCCAAAACAGGTTCATGTAGCAGCTAGTTTCTTTGTAGCTACCACGCACCTTGTGCACACAACACTCAATCGCACAGCTCTACACACAGCAGTGCTAGTACGGCTGTCAGGAACACGACAGACATAATAGATATGTCCTAGATATCATGCGACAGCACGGATATTCGCCGGGCCCTAGACACTAAGCACAAAAACCATACTGGGCTCAGCGAAGTACTTTGCAAACATAAAGCTGCGGGCCGGTTGGTTAGGATTACAAATGAAGAACCCGCACCCACCGTGTCAGAATAGCTTGTAGGCGGTAAGCTGCCAGCACGCCGGTGCAAGTGCACTGGTCAATTAAACGGTAGCTGTGTTCTCTGATGGCCTTGATGCTCCGTCATTTTACAGTCATGACATATCATTGTACGGCAAGTACACATGAATCTAAGGCTTTCCCTAAGGATGTTCTTGACACGGGTGTCCCTCCATTGTGTATATCAGAGAATCCAATGTCTCCACAGGGTTACGAATAACTAGTGGTTTAACACTCGAATGCAGTGCAGATCCCCTTAATGTGGATAGGTTGTGTATCGCAACACAACTGTTGGGGTTTATTCAACAAGTACACAAATACCGGGTGTGGTATGGTAGACTTCTCCTCGGCACACGTATCCATCTCTACTGAGATGCTCACGGCGCCGCAGGGCTGGAGGACGAAGCAGTCAAAGCCTGCTGCCGCCAAGCGCTACTTTATGTGTAAACCTCCACCCTGCTATTCACTCTGGTGCGTGCGACAGTATTTCTGTTTTACTACGCCACCGGCCACCGTCTACTCTTCTTCGAAAGATGAAGATGGGATTTTTAGCGTGCACACTTGATATTTGTGCGTTCGTGTGTACACGAAGGCGAGACAGGCACCGTAAACGAGTCTGCACATGCATTTGACTCGAAAATATAAAGTCGCAGGGAATTAAACTAACGTTAAAAGGAGACTGTATAGGTAGTGTTACATACAATATCTCCCAGTGCGGAAAGTATTTTTTATAGCCGGCATCGAATGACCATCCGAGTTTCAACTCTGTGACTAAAACCACGTAACACAATGGTGGTCCGTTCTTTTTCTTTTGTGTGCGCGTGTGTGTGTGTGGGAAGGGGGGGGGAAGGAGGAGAGGGTGGCGGTGGTGGTGTGTGTGTGTGGGAAGGGGGGGGGAGGAGGAGGAGAGGGTGGCAGTGGTGGTGTGTGTGTGTGTGTGGGAAGTGGGGGGGAGGAGGAGAGGGTGGCAGTGGTGGTGTGTGTGTGTGTGTGTGTGGGAAGGGGGGGGAGGAGGAGAGGGTGGCAGTGGTGGTGTGTGTGTGTGTGTGTGTGGAAGGGGGGGGGAGGAGGAGAGGGTGGCAGTGGTGGTGTGTGTGTGTGTGTGTGGGAAGGGGGGAGGAGGAGAGGGTGGCAGTGGTGGTGTGTGTGTGTGTGTGTGGGAAGGGGGGGGGAGGAGGAGAGGGTGGCAGTGGTGGTGTGTGTGTGTGTGTGTGTGGGAAGGGGGGGGGGAGGAGGAGGAGAGGGTGGCAGTGGTGGTGTGTGTGTGTGTGTGTGGGAAGGGGGGGGGGAGGAGGAGAGGGTGGCGGTGGTGGTGTGTGTGTGCGTGGGGGGGGGGGGGTGTACGACAGCGAACACATACGATACGATATGCCGGGTAGCTTTACACAATGGTATAGCGTTGTGTTGTGTTGATCATTTCCACGTTTCCTTGTAGCTAGCATACGGTCACGTTAATCCCGGTGTGGTTCAGAGTGCAGTGCGATCACGTTACATTCGCCTTCCCTTGTGTACGTGTCAGGACACTGAAACTGTAATTGGTACAAAACACACACACACACACACACACACACACACACACACAGATACAAGGAAAGTGTGCTGTTTTTTACAAATGCGTATAGACAAGGAAGCTCCGCTTGGACAAGAAATGCAGTGCCCTACTAAACCGTCTTGATAAGACCTGGATTAGAGCCATAACTGTAACTCCTAAAACACTTCCCGTTCTGTCAAACCTAGCTGTTCGTCTTTCGTGGCGGTCCTTTGCAAATATTGACGTGTGGCAAAATGGAGCTTCTGAAATGCTCAGCTCACTCTGACCAACCACTCAAATTCTACTGTACAGTGTGCAACATAACTGTGTGCCCACAATGCAAGCTGGACAGTCACCAAGGTCATGCGACCGTCGAAAAGATCACTCGTGCGGAACGTGAGCTACAAACAACGGAACGCGAACTTCAAACCTGTATCGATACCGTTCAGTGGCAGATTCGAGAAGTGGAGAAAGACATGTCGATTTTTGAGCAGTCTGTTGCAGACACCCAATCAAAGCTGCATGAAATACTGCTGACTCTCGAGAACCGGCACAAAGAAGCGCTGAAAATGATAGAGGAAGCCGCTACCGAAGGAAGAAAACAACAGGAAGAACTCAAAGAGAGTTTGAACCAGAAGCTAGCAAAACTGTGCGAAGAAAAGCAGGCCGTTGTAGGCGCCGTAACGACACAGTTTGACCAATCGTTACTTCAGACCGATTCGATTTTGAAACTGCGCGGCGACCCAGCTCTCAAAGCTTCTCCAAAACAAGGGATTCCAAACCAAAGGATGCAAGTTATCCTGAGAAGCAATGACGAATTTGTCAGCCGTTTGCACGCGACCGGAGGATGCTGGCCTTTCGGTCGACCTGCACTTGCGCAAGTGACGAGGCACTCTCCGTCTGTTGCAGTTGTCCCAGAATTCCACTGCTCAGTCAGTCCTGGTTCTAGTGTAGAAGCTCTTCACCCACTGAATGAGAATGCAGTGTGTGTTGTTTACACTGAAGAGAAAGAAAGCAAGGTTTTGCGATCAGTTGCGCTGTACGAACTGGACAAGACGACTCCAGTATTTGTCCAGGAGATTCATGGCCTCGGTCACAAACCAGTGAAAATGGACGACGTGACGTCCCTTTTGCTGTCAAGCGTTGTTGGAGAAAAGACAACGAGTATGAACGTGGAAATTGACAAATATATGTCACAGAGTCAACACGTAACTGACAAGTCAAACAGGTACACTCTAAGGAAAACTGTGACAGGGAAATACGTTGTTCACGACGAAATGAAATCAGCAGAAGAGAATGAATCGTTCAAAATCCACGTGGAACATCCTGTCACAATGTGTGCGAACAGAACGGGAGAATACTTTGCCGTGATTCAACATCAAAAGCAGAGAAGAATGTCTGCTTCTGCTATGTTCTCACCTTCGGGCAAAACACCAAGTCAGGAATATTCTGTTGCCTTGTACAGGAGACCAAATCCAGACCCTATAGCTCTATTTCTACCAAAGGTACTCCGATTTCATCCAAGCGACGTATGCTTCCACGTTATGGACGATGAAGAGATGTTGCTGGTCTCCGATGAGGTAACTAATGCCGTCTTCATCGTGGATTTCACCGAGGAGCACGTGCAGGACGGGCGAGCGGACAACTGCAGAGAACTGGGAGCAGGGTGTCCGTGGCTCACGGCGCCGACTTCGATGGCTGTTGACAAGTTCGGAGTACTCTGGATTGGGTGCAGAGGAGGACGCGTCTTGTCGGCTGCCTGTGTTGAGGTAATCGTTGCGATTTACGTCAACTTTATTCATGTTTTACTCGTTCTTTTCCATTGTGGTTATTGTATATTACTTGCCCACAACAGTTTTAGACAGGCACACCTTTCCAGCATGTGGAAGTATGTACTGCCCAAAGTAAGCAGATGCTAATCTGAGTAACGGACTTAATGTGTTAAAGATGTTTCAGTGTGTGTGTGTGTGTGTGTGTGCGTGCGTGCGTGCGTGCGTGCGTGCGTGCGTGCGAGAGAGAGAGAGAGAGAGAGAGGGTGGGTGGGTGGGTGTTTGGGGATTCACCGTCCTTTATAACTATTCAATCACCAATCACATAGGAGAGAGAGAAAGTGAAAGAGAGCGGTATTATTGTAACTTTTCCTTCTTTTTCCCTATTCCCAGTCTTTCGACGATACACATGAAAACGAAGATTCCTTTGACGACGACGACGTCAATGAAGAAAGCGACCAAAGCAGCGAGTCCGGAAATTCTGACAGCTATGACGTCACTGCAATTACAGAAAACGACGATGTCTGCGAGATCGTGACTGCAGAGTTGCAGCCCAAATCACCTACGGTAAAGCCGCCATTGCCGATGACGAAACCGCGGCAAATAACGGCAGCGATCCAAAGAGCACCTCCTACTTCCACAAGTCCGAGCAGTCCACCGCCACGCAAGCCCACTGAAGGTTCTTGCGTGGTGATGCCCCACACGTTTCTTCCAAGGAAAGGCGAGCAACATAATCCAGCGTTGGCCCTACCCGAGAAAAGCGAAACTCAGACTTCGACAAAAACAACTCAGGATTCGACAAAAACACCACTCAGTCCTCCAAACCAAACAACGCCACCTGATCAGTCTCGTGCACAAATCATAAACCACGAGTTTTCTGAAAGACTGGCCAAATGGAGAACCAAGTCCGGACCTTCAGATGCTTCAGCAGTTCCCTCTCCAGGACGTCGAGATGCAGTAAGCGGAAAACCTTCCATGAAAACCACAACATCAGACCAAGCTTTGAAGGGAACGAGCCCTGGTCTCTCAGTAAGTTCAGGTTCCAATCCTGGCACAAACGAACTTCTCCAGAAGCTTGCAGAGAGGAGAAAGAAACTTGAGCAAAGGTCGACAGGGTCTTCGCCTGCAATCGCTACAGATAACAGCAAAGAGGGTGGGGCAGCAACACGCAATGTGCAAAGCTCTTGGGAAAAACGAACTGCCCTATTGCCGCCAAAAAAAAAGAAGGTGTAGACAGTCACAGAGGTATATCCCGCTGGACTAACACAGAATGGAGAGCTGCGGCAAGCGTCCAGTATAGCATGTGCTGATGGAACTCTGTGTCACTAGTGTTCTGGTGCATATCTATTGAGATAATTATGTAGAGCTAAAAACTGATATTTATTTCTGGGACACAAAAGCACTTTACGATACATGTAGGTTCAAAACACTGTTCTGGAACTGACAATGATTATATCAATGTATCATCAGCAATGTTGGTGGTACAATGTAGTGAGAAGTGTAGTGAGAAGTGTAGTCAACTTTTCCCCCCAAAGTAGGTCGTTATGATAATACGAGGAAGAGTTTCATTACTTGCAACAGGGGGAAAAAAAACACAGAAATAGCGCAGCATGGAAACAAGGAAACTTTCTTGTTGGTTGCAAAAGAGTGAAACGTTACCCCGTAAAAAGAAAGTATGATTTATAATGTTAGCATGTGCTCGACTGGTGAAGGGTCGTATACAGTGTACAAGGAAGTAAAAAGCTGGCACAGATAACAGAGAGTCGGTCATAAACAACTTGAATGCCTGTGTCGCTGTTCATATAAAATAAATCATAAACCGCTGAGTCACTGAACGGGGGTAGTCGAGGCATTCCAAAACAAATACGGGACAATTCCATGTTTCCTAGGGTTGGGTTGGGTGTTTGGGGGTTTAACGTCCTTTTCCACCACGAAAGGGTGATATCAAAGACGGGGCAACGAGAAAAAAAAGGCCAGCACAAATATTTGGTCCCAGCCGGGATTCGAACTCACCATGTTTACTAAGCCAACTTATGTTTTGGAACAGTTTAGCTTGTGAGTGTGGTGCAGCGTTGGACTTTCAATGCTTTGGTCGTGAGTTCGAATCCCGGCTGGGGCCAAATATTTGTGCTGGCCTTTTTCTCGTTGCCCCGTCTTTGATATCACCCATACGTGGTGGAAAAGGACGTTAAACTCCCAAACACCCGCCCACCCACCCTACGCTTGTGAGTGCGTCTGCACGCTAAAAATACACTTCTTGATGATAAGTATAACTCTTAACGCGATACAACGCTGTGTACACTTTGTGCTCGCGGTCAAACATTCAAAGACTGTTGTCGGCGACAATCTCACTCAGCGTATTAGCCGCGTCAGTGAGTACGTTTGGTTTTTTTTTTGTTGTTGTTGTTTTTTTTTGCTGGCTCAGTGCCACCATTAGAGACGATGACACTGTGCAGGTGTCTGTAAGTGGTTTAGTGATAGATACACGAAAACAGCTCCGAACGATCTGTGAGCATAAAAATCGTGAATATTGCTCCTTTAATAGACGTGTATATTAAAACGAGTACATCAACATAATTGACGACTGCACTTCGGTCAATCAAAGGGGGCGAGCCCCCAGAATTTTTTTTATTTTTTTTATTTTGCTGCCCCAACTCTTTTACCAGTTCCAGTGGTGATCCCCCAATCCAATTTTTATTCTGCATGATGATGAAGGTGAGCTTCAGAATAAAAAATATCATAAAACAATAACAAAACAAGATACAGACTTAAAATTTTCAGCGTAGTTGACTAACATATCTATGCAGCTATTGATGAAATTACAACTTTCAAACTTATATATTTTTGTTGTTAGTCATGTTGTACAACAAAATTAGGAGCAGTATATGCGGCTGTTCGTCTGAAGCCGATGTCCGCTGCAGGGCCGCATATATAGGGCCGGAAAGAGTTAATATCTTCAATATCATACTCTTGTACTAAAAAGCAGTAGATGAAGTATATCATATCAATGTCGTATGCAGTCCGGAAGAGAAATACTTCAGTGCGCCTTGTCACACACACGCGAGGATGTTTGAATTGTAACCCGAACCTTCGGCAAGACGACACGGTTTTTGTTCGCTTTTGAATAAAATCGGGAAGACCTACCTTTATATGATTTGAGAATGTTTTTGAAACTAACTAGACTGGAACGTGCCCTGAGCACACGAAAGAGCATTCACGTGATAGATGTGTACTGTACTGATGCGCCAGTCTATTCACTGTCGACGCGGTTGGGCTTCGGTGTATCAAGGAAGATAAATGCGCACCGAGAGATTCAGTTGTTGCTGTAAAACTACCCGAGGTACTTCCAGTATTTGCCATGACATTGCAGTGATCTTACGAGCGATGGAGACTTGTGGAGACCACGTCAACCATCATGGAGAATAGTAAATGCAAAGACCATCCCCAAGAAGACCTGAGATTCGTCTGTTTGCCATGTGGCGAGAAGCTTGTGTGTAGGGACTGTAAGCTCGCTGACCATGAAGGTCACAAGACTAAAGACATCAGCAAAGTGGCAGAAGCCTCGAAAGAACTTTTCATTGACTATGACAGTAAGCTTGATATGCGCATCGCTTCCGTTGAATCGTTGCAGGTGGAAGCACGAACAAAGCGAAAGGAATTTGAAAAATCTTTACAGAGAGCAAAACGAGAGGTGAACGCGCGAGCTGAAAGAGTGGCCCAGTTCGCTAAGAGTAAATTGAAGGAGATAAATTCAGAGGGCAAGCGTCACCATGATGATGTAGATACTATGCTTCAAGAGAAACTAGAAATACTTCGTAATCAGAAGCAAATGGCGAGAAGCGTCCTTGACAACACTGTGACCGGTCATCGGGTGGTGGAGATCAAGCAGTACTTCAAACAGCACGGACCCGGCCACAACCCCACCATCGACAACGTGGAACGAGACTTTCCCAAGCACGATTTGAAGGTTGCCATACAAGAAGACAAAACATTGGAAGACGAGAAAGCAACTGAACGTTTGATAGGTTACCCGCGCTTGGTTCAAGCCAGCAATTCGCGATTCGTTCAGACCAACACAAATTTCCCTTGTTTTCTGGTTTTGCCTCAGTTTCGGTGCTCTGAAGATTCCGAGTGTTACGTCAAGGAAATTTATCCGATGGAGGATGGGAGGGTAGGTGTGGCTTACTCTACTGAAGTGGACGGTAACACTAACATAGCCATGTTCACCAGCCACGGCGAGAAGCAGCAAGAAAGGGTACTGACTGAGACGGGCCAGGTGTCCATGGCACATCATGCTTCGGATATTCTGCACGTTGTTCATCACACCACCGAAAAACGAATGATGATGGATCTGAACCTGCAACCCCCTGACTCACCGAAAGGCAAAGGACAGTCAAAGGGTGGTGTCTTTTTTCTTCAGAAACTCGCACCAGGTAAATACAGTATCTGCCAATACATGACAGGACCAAAACCAAAGACATTATTCTCCGTTTTAGTCGACAAGCCCGTGGCTGTCTCAGCAAACAGCTCCGGACATTACTTCGCTGTCCGCAAAGAAAACGGAGAGGTGGTCGTGTTTCAGCGGTCCAATGGAACAAGAGTCGGGACATTTGAACCAGATCTTTTCCAGATAGAACCAACCAGAGTCTGTTTTCACCATGTGGGAGGCCAGGAAGTGCTGTTAGTGGCTGACGAAACCAGCGACTCCATCTACATCGTTGACTTCATTGACGACTGTCGTCTGATTGGTCCACTGATTTCGGGCTGCCCAATGGTCGTGTCCCCGACAGCAGTGACCTCTAACGGCTCCGGTCCAATCTGGGTTGGCTGCAAAGGGGGACAAATCTTGACGCTGGACGAAGAGGTCGGTGGAGCTCTCTCTCTCTCTCTCTCTCTCTCTCTCTCTCAAATCAGGTTAGAAATGGCCTTATACTCAGGTATTCCTCTGTGTGTGTGTGTGTGTGTGTGTGTGTGTGTGTGTGTGTGTGTGTGTGTGTTTTCAATATTATTACGCTCTTACGCTTTTACATTTCGAATTCTCCTTCCAGTCGCTATACGAGGAGCCCAGTATGCCTGGCGACATCACTCCCATCGACTTCAACGAAAGCGGGCTGTATTCAGGAACCTCCTCTTCCCTCACTGAAGCTTCAGACAATGATGTCAGGCATCTCACTTCCTCATCCAACCAGTCATCTGCTGGATCCGGGAAAGAGGAAACCAAATCACATCCACAGGAACAGGAAAAGGGGCGCCAGAGAGACAAACTTGAGAATGAGTACGGCTACGTTAGACTGGAGACTGCTCAGAGAGCGAGATGTCCAAGTCCTTGCGCCTCTGACAACCGACCAAAATTACCAGCGCGACCCAGTCAGCGAGAGAGAGTCGTACCGCAGTCATGTACAAATGTGTTGTACGCACAAGACATTCAACACATGAGCTTCGATACAGCTCCAACCAACTTCCAATCCGCAAAAGATGTTGAAGCTGTTCTTCCTGATCAGTCGCCTGCAGGTTCCGCACAAGAAACTACAGATGGTAAAATTCTCAGCGAGACTAACTTTGAGGTTAGGTCCGTATCTGAGTCAGCCGCCACAGATCTGTACAGTCCCACTCAGGCTGACATTCTCACCTTCGGGCGTGCAGTGCATTCTACGTCCCCGCAAACACCTCGACGACAAGTTCCACCGACACCTCTGCCTAGAATGTCGCTGCGAGCTGGTGATAAACAGCTGCAGGTTGACAACAGTTATACAGGTCGTGTTTTTCCTCCAGCGGAGAACTCTTTTGATGCCAGCCCACCACAAACGTCTGTTTACACACTTGAGGACCCCGTCCAGCGTTCCTGCATACCCAAGGCTGCCGCCATTCACGAAGCGTTCGAAGCGTCGGTAGATCTACAGGAACAGCCGCTGTATTCCCGTTCCAACCCGCGTCTAATGAGAACTAGCAACACTGAAGGCTTTGGCTCTGGACACCAGTATCCAAGATCTACTAAACCACGCAACAGCTTGTACTCGCTGCCATCACGTTCTTTGTTTTCAAACCAAGGAACGCCCACTCACCGGCAACAAAGTTTGTCCCACTCGTACAGCAGCTATGCCCACGCCAGGGGTGGAAACGAGTCGTCTCCCCTGCATCAACCCACGCCACTCAGATCTTCCTCAATGTCAACTGTAGAACGAGGGCAAAGAACGAGCATTCAGGCTGATGAAAAGTCAAGTTACGTTGTACATGAGAGATCACGTGATGATGACGACCAATCACGCGAAAGAAGCCCACCAGAGGGCAGCGATGCTAGACATTCGCAGTGGAGAAGATCCATTCCAATCCCAACGGAAAGCGACGATGTGGCTTTGCTTATAGCAGGTATTCGGAAGCGGATTGAATCACCGAGGTCTTTCAGAGATTACAAGGGGTCCTGGAGTGCGAGAGATAACTCTGATAACTGACTTTTACTGAAACTGAAATACAGATTATTATGCACTCATTCTTTGTTTTAATTGTACAGACACAATCGAATACTTTCTTACTTTTCATAGATTCAAGAGATTCAAGAGAAAGAAAGAACTGCTTATTTTCCTATCCGTGTGTGTGTGTGTGTGTGTGTGTGTGTGTGTGTGTGTGTGTGTGTGTGTGTGTGTGTGTGTGTGTGTGTGTGTGTGTGTGTGTGTGTGTGTGTGTGTGTGTGTGCGCGCTCTTGCGTGCGTGCGTGTGTATGTGTGTGTGTGTGTGTGTGTGCGCGCGCTCTTGCGTGCGTGCGTGTGTATGTGTGTGTGTGTGTGTGTGTGAGAGAGAGAGAGAGAGAGAGAGGCATTCAATCGTTATTCTGAAATTGTTTTTGTCTTTGTGTATGTACTTCGCATTTGGCACACAAGCTGTTTATCTCGATGATTGAATTAATCTTACCTGGGAAGAAGTTTAAGTTTCATAGAGCATTATCATAATCCGGTAAACTGCTTCCACCGCGAGTCTCTGTACACTTGTGTTTGTATTAAATTCTCAAATTTGTTTTGAATGAGTTGGATCCTTGTGTGTCACTGTGTGTCACTCTGTGTGTGTGTGTGTGTGTGTGTGTGTGTGTGTGTGTGTGTGTGTAGCTTTTATCATGACTTGTGTCGTGCGTTGAAGTAGTGACTCCTTTAGAAAACACAAACCATGAGAACGTTGTATCCAGGAGGAGAATTCAGCTCTTGATGTTAAATAATGCGCAAAGAAAAAGTCGCACATTCTTCTCGTTACCCCATCTTTTATACCACCCATATCTGGAGAGAAAAAAAAGGTTAAACCGTTAACATACTTCGTGCCGCGCACGATCATCCCACGTTTTTTACTCTTTTTCGGTTTTGGACCTCTATGCAGTCATCAGGCACGATTAACGGTTCCTTAACGGCTCCTATTGCAGCAAACATGAGTATAATCAAAATGCAATACTCCGACAGAGCCAAATTTAAATCCATACAGACATAAATTAATTGCGATTTTGTTGTTGTTGTTGTTGTTTAGTGAGGCCGCACGTGCAAAATCCCAAACGTTTTCGGTAGGAATTGAGTCAAACACCCACCCATCCACCCACCCTCTCGAAATAAACCGACTGAGTTAGTGAACACTCGGTGAACTTCACTCAGCAGACAGGACCCAGAGATGTGCACGTTTAATCAAGAAGGCTGGGTTGTTGTTTTAACTCATTCTACCCGAGCTACGGTTTACATTTTACCTCCCCTTTCTAACATGTCTGCCGTCAGGTTTCATTGGTTTCTCGCGGAAAGTGATATCAAAGTAAACAATACCTCTAAATATAAAATGATTTGGCCCACATGTTGCAGTGTCACCACAGGATCCCGGCAGCTGGTGCCAGACTATAATGGTAGTGTCAGTATGGAAAGGGTTAAAGCTGAACATCCTTTTCGCCACTTAAAGGTCACATGAAAGACGGAGCAACCAAATAGTTGGCCCCGGCCGGGATTTGAATTCACACCATGGTTGTTTGGGGGTTTAACGTCCTTTTCCACTACCTACGGGTGATATCAAATACGGGGCAACGATGATAAGGTCAGTACAAATATCTGGCCCCAGCCGGGATACTAACTCACGACCCGAGCATTATTTACGGGGTGCACTGTCACACCTGGTGACGCATAAAAAGCAAGGGTGAGTGAGTGAGTTTTTAGGGCTTAAAGCCGCGCAAGCCACAAAGACTAATTCGCGGCTGAGTGTGCCTGCACTACATGAAAAAAAAAAATGTAACGTTGGACAAAGGATGCAAACTGGTCTACGGGGCAACATAAACCTAGGACATACAGGAGACGCTGCACCTTCATGCTAATTTATCGAACTCCCGGTTACAAAAAAGCGTAGAAAACAAATAACAATTACAACTGGGTAAAACAAAGATAAATACTAAGCGCATATACAGCAAATATTGCAATTTATCATCTCCTAGGCGCAAGAAACCAGTTCGCAGCATATGCCCAACATTACTTATTCCTAACCACTGGTAGTGCAGACGTGAGTGAGAGGTTAAAAAGAAGAAATATAGATGAAAGGGCCGAACTTAGAAATCAGCTGAGAGATGAGAGGAAGGACAGAGCGGCTAAATTCGGGAGGTTTTAAATGAGAAAGATACAGGTGAATGGGCTGGTGAGGGATAGACAGAGAGGTAGGAAGGAAAATTCCTTAGTTGCCAATGAAGACAACATGCCTGGGAGGCAGTTGGAGAACAGACCGCTCCAACACGGAACCTCCCCGCCGTGAGGCGGTTTAGGAAAACAACATACCAGAGAGGGGTGCGTTGTGAAGGTCTTCAACATGACAGGTGTTCAGCAGCACCAGCAGGGCGCTGCGAACAAAGCCCACCAGGCTGAAGACCAGGTGGGGGGAATCCAGTGAAGGCCTTCAGAAACGACCCTCAGATGTCTCACTGGACCGAGGGTCAGCAGACACCCGCTTACTGACCTCCCCCCCGGAGGAGATTTTAAGAGAACAAAAGACAGGTGAATGGACCGAGGGAGGCAGAAATAAGAGTAAAGAAAGAGCAAAAGGGGTGGGCAAGCTTGGCGAAATCAGCCCCGCCGTGAGAAGGCGAGCCCATGGGGCCACATAAAAAGCAAACACACCCATGCAGAAACAGGTCTCTAAAACCTCTCAGCTGAGTACGTGTATCTATTCAGCAAGAGACACGTGATCTTAGGCTATACATACAAGGTTCTTCCTCTCCACTTGCACCCTGCTGGGTTTCCTTCAAATTTCCAAGATGGAGGACGAATATTGCGAAAGTCACCCGCGCAAGCGTCTAAAATTTTTCGACCAAATGTGTGACCAGCTGGTGTGCAGAGACTGCCTACTTACTGATCATCAGGGTCACCAAGCAACGAAGGTTGATAATGTTGCTCCCAAGGCGAAGGACAGAATTTCTCGCATAAAACATAAAGTTGAGCTTGAAATAAAGACAAACGATTCTAAGCGTACAGAGGCTGAATCGGATCTGGCAAATTACGACCTATCTGTTCAAATAGTACGCGAAGAACTGGATAAAATACACCAAGAGCTGGCGGAATGCATAGAGGAGTTAACGAACGAGACTGTGAGAGAACTCGAGAGACTTGCTGCCCAGGCCAGAGAGAAACAACAAAACTGCATTAGGGAGCTGAAGGAAAAAAATGCGAGGCTTGTACAAAAGAGAACGCTCGCATGTGAGGCTCTGGAATCCATGTCTCAGCATAAGTGGATTCGAACTGAGAAAGTAATACGTGGGCCACCTGATCTGCAAATTCTACAGCCATCAGGGTATACCCTAGAAGTTTCACTTACCAAGCTTTGTACATCTGAACACCTGCGCAGAGAGATGAGAAGGTTTTTCGGGAAACCTGTGTTGGCACAGAGAAGCAGAAACTGTTCTTTAATGCCATTATCACATCAGTTAAAATGCTACACTACCCAAGAAGCCTACGTGGTAGCTCTCCATCCAGCAGAGGACGGAAGAATCTATGTTCTCTACGCTGAGGAGAACAAAGGTAAACGGCTTCATTTTCTCTCCGTGTACAGCTCAGGGTCAGAATTGCCTGTGGTCACAGACATCACGGATGTGGAGAACAAACATATGCAGGTAAGATGTACGTCATCTTGTCTGCTGTTTCGCATTGTCTCAAGCAAACCTTTCTCAAAGTCGGTAACTCTGAATATGGACAATCCACCGCAGCGGTCAAACAGATGTTACCTACTCAGAAAGAGAGAAAAAAGCAAATACCTCGTTTGTGAATGGACGCATACCGGTAAGATCTGTTTACCATCAACGTTGAAGATCCTGTCAAAGTTTGTGCAAACATGCGAGAAGAGTGTTTTGCCGTGATTCAACACCACAAACATGCAAGATCACCTTCTGTTTCGCAAAAAGGGAAAGGACCCAGAAAACCGTCTATCGCTCTGTTCGAACGACTGCAAGAGAACAGATGCGCACTTTTCCAACCGAAAGTGGACAGTTTTCACCCAAGTGATATCTGTTTTCATGTCATTGACGGGCAAGAATTGCTTCTTGTATTGGACGAATCAAACAGTGCTATGTACTCAGTTGACTGCAGTGACTTGGCGGTGTGTGATGGGAAAGTTGACATAACCCACACATTTGTTTTTAAAGTTCAAGGGGAGGATCATCTTTTTCCTTGGACGGTTGGCCCATCTGCAATGGCTGCAGACCCGCGTGGTACGCTTTGGGTTGGTTCTAGAGGAGGCAACATCTGGACATGCACACTATCTGAGGTACGTCTTGTGATAACTAGTGTGCTAGATTAATACACCATGTTACTGGCTGACTGACTTTCCCAAAACAGTTATGCATCCCAAACATTTGATCATAATTAATGTTCATCACAAACACAATAAATCAATAACTGTAGCAAAGTTAAAACTTGCATAACTATGAACGTTTGGCGTAATCCAGTTAAAACTCTTTGCAATAGAATGAAGGACCAAGGGGCGCTGTTTGTTATTTCAAACAACCAGTAGTCATTCAGCGCTCTCTCTCTCTCTCTCTCTCTTCAGTTCGGTCAAAACTATATCCATGGTCCTTTCCGATGTCCACGACTATAACACCGTGTATTTACGGTTATTTTCGTATAACCATTTACTTAAAATTTGTTATCAGCGGCTCATGAAAGAAAACATTTTGTCCAGTCAGAACATGCACTTCTAAATGAAAGCTAGCTCTCTCTCTCTCTCTCTCTCTCTCTCTCTCTCTCTCTCTCTCTCTCTCTCTTTCTCTCTCTCTCTCTCTCTCTCTCTCGTCTAGTTTGACTATCAATGCTCGGGTCGTGAGTTCAAATCCCGGATGGGAACCAAACATTTGTACCGGCTTTTCTCTTGTGTCCTGTCTCTGATATCACCCTTCACAACTGATCAACCAACTCTCTCCAACCTCTGGGACAAAATGTGAGAACATTCGCAAAAACTGACATTATTATCACAAGCTCTTTTCCTCTTATTCACCCTAGCCGCGAAATAGTCTTTGTTGCTTGCGCGGCGTTAAGCCCTAAATAACTAACGAACTACCTCTTATTCACCCTAGCCGCGAAATAGTCTTTGTTGCTTGCGCGGCGTTAAGCCCTAAATAACTAACGAACTACCTCTTATTCACCCTAGCCGCGAAATAGTCTTTGTTGCTTGCGCGGCGTTAAGCCCTAAATAACTAACGAACTACCTCTTATTCTCCCTAGCCGCGAAATAGTCTTTGTTGCTTGCGCGGCGTTAAGCCCTAAATAACTAACGAACTACCTCTTATTCACCCTAGCCGCGAAATAGTCTTTGTTGCTTGCGCGGCGTTAAGCCCTAAATAACTAACGAACTACCTCTTATTCTCCCTAGCCGCGAAATAGTCTTTGTTGCTTGCGCGGCGTTAAGCCCTAAATAACTAACAAACTACCTCTTATTCTCCCTAGCCGCGAAATAGTCTTTGTTGCTTGCGCGGCGTTAAGCCCTAAATAACTAACAAACTACCTCTTATTCTCCCTAGCCGCGAAATAGTCTTTGTTGCTTGCGCGGCGTTAAGCCCTAAATAACTAACAAACTACCTCTTATTCTCCCTAGCCGCGAAATAGTCTTTGTTGCTTGCGCGGCGTTAAGCCCTAAGTAACTAACAAACTACCTCTTATTCTCCCTAGCCGCGAAATAGTCTTTGTTGCTTGCGCGGCGTTAAGCCCTAAGTAACTAACAAACTACCTCTTATTCTCCCTAGCCGCGAAATAGTCTTTGTTGCTTGCGCGGCGTTAAGCCCTAAATAACTAACAAACTACCTCTTATTCTCCCTAGCCGCGAAATAGTCTTTGTTGCTTGCGCGGCGTTAAGCCCTAAATAACTAACAAACTAGCTCTTATTCTCCCTAGCCGCGAAATAGTCTTTGTTGCTTGCGCGGCGTTAAGCCCTAAATAACTAACAAACTAGCTCTTATTCTCCCTAGCCGCGAAATAGTCTTTGTTGCTTGCGCGGCGTTAAGCCCTAAATAACTAACAAACTACCTCTTATTCTCCCTAGCCGCGAAATAGTCTTTGTTGCTTGCGCGGCGTTAAGCCCTAAATAACTAACAAACTAGCTCTTATTCTCCCTAGCCGCGAAATAGTCTTTGTTGCTTGCGCGGCGTTAAGCCCTAAATAACTAACAAACTACCTCTTATTCTCCCTAGCCGCGAAATAGTCTTTGTTGCTTGCGCGGCGTTAAGCCCTAAATAACTAACAAACTACCTCTTATTCTCCCTAGCCGCGAAATAGTCTTTGTTGCTTGCGCGGCGTTAAGCCCTAAATAACTAACAAACTAGCTCTTATTCTCCCTAGCCGCGAAATAGTCTTTGTTGCTTGCGCGGCGTTAAGCCCTAAATAACTAACAAACTAGCTCTTATTCTCCCTAGCCGCGAAATAGTCTTTGTTGCTTGCGCGGCGTTAAGCCCTAAATAACTAACAAACTACCTCTTATTCTCCCTAGCCGCGAAATAGTCTTTGTTGCTTGCGCGGCGTTAAGCCCTAAATAACTAACAAACTACCTCTTATTCTCCCTAGCCGCGAAATAGTCTTTGTTGCTTGCGCGGCGTTAAGCCCTAAATAACTAACAAACTAGCTCTTATTCTCCCTAGCCGCGAAATAGTCTTTGTTGCTTGCGCGGCGTTAAGCCCTAAATAACTAACAAACTAGCTCTTATTCTCCCTAGCCGCGAAATAGTCTTTGTTGCTTGCGCGGCGTTAAGCCCTAAATAACTAACGAACTACCTCTTATTCACCCTAGCCGCGAAATAGTCTTTGTTGCTTGCGCGGCGTTAAGCCCTAAATAACTAACAAACTACCTCTTATTCTCCCTAGCCGCGAAATAGTCTTTGTTGCTTGCGCGGCGTTAAGCCCTAAATAACTAACAAACTACCTCTTATTCTCCCTAGCCGCGAAATAGTCTTTGTTGCTTGCGCGGCGTTAAGCCCTAAATAACTAACAAACTACCTCTTATTCACCCTAGCCGCGAAATAGTCTTTGTTGCTTGCGCGGCGTTAAGCCCTAAATAACTAACAAACTACCTCTTATTCTCCCTAGCCGCGAAATAGTCTTTGTTGCTTGCGCGGCGTTAAGCCCTAAATAACTAACAAACTACCTCTTATTCACCCTAGCCGCGAAATAGTCTTTGTTGCTTGCGCGGCGTTAAGCCCTAAATAACTAACAAACTACCTCTTATTCTCCCTAGCCGCGAAATAGTCTTTGTTGCTTGCGCGGCGTTAAGCCCTAAATAACTAACAAACTACCTCTTATTCACCCTAGCCGCGAAATAGTCTTTGTTGCTTGCGCGGCGTTAAGCCCTAAATAACTAACAAACTACCTCTTATTCTCCCGTTAATTTTCTTGGAACCATCACACATGAAATCGATTCCTCAGGTCCATCTGTATAAAGCCCTACTATTCGTGATACTTACGTTCGTCATAGGTCTGCGCGTTCCTTGACGATTGATAGAATCTCATCATATGACATTAAGTTTGATAAGTATGATGCTGTCTATTTCTTTGCCTCTTTCTCGGTTGTTTTTCCGACAGATCAGTTTCGCTCTGTTACGAGCGTGGCTGTGTGTTCTGTTTGTGTTTTGTTTGTATGCTGAAACATAACAGATGCGGTATTTTTTTTATTTATTTTTTTTAGAAGGTTGAGTGGAATAGAGAAGTTTCCTTGTTTGGTGTACATTCGTTTTGTTGTGTTTCAATAATGTAGGTCTGTTTTCCGTGTTCTAGAAGTTTCTCTTGTTTTTCACCAAAATTCTAGAAGTAGCGACCTTGTTTTGATTGTAGCTTATGTTGCCTCGGGAGGCGGTACGCGTTTAGGGTCACGGTCTGAGTTTCGTGCAAATCGTTTTGTTATGACTTGTTTATGATTAGAAGGTGTCATACGAGTATAACGCGCCTAGATTCGGCGGGCGTGTACTCGATAATTCTGAATTCTTCTCAGTTTTAAAATAGTAATGAGATGATTTACGTTCCGATTTGTATTATTGTGTTTTGTTTTTTTTTATTGGTCTTTTTTTTATCTGACATATGACAAAGTATACACACAAAGTACAAAGACAAAGATATAACAAATACACCACAATATCAAATCACAAAAAAGAAGGAAAGACTTGAAGGCAAACACACACACACACACACACACACACACACACACACACACACACACACACACACACACACACACACACCGAGGGTAGCTGTATGGCAGCAGAATAGCGTTCCACCTGGTACCTTGACTTTAAATACGGTAAGAAATTACATAAGAGAGGGTCTGAACCTTGCAGTTTACATCTATATACATCTATATATAAAGAATTTTGCTAAGAGTATTGACTAAATCCATGGCTTTGTCTGTTTTAACATTTGAAGCTACACCAAACATGATAAGCTCTTTGGAAAAAACAAACCTATCGCAGTGAACACAATTGTCATGCAGTAATCTTAGTAGGTTGTCCCAAAAGTTCTTAACAATATGGCATTGCAAAAAAACATGTACAATTGTTTCCCTCTCACGATGACAAAAACCACAAAGCGGCGATTGTTTCTTTCATAATAGAGGTTCAGAATGTGCTAGAACGCTATGACTGTATATGTCGCTACGTGAAGAGTGTGTGCCTGAATATCACCGTATACCTATTATTATTCATTTTCATATTGGTTATCATTTTCCTAGTTGTTTCATTTTGTGTGTGTAACCGGGTGCCAGGGGTCCGGTTCATGCAGGCAGGGAGACCAAACACAGAGGTCGCTATGACATGAGTTTTATTACAGGGAAGCAGTACAAATGGCAGACAATTCGTAGACACGTGCAGTGACTCGAGGCAGGGCTGGCTGGCGACTGTGCCGTGAGGCGTAGCTCGCGGCTACTTTATGCGCCCAGCGCGGGCCACAAAGAAAGCACTGCCCCAAGCACAGCGGAAAGCAGAGCACGTAGGCCAGCCGCAGCGAAATTTGTGTTTCTCAACACATGGAAAATGAAGCACAGCGGGCGTTAGATAACAGCTAGAAACTTTAAACAAAGTGCATCTAAAAGAGCGTGAAAGGTACTTTAAGTGTATAATAGCTTAAGATCTCATCAAAACACAGACAATTTTCTATCGCCAATTAAGGGGCGTAAAGAAAGGGGCCACGCGTTTGAACAGTGGGGAAAATCGCAAAATACACGCGCTAAACTATGAAACAGCGCTAAAAACAAAACATGATTAAAATGTACAAACTGTCATGAAACTACTGCAGTTTACAGAATTATTCTAAGTGAAGGGACTACGGAGATATTTGACACTAAACAGACACAAACAAACACAACTAATTGACACGCGCGCCACCGCGGATACGCAACACTGCGCGCGCATGGCTAGTAAACAGTACACACTACACAGCGCTGGCCAGGAAACAAAGGCTGATGTACAGGGGTGGCCGGGGAAAAGTAGAACGGATGGCGAGAGGGACCGTGGGGACTAAGGAGAACAAAAGGGGAGTAGCAGAGCAACGTTGTAAACAAAATATCAGTAAATAGGGGCCGGGTATGACCCGGTCTCATCTGTATTGATTTTATTCATTTTCGTATTAGTTTTGTTCCGGGTAGATTCATTCATTGTTACACTAGTTTTATGATCATTTAGGGTTTTTGTCCTATCAGTTTTTCCCCCAGGCCATCCTAACCTACATTTGCAGGACAGCTTGTATGGTAGGCAGATTGTGCAAGTCACTATATTGACTGCACCGTGTGTATGTGATCCCGTATACACATATATTTTATGCAATACATGCTGTATATCAGTATGCGTACATCATCAATCTTATTATTTCCTTGCAGCCACACACGCAATCAGATTCTACCGAGGAGTGCGTTAGCACGTCACCAGGATGCACTTCCTCCAATTTTGAAAGTGCCTCTGACAACGATGCTCGTCGTCAGTCACTTCTCAGCTTTCAAGGTGGATATGATGAAGAAGAACAACAAACATCAAAGGCGTACGCTGACCAAGCCACTACATCTGGATCACACGTACACCCACGAGGTGCAACTAGCGCTGAACAACAACATCCAACCTCTGTTGTTCGTCATCATGGCAACCAGCGACGAGCGGTAAAATCCTTGCAAGAACAGATTCGTGACCACCCCACTTTCCGCAAGATGAACCAGGGAAATACGGTTGGAGAATCAAAGCTGGATTTGAGAAGATCTGTTTCAGGCCGTCTACTAACAGAGGCGATGACGCAATTTGATGACTCGGGTGCTCCTGAAGAACTTTCAAAGAGTCCTGCACTGCCGCCAGGACCAAAATCATTCAGTCTACAAACGAGAGCACCAGCAGCATCCCAGAATCAGTCAGGACGGAACAAAATGAGACCGGTTAGTGAATTCTCCGAGCAATCAGATGAACCTGCTTCAAAGCCAGGGCCCACTGATGAGTTGAAAAAGAAAGTGGAAGCACGGAGGAAGAAATTAGAGTTTCTGGAAGAATCCTCTCGTGGTCAGCTTATTCTTGGACAAGATGGTTCTCAAAGTCTTTTTCAAACACTCCCGCGCCCTCCACAGAGTTTTTCCTCTGAGGCTGTATCATCACATTCTTTTGAGCCATCTCAAGAATTGAGCACCGCACAGCAATTCTCTCCACAGCGACGTGCCTCTCAAGCAGGAGACTACAGTCTTCTTTATGCAGAAGGCCTACACGATTCTCAACGTAGATGGGGTGTTTCTCAACCAGACCTCAGAGGAAGCTTTGCCACGCAGCCACACCGAAAGCCACCAAAACCAGCTCCCAAACCACAAATGCCACTCAAACGTTAAGCTCGTTCTCAAATCAAAGTCAGTGATTTGAGACGCAGACTGTAACTGTAAGGAAGAGATGGAATGAGTTGAGAGGTCAAAATACTTAAGCTCACACCACTGACTACATGTCTTAAAATTGTTATTGTACTGTACTTGTACTGTAGTTCATTATTTACGTTGCTTTTGCTTTTTCCGCAAAGTGTGTTTTGGGATTTTGATAGAACACAAATGGGAATGAGAAAAGTGTTTCTATGTGTATGTCTGGTTGGGGGAGGGATGGGGACAGGAGGGGGTGGAACTGTTTAGGGTGGTCTGAAGCAATAGGCGAATACATATTTGATAAGACATGCAGATTTGAGCAAAATGTGAGTGTGCATCGAATCGCACACTTCGTCTTCTTTGAACGACCCTGAAGCAGAGGTGCCATCCATATTGTTTCAATCATACGTCTTTGCCTATATATATGCAAGTACAGCCATGGACATTTTTCATTCCTGAACCGGATCAATATTATATGTATACAGTAATTTTGCGAGTATCACATTTAATAATCTTAAGTATTCTTCTGTCTACAAGTACAGCCATTTGTTTCTATATTTCTTAACTGGATCACTTTCACGTGTACTAGTGTAGTAAGTTTCGAGTATCACACAAACACGTTAGTGTTTAATGCGGATGGATAACACACACGAATGCATATCGTGTTTCTTAATGAAGAAAACGCCGTTACGGATGAGAGATTCCCGGTGTGTCGTGTTCTCCCGACAAGTTTATTTTTGCCCCAGCAGCGTTATGCTTTCTTAACCGCGCCGTCGGCGCTCTAAAGCTTTCGCCTACCGAACGCCCACTTTTTCAGCGCGTATTTATCTTGTAATACGAGAGAGCGAGGGACAGGTCACCGGTACAGGGAAGTAAATTGCACCTGTGTGCGTACGAACCTGGCGAACATTTGTAAGGTAGGGTACAGTCAAGTCACGTGGGTTCAGGTTGACTGCGGCAGATAAATTGAATGACTCGATCGTGAAGCGTCAGCGTGCAGTGTTATCAGTGGCTTCCCTGTTGCGGCAATTAAAACAGTGTCACGGGGTTTTTCGTTGGCGGTCCCGTGTAATCAATCTTACGTAGGCTTGATTTTTTTTTTAAAAAGGAGTTAACTATGGACAGGATGGAAACTGCGCCTTGTGAAGACCACCCGGACGAATTAGTCCGCTTCGTGTGCTTGCCGTGTAACCGCATGATCTGCCGTGACTGCAAAATGGCGGACCACGAGGGACACAGGACTACGGACATACGCAAAACAGCGGAGCAGGCAAGAAAGGATCTTTCTGTCATGAACAGTCAACTGGAGACAGGCACTCATATTATTCAGGCACAGCTGCGTGATGCTGAGGCCAACATAGCTCAGTTCGACGAGTCTGTTCGAGAAGCGAGACTGGAACTGAAAGGCCGAGCGGAGGCGATTATAAAATGGGTGGAGAAGTTTCGCGATGAGGCCTTGGATAAACTAAAGAAACTTGCTGTTGAAGGCCGAAAAGAACAAGAGGAGTTTATACACAGTCTTCATCACAAGAACAAGAAAATCTCTCGTTTCAGAGAGGAACTAGAAGAAGCTCAGAGGACTACGTCAGATCTGAAAATACTGCAAGCCGACATCCGCATGAAGAAGCACGGTCCAGGGGAAGAACTCAGCTGTGGTACCCTGCTGAAAAATGCAGTGAAATACAGACTGCACGTAGGTTTCACGGACACCTTCCGGTTTGATACGCACGAAAAAGACATTAAAAGTTTCCTGGGGAAACCTGTCCTCGCGCAGGTCGGCAAGGACTCAGCTTCGACGGCGATGCTGAACGAGTTCTGTTGCTCCAAGGACCCGGGTTTGGATGTTATGGCCATTCATCCCTTAGACAACGGTAAAGTCTGCGTGGCGTGTTCCGACAGCGGTAAAGACGAACACAGTGTTATTGTGTTTGATGCAGAGAAGCAAAAGAGCATTGCAAAGGAGGCGACAAGTTCTGAGCACAAACGATCCAAAATAGCTAGAACTACAACTTCTTCTCTTTCTCTGTACCCTGTGCTTTCAGGCAGTGCGCCTGCCAGGCCTGTCAGCTTGGACCTGGACAAATTACTGACTTCGGAGGAAGACGAGTACGAAAACCAATACAAAAGCGTTTTTGTCCTGAAGAGGTCAAAACGCACAGGAGGTGGTTACAAAGTCTGCGACGAGACAGCGTCTCCTGAAGAATCTTGGAGAGCTCCTTTCAAAATCAACGTGGAAGATCCCGTAACGATATGTGCCGACAGTTACGGACAGCACTTTGCCGTCATACAGTATAATCGTGAAGGTGGGAACATCACCAGAACACCGTCAGTCAACCCGGCCGCGCCATCCAGGCCACAGAAACCTTCAGTAGCTCTCTTCAGGCGTGACCAGCCAAACAGATTCGCCCTATTCCAACCCAGCGTGAAAGGCTTTCGACCTAGCGACATCTGCTTCCATGTCGTCGACAACAAGGAGGTGCTGCTGGTCTCCGACGAGGCCAATAACGTCATCTACGTCGTGGATTTCAGCGCGGAGTACGTGCTGGATGGGCGAGTGGACAAAAGAGGAGAGCTGGGAGCAGGATGTCCCTGGCTCACGGCGCCGACCTCCATGGCCGTGGACAAGTCCGGAGTGCTGTGGGTCGGCTGCAGAGGGGGGCACGTGTTATCCTGTGTACCTACTGACACCATGCAGCTGTATCATCAGCCGGAAAACACTGACGACGAGGTGGGTGGATTTTTTTTTGTGTCGGGGGGGGGGGGGGGGATACGGGGGGTTATGCAAACTCAACAAAGATGCGATGCATCAGAAGCAACAGTAACGACAGGAGCAGAAATTAGCTTTATGAGTTGTAATGTGATATGAGTTGTTTTGTTTGCTTTTTTTACCGGCACTATTCGTATAATGCACCATTTCCATAAATCATTATGATTATCATTCTTCAATCGTCTATAGTACACGTTCATGCACACTGAAACGTGTATAATGATAATAATAATGATATTATTATTATTATTATTATTATTATTATTTATAGGGCGCCTATCCCCGGGGAACGAGCTCTAGCTGCCTTACAATCTAAAACCGAAGTTAAAAAAAAAATGGCAGTGCGGGTTTGTGTTGCAGTGAGGTGGTGTGCGATTGGCGAAACAGAAAATGTGGCTAGTACAAATGAAATGGCAGCCCCTGTGTATGTCGAGGTGGCTTGAGTGTCACCCGATAGGAACTTCACATTGAAACCGCCCCTCCTGTGCGATTACACGCTCGAAACTATATCAGTTCCCATTCGAAGCGCTAGCTCTCTCTCTCTCTCTCTCTCTCTCTCTCACACACACACACACACACACACACACACACACACACACACACACACACACACACACACACACACACACACAAGTCAAATTGAGGAATGAATACAAATTAACATCATCCATAACGAATGTTCGACATAAGGTGGAAAAAGGACACAAATATACACATACATAGATTAACTAAACAATGAGCAATGTAAAACAAAGCAAAACAAAACACACACACACACACACACACACACACACACACACACACACACACACACACACACACACACAGCGTCAAGATCAGGCTCAGTGTGTGCTCAGGCGTCATCCGACTGCGCGGAGTTACACTATGTACAGCATGTACAAGATATGTCTCCCTAAAATGATGTGTACATCCGTATCTAGGTCATCCGCTTGAATACCGTCGTCCACTTCAAGCATAGACGAACAACAGTCGAGTGCGCTATGCATACCGACTACAGCTACGCCTTAATACCTCGGCTTTTGAGTCGAACAAGGAAGTTAAATCCGGGAACAAAAACTGACTTCTGAAAAACCCGCGCGGTGAACGCCGCGGGTTAATGGCCCTGTTGTCTTTTCAGGCCCCGTATGCTCGCACAATAAAATTATTATAAATTCCCCGGTGGTGTCGCTTAAACGTGGAAGAAACGGGGCCTCGATCGCGGATCGCCAGTTGTTTGTACACATTTACTGCATAGGGGCCATAGAGGCATTCAGTACTTTCCTTCCTCATTAAACATTTGAACAATTTCATATTTGACTTCGTCCATATTTAGTGTGTAGCGATTGCACCCGTCTCGATATCAGTTCGATGGCCAAGACTTTCAAACATAAAATGAGGAAAGTCAGACGTGAACACGAGGAAAAGGAAGGGAGAAAGAGGCGGATGGGTGGTTGTTTGAGAGTTAAACGTCCTTTACCACCGCGGATGAACAAGAAGGGAAGACAGAACGAAAGGAAAGGGAAAAAATAACTGACTTTACATAGTAATATCCAACACGAAACTAACGAAAGGTGAGTAAAAGGTGACGGTCACATACAGCAATTTTAATTTGCGAAAACTAAAAACTCGAAGGTAACGACTCATCGACCACAGGGCCCGCATGTAAAACTCGAGGATAATTTAACCCACGGGCCTAACCCAGACTAGGACAAACGAAACCCCAAAACAAAATTAAATTTTAAAAAAAAGGAAGCAAAGAAAGAAAGACAAAAATCCTTCTATAACGGCATGGGCACCTTGGGATGGACCCGCTTGCTGGTTTAAAACCAAAAACAAAAGAAAGGTTAACCCTAGAGCTAGTTTAGTTCTAGGTTAGACTCTAACCCCGGGCTAAACTCCTTAACCCCGACTTTTACATGCGGGCCCTGTTAACGGAACAGCTCCTTTTTTTTCTTTTTTTTTCTTTTTTCTTTTTTTCTTTTTTGAGCCTCAGTTGCATGCATGGATGCATCAGACTCAGGGTTTTTATTTATTTATTTATTTATTTTGTTTGTTTTGTTTGGGGTTTTTTTTCCTCTTTTTTTTCATTTCTCCTTTTTTTACAGATTTTTTTTTTTTTTTTTTTTTTTGGTCGTGCATCCATTCTTCATTGGCTCTCTTTTTTTTTTTTTTTTCCAAAGCAGTGATTGTATTTCTTCTTGTACATTTTGTATTACATTTTCTAAACTATTACAATAAAAACGGAACAGCTCCTTATATAACTGATATATTATCATTTGCATCTGAACAAGCAACCGACCTTCTCGGGCCGAGGCCTCTTTTCGTCAGTGCACATACATTGTTGGAGCTGTCGCGCATGTTTGCTTTGACAGTGACACTGTGTGTCTGTTGCCGTTTATGCGTCACCAGGACCTGGTGTGACAGTGCAGTGCACCCCGTAAATAATGCTTTGTGAGGTTTGCACTGTGACAGTGAGACACCTTGCTGCATAGATACACGTGCTCAGCTGAGATTTTTTGGAGACCTGGGCCTGTATGTAACAGCTGAGGTTAGGGCTTTTAGCCCTGGATTAGAGTCTGATCTCGAACTAAACTAGCTCTAGGGTTAAATTTTCTGTTGTTTTGTGTTTTAAATCAGGAAGCGGGTCCATTTCAGCAAGGTGCCTATGCCGTTATACAAGGATTATTGTCTTTCTTTCTTCGATTCCTTTTTTTTTTAATTTATTTTTGTTTTGGGGTTTCTTTTGTCCTAGTCTGGGTTAGGCCCGTAGCCGTGGGTTAAATTAACCTCGAGTTTTACATACGGGCCCAGGACCTGGTGTGACAGTGCACCCCGTAAATAATGCTTTGCGAGGTTTGCACTGTGACAGTGAGGCACCTTGCTGAATAGATACACGTACTCAGCTGAGAGGTTTTGGAGACCTGTTTGTGCATGGGTGTGTTTGCCTTTTATGCGTCACCAGGTGTGACAGTGCACCCCGTAAATAATGCTTTGCGAGGTTTGCACTGTGACAGCGAGACACCTTGCTGAATAGATACACGTACTCAGCTGAGATTTTTTTGGGAGACCTGTCTCTGCATGGGTCAGTCTGACATACATGAGTCATTTTCACCTGCTGCTGTCTAGTCATGACTGTCGCTCACATCAGCTTGCTTGGGCAGGTGTATGTCGCATCATCTAAACACATCAGTATTCTTCGCGTGATATCCGTTAGATATAAACGCTGTTTTAATAATAGGGAAGCCGGGGTGGCGGAATGGTAGAGCGTTGGACTTCTGATGCTCTGGTCGTGAGTTCGTATACCGGCTGGGGCCAAATACTTGTGCTGGCTTTTTCGTCGTTGCCCCGTCTTTGATATCACCCATATGTGGTGGAAAAGGACGTTAAACCCCCAAACACCCACCCGCTGTTTTAATAAACTGATCATACTATTTGCTTTTCCATCTTTTACACACACACACACACACACACACACACACACACACGCACGCACGCACGCACGCACGCACGCACTGCTCGAGTCGTAAGTTCGAATTCTGTCTAAGAGCCAAAATTTCGTGCTGTTTTTTTACTCGTTGCCCGTCCTTTATATCACGCTTATGTAGTGGAAAAGGACGTTAATCTCCTCAACACACACTCACCTGTCCTAAAATACTTTATAGAACGGCAATATCGACTAGCATGAACAGATTCGACTGATCATTTCAAAAGTTCGTACTTGTGACATGATACTGGCAAGGAATAATATGTACTGAGTAAAAACATATGTCATTCTCTTGAGATTTTTTTCAATGCCTTTATCAACAATGCTCCACTAACTATGCGGTTTCGGCCTTCGAGTTATACCAGGAAAAGATAGCAGACAACATCAATCAAATTTTACTGAGGTGTGTAAAACCTGCACTGGAGAGGTGACAGCCGGGTGTCGTGCCCTAGATTAGGACCGTGTGGCGGTTCGTACAGTACCTGTCTTCCGTCTGATAAATACAGGCAGCACTTCACAGCTACCGAAACGGCTGAGACAAGTCCCTGGTGTAGACTTACTTGTAATATAAGTTTTCTTTCTTCTGTTTTTTGTTTGTTTTGTTTTGTTTTTCGTTTGTTTGTTTGTTTTGGGGGTGATTTCTTCTTAGTTGTTTTGTTTTGTTTTGTTTTGTTTTGTTTTTGTTTGTTTGTTGTTGTTATTTTGGGAGGGGTCTTTGTTGGTAATTTCTTTTCCTTTGGGTTTTTGGTTTGTTTGTTTGTTTCTTTCTTTCTTTTGTCAGGGGGGATGTTTGTTTGTTTTCGTTCTATTTGTTTGGATTTTTTTTTTTTTGGGGGGGGGGGGGATCGCAAGGAGGGGAGGGGGTATGGCAAGGAGGGGTGGGTTCTTTGCGCGGGGCGGGGCGGCTTAATGCTTAAATACTAATTATTCTAATCGGATTATGACATTCGTTTCAGCCGGGTTACGAAGGGCTCCAGAACGTTGACGAAGATTCATCTGCCGGGAATGCCAGCTGCAGCGATGTTTCCACGTCTTCAGACCGTGGCTGGGACCAGCAGTCGGACTCTGAAAAAAGCGCATCTGGGGGAAGCTCATCTGCTGCCAATGCACCAGACAACAGTGTGGCCAAGAAATCGCCACCACCCGTTCGCCCACCGACTACGATGATTGTTAAGCAATCGAGTCTTACTGACGAACTGAAAAACACTCTGTCCTCCAGAGCTACACTGAGGAACACTGCCACGCTTCCTAAAGACAACGTTGGCCCGACAGAAGACGGTACAGGCTACGTACGCATGACGTTGCCGGTTTCTCAAGAAAGTCCCCAGCAAGAAGTAAAACCTGACTTTCCACAATTTCATCAAAATGGCGCAGGTCCTCAAGGCAATGGACGTCACCCAGAATCGGACACTCTACATTCTGGACCAGGTCTTTCACTAGATAGCTTGGTTTCAGGAAATGCACCGCCCAGCGTGCACAGGAGAGGATCTGAGAGTTCAGACAGTTCGCGCGGCACTAGAAACGTTCCTGATTCTCCACCTCCAAGACCTGCCAAAGGCATCGCCCATAATCAGCCACCTCCTCCTGTAGAACCTCCGGTGACTCCGCCACTGCCACCAAGAACTAGAAAATTCAACCCAGAAGCGAGCAAGGAAACACCAGAAGTTCAGTCCGAATACTCTAATTATGAGCTGCCGTCTGCCGGAGGCCCTAGTCAAGCAGCTGAAGAAACTGAAGTGACACTTAAAGCTCCAAAGAAGCCAGAAACGACAAAATCGCCAGAGCAAAAGCGCATAGCGACCCCAGCGGTAGCACTTTCCCAAAACGAAGAGCTGGCCAAAAAGCTTGCAGCCAGACTGAAGAAAACGGATTCTGAGGAAGAGTCCTCCGCACCAGCACCACCTCAGCAAAGTCCTCTGCCTCGCGGTGAGTCACAGGAAGCCCCTCAAAATCCACGGTCACCAGGAGGACTCCCGCCGCCTCAGGGTCCTGCATCAAAAACTGGTTCTCCAGTCCAGCCTCCTTCACGACCACCCAAACCAGGTGCACCACCTCCCAAACCTTTGCCAAAACCAAAACCAAAACCATAATTGTAAGAAAAGAAGACGAAGCATGGACCATAGACGTCTTCACAGAACAAAAACACCAGTGCAGTATGTCACTTCTGTTCTTGCCAATCTCGAATGTGCTATTTGATTATCACTGTAATTACAAGTCTTTGCAAGGGAGCCGGGGTGGCCGAATAGTAAAGCGTTGGACTTCTAATGGTCGGGTTGTGAGTTCGTATCCCGGCTGGGGCCAAATATTTATGCTGGCTTTTTCATCGTTGCCCCGTCTTTGATATCACCCGTATGTGGTGGAAAAGGACGTTAAACCCCCAAACACCCACCCACCCACCCGCAAGGACAGCGACGATATCATTTTTGTGAATTACATCGTCTGTGAGACATTCTATTGTCATTTACTCGGTATTTAACAACATTGATTATTATCATTTGTCTGTGCTAAATCTGAGCTCGCGTTTTACTTTTGTCATTATTGTCACAACCATCATCATCATAATCGTCATTATCATTGACCAGTTGTTTGTTTACAATTCTTATGTATGAGTTGAACAACTTTGTACAAAAAGGCATGTACTCAGATGAACATTAATTTATATGCATGAGCGCGCACGCATGAGCGGTATCAGGACAGGATCGGGACAATGGATTAGTACGAAACAAGTTTTGGTCTCTGGTTTGGTATCTTCTTTCACGCGTATGTGAGTGGGTTGTCGACAAAGGTTTTTAAAAAATCGTTGTATGAGACTCATTCGGTTTTGGTTGACTTTTTTGTTTTTCTGCTCAATTTTCCTTTAAAGTTGGTTTTGATATTACTGTTTGCCAACCTCGATCGAAGATGTGACCAAACATTGTATTGTACAAAGACCTGTATCAGTGTATGTAATTAATCTTTCACAGAAAGTATTTCAATGCACGCATAGCTGTAGCGTTTCAGTGAGAAAAATAATTGTACTTCGTCTTCCTGAGCTTGCCCGCCTTTCCAAATTTACCGCTAACCCCACGGCCACTTTTCTATTTATTTGTTTCATTTATAGTTTTGGGAGTTGCTTTTTCTCGCTTTTGCTTTAGGATTTTAGGTATACTGAGGTTGTGCGAACTATCTGCGAGATGATGTGACGGTTTATCTTCATCTGATTCACCAGTAACCCCTTACCAGCATTACCAACATGTTATTTCGCAATGAATGCGAGGATTTATTTCACTGCATGGGTTTGCCAGATTCAAAACTACAAGAGTAACTGTTCGGTTCCCTCGAGTTCTCTCGTTACCCAAGAGTAATTTGCCTGTTCCCAGTCTGTTTCCCTTATCTCGTGTATGCACAGTAATTGGTAACGTCATGCGGATAGTTCAGATCAATGTATCCAAGACTTACTATTTATTTCCATCAGGTTCTCCAAATCCCAAGTTCCCACTTGTTTCGTGGGGTTTTATGAACTGTAGCTGTTACAGAAAGTTATCGAACTTACACATGAAATGTATCCGGTTAAAATTTCGGCTCTGGTGTCTCTCTAGTTTCTTGCTGTACACATGTCACGTGTTGAAGACTAAGGTGCCGTTAAAACAACTACATGATAATTCAAGGAAGTCTCCTATGTGGAGACCGTTTCGGTTTGTGTCAGCCAAATTCGAAATCCGTTTCCGGCATCCATTACGAAAAGGTGATGATCAAGGGAGGGAATCCTGCTTTCGGTTTCAGTCTCATTTCGACATTGTAATTACAGCTGTGTATCAGTTCATAAACTGCTTCCTTTTTGTGAGATATAATTATAGTGGATATGGAACAATCATGATTATGACACTTTGGTTAATAGCTCTACAGCTGGGTGCAGCCGCATCAGCCCATAGCGTCATAGAACGTAGAGCTGTCGTCATAAGACATCATGCAGATAAACATTATTGGTACCCTCGGTCCTGCCATAAAGGACGCCGCTGGCCGCTGGATGAATAATAAAGGCATTTATTAGTTGTCATCATTACAGTTCTGTAATTGCAATGAATACAGCTCGAAAGATTCCAGTTCAGCCCCCCCCCCCCCCCCCAAAAAAAAAAAACAAAAAACTGTGCTGTCTTTGCTTAAAGGATTCAAATAATCGACCTGATCAGACCAACAAATTGGATGGGCAAGTAATTTACTGTGCTAGGAGCTATTCTGCCCTAAATAACAGTTTTGCGGTTGTTGTTGTTGTGTTGCTGTTTGATTCTCTATTTATTCAACATGAAAATGAATGTTGGGCAGAAAAACAGGTTTAGTGCCAGACTACAGTATGTCAAAATATACTACCGCCCGCTAGAGCATATCATTTTATTGAACCTCATACTTCAGATTGTAATATTACATCTTGTTTTTGTTTCTGTTGTTTACACTCTCGCTGATTAATATTGGAATGCTTCGTTCTGGTCTGATAATAATCAAATTGTGAAATATTTTGACTTAAGTCGTAAGGTTTTCTAAAAAGAGACATAACAGTAAATGTTAATGCATAGCAGTTCTTTTCAACCAAATTAAACACATGATTAATCATTTTCTTCAGATCCTAAGAAACCCTTCATTCGGATCGAGGGATATTCAAACAGCATGGACCTTTTTGCAGCCTGTGTGTATAGGCAGACAGAAAGATCGGAGCACTTCCTTGTTACTGGTCACGATATATTTTCGCGCGCCTCTACATCTCTTGCAACTGAGTTCTAGACTGCCTGATCGCGAATTCTGCATAGGGGTTATGACTGTTTGAAAAACAGCTCTATTCTTGCTTACAAAATCATTGCAGGTGAAAAAGAATTAGGACTAAGCGCGCTTTTTGTTAGTGTCAGTATGATTTGGGGGGTGGGGGGTCGATGTTTTATCCTTCAGAAAATAACAAATTTTTCTTTGTTTTTATTTGACAAAATAATTAATCTGTATGTAGAATAAAACAAAAATACTGCACAATGACAGCGTTGTGATTTTACGTAAAGAACAATAAGCATCTCTTTTGGAAATTGTGGTTGCGTGGTGGAAAAGGACTTTAAACTCCCAAACACCCACCCACCCACGATAGGGCTTCCGCCGCCTTAGCACTGCCCATACCTAGGCCTGCCCCCATGAAACTGTAGTAAAACAGACTACATGTAGAGAAACTCTCTCGCAAGCTTCATTGTACACACACACACACACACACACACACACACACACACACACACACACACACACACACACTTGACAGTTCAACTGATTTGAAATAATGACTTAATAAAAAAAATTAAAAAGATAGACGGAGATTTTCGCGGTGGACGATGCGTGGCTGAACCTTTGATCGAAGTCACGAATGAGTTATTATGTTGAGAATGGATCTTCTTCGGCGATCACTTCTTCAGATTGGGACGCCAGTTGTCCTCACGTATGCAGCGGTCCTCTGGAGGGCCTCTAGATCGCCGTAGAGTTTGTCCCTCATGAGTGTTGGCTCTGGACATGTGGCTCGTCTGGGACCATCCTGCAGTGGGCAGTCTTGGGGTAGTTGTTCTGTGGCCATCGGGGCTGTGTCACAGAGGCACATCTCCTACTGGCCAATTTTCAGTTTGTTGTACATGTGCGCATTTAGTCTGTTATGCCCTGTTCTCAGTCTGAACAGAATGACCTGATCAGACCTGTTGAGATGGTGGTAGAGAGTGGATCGATTTGTTCTCTGGAAAATAAAACATGATTGCCATTTTTAAGTAGAGATTTGTTTTGACTGTGTTCGCGTACGTGCATCCTCTTCCTTCTCGCTCTTGTGGCTGAGCTTATACTCTCTCTTCTCTCTCTCTCTCTCTCTCTCTCTCTCTCTCTGTGGCGAGTGCTTAACTGCTTTTAGGTCCGGTCACAACTACTGCGCAGTTTAAAGTGAGATTCAAGAGGTTATATCCTACCAGTCATACGCATTTAGCAACATGGACAAGAAACAGACGAGTGGTACGTGCCTGATGCTTTCAAATGAGACGGATATGAATCTCAAAGATTTGCTGAGTGCATAGACCACAGATCACGCATTCACAAGCAGAAATCGGTGAGTTAGCCCTTTTCATAAACAATCTTTATTACCGCGAAATTCGCCTTGCACATCCTTGTGTTATGTGTGGGGGCGAATTTTTTGCATCCAAAATTATCATTAACTGCAACTCAAAGGCCTCCTGTCACATCAATGGATAACTGTGTTGCATGTCTCCTGTAATTAGTAAAACTTCCCGCTGAAGCCGGGGTATGAACAGCATGGTGTAATTAACAGTTAAAAATAAGTGACTCGCTATATTGTGTGGTAAGCATGCCAGAAAAAGGTTTATGATTATGAAATCATGATAATCAGATGGTTATCACACGTGAGTGTGTGTGTGTGTGTGTGTGTGTGTGTGTGTGTAACTGTTGTGTGTGGTGGTGGTGGTGGTAGTGGTTTTGTGTGGGGGTAGAGGGGGGGACGAGGGGGGGGGGGTCTATCTGCAAAGCCGTGAACTGTTGTTTCTTCACACTCTCTACAAACAAAAAATGGCCACTGGTGAAAAGTCATACATGTTTTCGTTGCAGTATCTTTTACAACAAAACAAAAAAAATCACTGTCTTCAATGTTTTTACTCCCATTTAACGTGTTGCAGGATGTTCTAGTCACCCTGGTCTGAAATCTCCTGTATGACGTCAGATTTCCGATATGGTATAATTGCACAAGTGACAAGTGGCGGAACAAGTCAGCGCTATGAGCTCGCCACAGGCACTCGAAAACGACATCCGTATCAGTGATACTAATGCTTGTCCAAATACTACGATTAAAGTGTACACAACAAGTGCCGAATTTGTCGTCTGCCGACTAGGCATTCAGCGTGTTCATCAGTTCTGCCGATCATCGCGATCACAAATACATATAAAAACAAACTTGTCGCTAATTAGCAGATGCGGGCTGACATTTTGGAAATTATAAATATGTGTACCCCCCCTCCCCTTTTTTTTTTTTTTTTTTTTTTTTTTGGATTATGCAAGAAAACCCACCCAAAATTTGGCATTATAAAACCTCCACCTCTTTTTGCCCTGCGATCGCCGCTGTTCTGCTATAATTAGTAGCAAGCCGAGGTCATCTAACGACACAAAGCCTGCTCTGAAACTCCCCTGAAACGAATAAGGGACTACTGTGTTATAACTGGAGACAGGAAAAAAAATTCATGCTGTCGCCAATTTTCTTCCTCGGTGTATGCTGCTTTTCTTCCCAAGACGGGCGTCTGGTCCCTTCAAACAGTCTGTCAATCTAGGTAATAATAATCCCCTTTTTAATCTCTTCCGGGTGGCCTGAGTTACGTTTTGGAGGGCCCTAGTGTTTCTGTTTGCCGTGATTCAATATCACCTGTGCCCCAATCGTGCATGCCAACCACACAAGCATCCTCAGCAGCCATCACACCTCTCAACGGCCAGATTTCATATATAACATTCTTATATAGCGCAGTATCCCCACAATGTGGGATCATGTTAGTTAGTTAGTTATTTAGGGCTTTACGCCGCGTAAGCAACAAAGACTATTTCGCGGCTAAGCTAAGTCTTTCTCTGCCAGGTCATTAAAAATAAAAGGCACGCGATAAAACACGGTGTAAAAATGTGGGATCAAGGCGCTTCACAAATACAGTGTAAACTAAACTAAAAAAAAAAGTATGCAACACATACTGACACAACACACACACACACACACACACACACACACACACACACACACACACACACACACACACACACACACACACACACACACCTGCCACTCCACCAGCAAAAGGGCTCAAACACAACAATCTGGAGTTGTGGGACGAAAGAAATTCACAACAAGCAACGTCGGTTACTGCTAAAGCATTGAAAAAAGTAGCGTGTACATAGTCAGAAATGTATTTATCATAATTATCCTACATCTATTTCAGATATATTTTCGAGACTATATATACCGTAAAGTGCGTATGAACCTTGGTAACGTAGTACTGAGTGGAGTAGGGGAAAGTGGGAGGAGGGGGGGCAACCCCCAACAGTGTATCCAGTGCCTGTGCTTCGTACTGAACCAGGAAGAATATTACTAAAGATACAACAGTCACGAGACGAGCGATAAACTCTAGCTGTGTGACGTTTCAAACGCCAGTCGCTTCACATAACTGAAATAGCTGGCAAAATGGAAGCTACAAAAGGCCGCTGCCAATACCACCAAGAAGAACGACTGAGATTTGTCTGTACACAGTGTGACCAGATTATATGCCGCGACTGTAAAATGACGAAACATGAAGGCCACGAAACTGATGACATATCGTCGGTCGCAGGCAAAGCGAGGGTAAAGATTTCCCTCCAATGCAGTCAGCTTCAAACAGGTATCCACATAATTCAGAGTCAGCGGAGAGAAGCCGAGACAAGTCTACAGCGGTTAGAAGACTCTGTGAAGGAATCCGCAACGATAGTGAATGAAAAGAGCGATCTCTTAATGAACAAGATAACACACGCACGAAATGACAAGCTTGAGGCTGTGAATGAAATCGCTAACGAAGAACGAAAAAAACTGGTGAAGTTTGTGGAAGAGCTGAAGCGCAAGGAGGTGGATCTCGAGCGCCTGGAGCATGTCAAAACTAACGTATTAATGTCACAGTCCGATTTACAACTGATAGACTTCGTGAAGACACAAAAACCTGAAAACCAGCTCACCTGTAGGGATCTGCTCGTGAGTGATGTGAACTACGGTGTGCAGGTGGCAATCACAAGAGCAAATGACTTTGACAGGGATGAGGACATTAAACGCTTTTTCGGCGAACCAGTCTTGGCTCAGACTGACAAAAAGCACCCTTCAATGGCTATTCTGCAAGAATTTCGCTGTTCTGACGATGTCAGCTCTCACGTGAAGGCGATTTCTTCTAGAGATGGTATTGTAAGTGTGATCTATTCTGAGAAGAAAACAAACACGACAGAACAATACGTTCTGGTGTTTGACACAAGAACAGAGACTGATCTGATGAGAAAGAAAACAACAGAAAACGAAACAGTCCAAGTGGCCATGAGAGGCACAGCATCTCTCCTGCTGTATCCTGTCTTGTTGGGAAATGGACCCGAAAAGCCCTTTGCATTCGAAGTACATACAAGAACGACCTCCGTAGACAGAAACACAAACAAGGAAGGCTTTCCTGTATTTTCCTTGAAACATTCTAAACACAAAGGAATGTTCCGTGTCTGTGAGAAAATGGCATCAGCTGATGCGTCTTGGAGGAAACTGTTCAGAATCTGCATGGACCATGATCCAATTGCGATTTGCTCCGACAACTTTGGACAGCATTTTGCTGTGATTCAAAGACAAGCTGGTTCCAACACGTCATATTCCGTGGCTCTGTTCCGGAAGCCGCGGTCGGTCAGATTTGCCGTGTTTCAGCCGACAATCAAGGGTTTTCTGCCAAGCGCCATCTGCTTTTTCACTGTCTGCTTTGAAAAAGTGCTGCTTGTCGCCGACCAGGCAAATGACAAAATCTACGTTGTGAAATTTGCAGAACTGGACAAGGGCGTTTCCGAAAATGAAAACGAAAAACAAAATGAGTACATAGACAAAGCTGGGGAGCTTTGCACAGGTTGTCCCTGGCTGCAGGCTCCAACTGCTCTTACTGTTGATGAGAGTGGAATTTTGTGGATCGGCTGCAAAGGTGGAGTCATATTGAAATGCGTGCCAACCAGTGAACTGCGGACATATCACAAAACAAACGCACAGTCAGGTTCAGACGCTGAGGTAAGTACTTCAAGTACGAGTATGTAGACGATTGTAGAATATGATCATCATTGTTTGAATACTGTTGTTGGTCTCACGTGTGCGCACGAAATAGCCCACTCAATGATAAACAGCGATTAGAGTATGATCATCATTGTTTGAATACTGTTGTTGATCTCACTGTTTGAATACTGTTGTTGATCTCATTTGTGCGCACAAAATAGTCTACTCAATGATGAACAGCGATTAGAATATGATCATCATTGTTTGAATACTGTTGTTAGTCTCACGTGTACGCACGAAATAGTCTACTCAATGATGAATAAAGCTCTTAAAGCAATACACTCACGTCCACGGACGGTGTGAACGGCATGGGCCCGTCTATGGCATGTGCTGTGCTATTTAGCTCGCGTTTTGGTCCCTGTTTTTTCAATGAAAAAAAAATCCTCTGATCGACATATTTTCTCGACAGAAAAGCGGCACAAACTCACGCTACAAAGTCACCTCATTAGCGTCCATACAAAAATGGCAATTTTAATTGAAATCTTCAGATCACTAGCAGCGGTCTCGGGCTAGCGGGGAAGCCCCATACCTTACGTAATAGTGGCTTGATGTGGCTGCTACTGGTGTGCAGTGGCTCGTTATTATAACAAGTCTTATCAAATAGCGGGCAGGGAGTGGTCGGGCTTGAGCTCTTAAGGATCTACGCTCCCAACAAAAAGCTTTCCGAAGTGTGAAAAAAAATTACAGAGTCGACCGTGCAAGCACAGTCAACTCTGTCACAGCTGCAGAGTTTTCAGCGCTTCGGGGACCCTTATAAAACCAGAGCACGAGTTTGCCGTGACATATTTGGCTTTTGGTCAGTGAGCGAGATACATCGCTACAGTGCCTAGCGGATGTTGAGTGCTGCACGATCTTTCTCGCTCAGTGTCAAAACGCAAACTGAGCTGTGAAATCAGGCTGCCCTTGGTTTTTATTGGGTTTTCAGGGACGCTGAAAACTCTGCAACTGTGACAGGGTTGACTGTGCTTGCACGGTCGACTCTGTAAATTTTTTTCACACTTCGGAAAGCTTTTTGTTGCGAGCTTAGATCTTTAAGACGTGAAGTATGCGAAACGTGTTAGGACTTGAAACCCGATCGGCAGATTTAGGCGGCTGAGTTAATTCTGACCCCCTTCCAGGAGAAGGAAGGTAACCAGGAAGAAAAGTGACGCTTTCCCCGCGAGTGTGCTTACTGAGTGGGAGTGTCATGCAGTTACAGGTTGATTTTTGGGGGTACGGCTGTAGGTATAGTTCGAGGGAGGTGACAGAGAATACAGCTGTGACCCATGGCCGAAGCTAGCGGGCCTCAGATTTCTTCCGTGTCACCTCGAGAGAACCACATACGGCCCTACCCCCGAAAATCAACTTATGATAGTTTTGCTTTCCTGTCCACTCTGAAAACTAAGTTAAAACCAATATTTCGGAAAGCGATCGTTCAGTTCAGGCTTTGTTTACAATGGATTTTTTAAAGCCTGGCCAGCGGTTTCGTTACTTGATTGTCGGGATAATATCACAATGTTGTGAGGCATATCGACGACCTTACCCTTGGCCGGTACACCCACACCTATTCCACAGCTTTCCACAAATCGCTGTTGGTAAACACGGACGAAATGAAAACGACTTCGATCTTTTACGTAAGCCCCCTCCCTCTCCTTCCCCCTTTTCTGTTGTTAACTTTGTATCGGTTTTTTATTGTTTTCACCTTGTCTCCATCTTGTCCGCTCCAGTCACCGTATGACATGGCATATCCAGAGGAGCTGCATGAAACTGAGAGGAAAACTCCAGTTTCCTGTCGAAATACGTCGGTCCCAAGGTACACCGAACTGCCAAGCTCCAAGATGAACGAAAGACCCGTACCCACTGCGCTGCCTCCACAGCAACCTACTGGTAGGTCATCATGCAGCCAGCCAGACGGCCATGATCCAGCGATGCCAACGACAGTCTCTGAAGATAGCCTATCACAAAACGCATACAATACGCCGCTTAATAATAAAGCTGCTTTGCTCTCAACTCCTGAAACTGAAAGCAAGGCTCAGGACAGTTCAGTGGAAGATCGTACTTCCCCGTGTAATACGCAACCAGAAGCTGCAAGGGGCCAACGCGCTGACAGTCCAGATCAGATTATTCAGGACTACGAGAATTACGATGAAGCAGCGTCTCCGGACACAGACAAGGGGATGTTTCATTTTAAACGTTCACAGCACTGTTCATCAGCAGATAGCTGTGCCCCTCCTTCGTACGAAAGTTCAAGAGAAATCGGCATACATGCCGAAGAGTCGATGAGAGCGGCACATGCAGGAAATCCTGAATCGCCAGAGTCTGACACGATAGGCCGACTTTCTGGTGCTGCAGACCATCAACAAGAACCCTGCAGAACGTCTAGTAAGTAGGAAGGGACAAACCATTATATCGACTTTGTATCAGGGGAAAAGTGTCGGAGTCTGTGTTTACATGTTTTTGTTGTTCTTTCTTTGGTTTGGTTTGTATTTTAAGTATTTTGGAATGTTCTTGCGTTTACTCAAAGTTTTGCGTTGTCTTTCGTGTTGCTCGAAGTGGGGTGGAGTTAAATGTGATTCTGTGGAAAAGAAATGTATTGCTCTCTTTATCCATCAGAGGAAATAAATTCATGTACATTAAACTGTTTTATATTGCTCATTTATTTACAGGTTGAGGAATTACCCTCTGTCGTTTCATGGAGTTCATCCCAATGAAGTATCAAAGATAAAACCGTTCTGCCTGCTGTTTTATGTGTCATACTATGGATATCTGAGGAGAAATTATCCTTCTGTTTCAGGAACAAACAGGAACGATAAGCACGATCTGTCCCAACCAATCAGTGACGAAAACTGGCAGGGTGTCTATCGTGTTTCTCAAGGCGGGGAAATGTTTCATTTGGCTTCTGACGTCAGTCTTTGGATTCCACCTGGGGCAGTTGGGGAAGAAGATGTGAACATCTGTACGATAGTTCGTTCTGACAGTGCCTTCATCAGGCAGAAACTAATGCAGAAAATAGAGTTACTTGAATGTGAGCGAGTTGCAAGTCCGCTTGCGGAATTTTGGGTTGGTCATGAATACCATTTCAAGCAAGCGGTTCAGATTACTCTGCCTCACTGCTTGCCCAGAGACTTCGACCTCAGACAAGTGACTGTGTACCGCATGTCTCACACGTCAGACGGGACTCCGCTTGTCACTGAAGTGCGCTATATTGTCCAGTTCCTCGCAGCAGCGTCTAACAGCGACCACCAAGAAAAAAAGTGTGAAATGCGGACAATACCGTATGAACAGTCAGCATATTTTCAGCTGCTGGTTCAAGGTGGATTCCTGGTGGTCAACACTGATCACATGTCTTTGTACGTTTGCACGTACAAAGATTACAATGGACCAGTTCTGGCAGAAATGCCTTGTACATCGGCCCTGGAGACGACAAGTCAACTGTCTCATCCTTTCCTCAAAAGAAGCGTCACAAACGTCACGGAGGTTAGTTTCTGTCCTCCAAAGAAATTCATACACAGAATACTGATTGGAACTGGGGAAGTAAGAAAACGATTTGTTTGATTTATGATGCATGTCGGTACAAAACATTTGGAATCTTTTACACAGACGGTTTGCCTCGTCACTCCCTGACAAATGGCATTAAGTCTAACGCAAAAAAATGGTTTCCGGTTTAACGGCTGTTTCACATTACTAGATGCACAGATAACGATCACAGTTATTGTTGTTGTTTTTGGTTTTCTTTGATGGAGCAGTGATAAAGGGCCAATCGCAGATACTAGGGCTCGCATGTGAAAGTCGGGTTTAGGGAGTTTAGCCCCGGGTTAGAGTCTAACCTGTAACTAAACTAGCTCTAGGGTTAAATTTTCTGTTGTTTTTTGTTTTAAGTCAGGAAGAGGGTCCATTCCAGCAAGGTGCATATGCCGTTATAGAAGGATTTTTTGTCTTTCTTTCTTCGCTTCCTTTTTTTTATTTAATTTATTTTGGGGTTTCTTTTGTCCTAGTCTGGGTTAGGCCCGTAGCCATGGGGTAAATTAACCTCGAGTTCTACATACGGGCCCTGATCACTAAATGTGTAAACTGGTAGTGGTTACGGAAACTAGAAAATAATAACCATTCTCATTATTCATTCTGCCAGAGCGCGGCAAAGAACAAGACATGAAA
The DNA here is from genome assembly GCA_018292915.2 of Batillaria attramentaria. Classification (NCBI taxonomy): domain Eukaryota; kingdom Metazoa; phylum Mollusca; class Gastropoda; family Batillariidae; genus Batillaria; species Batillaria attramentaria. Next base: position 970,049 of record JACVVK020000111.1, on the reverse strand, counting down.
TGGAGTGACTGTAAACAGTTTGAAAAGCGCTCTCTTTTGTACACCACAACATTCTTTTTGCTCTGTTTTAGTCGCCGTATGTGACGTTCCCTTTCCGTCTTTGTTCACCGTCGTCGCTGACACCATCGGCACAGCCTGAGCAGATTGTGCATGTCCCTGTTGCATCCGCCCACGGGACATCCAGTTGGTCGCCAGCATCATGTGTTCTACAGTCTCCAGGGCGGGCTTTCCAGGTGAAGTTTTGTTTAAACTGACCAGCGCCCGCCCGTGTGTGTGTGTATTTTTGTGTTTTTGTTTTGTTTTGTTTTGGTAAGGGGTTTCGTGTGTTTTGTTTGTGTTTTATTTGTGTTTATCGTGTGTGTGTGTGTGTGTGTGTGTGTGTGTGTGTGTGTGTGTGTGTGTGTGTGTGTGTGTGTGTGTTGTTGTTGTTGTTGTTGTTGTTGTTTTTTGTAAGGGAGGGGGGTTAGGTGGTAAAGTAAACACCTATGGATTTACCTGTTTTTCTTGCTGCATATCATATGAATGATTCTGTTTCTTACACTAGATGCACGAGGTGTCCCAGTCATCAGTCAGTACTGTCACGGCAGAGAGGATACCTGCTCAAGGACGGGGATCAGTATCGAGTACGCCCAAGCGGGGACAACTTGCACCACAGCCACAGCCCGACCAGAATACGCTTCAAATGGGCCCCACTAAACTCCTAGAAAACGTAAGGAGTCTTACAAAGCGTGTAGAAATACAACCTGATGGTGCGTCTAGCTGATTGTATCAAAACGGTACCACTGCTTTTGGTAGCCATCGTACGTGTGTTCATTCAATACTGAAGTGATGTGCTCGTCCACTGGCCTCTTTGCGCTGTGTACTAAACGGTCATTTGTTTGCTAGCTCAGACATTACTGAATGCTCGGGCTCGACACCCGTCCGGGGCCATATTTTTGTGCTGACCTTTTTCATGTGGCCTCGTCTTTGATGTCAATCATACGTGGCCGGAAAGGGAGTTAACTCCCAAACAATCACCCACCCTCACTGCTTAAAGACCCACTTAGTATCCACAAAGAAATGACGAAAGATCCACAAACACATCGATGGTCTGGACAGGGATGAAATAAAATTATGACGGGTATTATAATATCGATTTGCAGCCTGAGGCAAGAGGAGGTGCGTCTGAGGCCGAAGAGTCTGGTGAACGTGGTGCCTGTCGGAATCAGATGATGACACTGCAACCGAGGCAGATTGAGACAATTGCTCGCGTGCTGAACCTAGCCGACGATTTGGACGAACTGCGCTCCAGGTATGGACATCAGTCACGTCATAAAAAAAATGTTCTAGTAAATTCACCTTGGAATACACGTACACGATCAGGACGTTTTCGCTGAAAAATGCAAGATCTTTAACTTACTTTGTTCGACGGTTTCTGTATTGTTAATCGCTTTCGTGCACTAAGTGATTGTCTTTTGCAGAGGTGTGTCATAATGTTATTTTTATGTGTAACTTTCTTTCCTACAATGCCATTTGCTGTATTTTAACAACTGCTTAACTACTTCAGTGATTGGCACAGTTTTGTCACGGAATTTCAGTTTGTCACCGATGAGACCTTGCAGAGACCTTTACCGAGTTTTGTTGATTTATCGTGAATTCTGTTTTCAGATATGCTGATGACGAGACCTACAAGAAAGATCTCATAAACAGGTGTCTGAAGAACGACCAGGACGAGAGGCTTCCTCTCTTGCTGTCCCTCGCGTTCGATGTTCCACAACTTCGGGACAACCATGAAACTGCGCCGACAGTTTCAATGACTAGACAGTCTGAAGTGGCAGATGGGGAGCTCGCAACAAGCTGCTCCAGCCAAGGTGGTCAAGACATCTGCATTAGGGAACATTCATTCTTCCGTGCGTGTGACCGTGATGTTAACGAGGAACACTCTCGAGAATGCTCAAAAATTTCACGCAAAAGCGTGACTGTCCGTCCTGATTTCAGTCTCCTTGAGGAGGGCAGATATTGTAAAGAACCATGTTCATATCGTGATCAAGATACAAGCAGACCCACGGCCGACTTCATCAAGTGCGACAGGAGACAAAAGATCGTCAGTGGTGGAACGGCCCGTCGTTTCAATTACCCGCAGGACTTGGCAGGAGACAGTTTGTCATGTTCATCTTCACTGTTAAGAGAAAGTCAACTGGACTCGAATCAAGGGCTGTTCCCTGTCTCAGAAACGTGTTCCAAAAACTCTGGAGGTCAGAGTGCACCATCCCAAAATATGTGTCAAAGTTGCGAAGAGACACGAGCTCAGATGAGCAGGATCATGACAATTATCTCCAAACTAGATAAAGGCGTCCCTACATGGTCCAACCCTTGTCGTGGGGTAGTGGCTTGTGTACCTCAATGACCCAGAGAGCTACGCCAGCGGGAGCACGTGCTCCTGGCAGGGTCACCCAAGCTGGACAGGTCGAAGGGTAGAGGTCAGACGAATGTGGACCACCTCTCCAAGAGGCTAAACGGGTTTGCGTAGGGTTAACAGCCCTACCTGTAAAAAAAACATAACGTTACAGAAGCATCGACAGCAACAAACCAAAACATTCACCTGGGCAAGGAAGGGTCTCCATCCCGGAGACCTATGACGCATTGCAGTGAAAGCCGAAAGGAAGCTGCAAGGCCGACCCCCCTTCTAACACCCAGGACAACGACGAGAGTAGCCACATGGAACATCAGGACTATGTATGAAGTAGGAAGGACCATACAAGTAGCAAGAGAGATGAAGAACTACAAGATAGGAGTACTGGGACTGAGTGAGACAAGGTGGCTACAGACAGGACAGCTGAGATTTTCATCGGGAGAGCAATTGCTGTACTCGGGACACACAGAGGATGGAGCCCCCCACACTGAGGGCGTGGCCCTGATGCTGGCACCGGAGGCACAGCGGGCACTCATCGGCTGGGAACCTGTCAACTCCCGCATCATCACAGCCAAATTCATCACCAAGAAGAAAGACATCAAGCTAAACATCATCCAGTGCTACGCTCCCACCAATGATGCGGAAGAGGAGAAAAAAGATGACTTCTACCAACAACTGCAGACAGTGATAGATAGAGGAGGAGCCAAGGACATGACCATACTTATGGGAGACTTCAACGCCAAGATTGGATCAGACAACACAGGCTATGAGAACACCATGGGAACACACGGACTGGGACAGATGAACGAAAATGGCGAGCGCTTTGCAGACTTTTGTGCCCTGAACCAGCTAGTGATAGGAGGCAGCATCTTCCCACACAAGCGCATCCACAAGGCCACATGGAGATCGCCGGACCATGTCACGGAGAACCAGATTGATCACATCTGCATCAGCCGGAAGTTCAGGAGATCGTGGCGAGATGTGCGCGTGATGAGGGGTGCCGATGTATCATCAGACCACCACCTTCTTGCAACAACACTGAGACTTCGGCTTAAGAGACACACCAACGCCAACAACACACGGACCAGGTACAACGTTGGCCTACTCAGGAACACAGAGACACAAGCAGCATTCCGGATCAGCCTTTCCAACAGGTTCCAGCCACTGCAAGACCTGATAGAAGACAGTGGAATGGATATCGAGACACAGTGGGAACACAGCAAGAAACTCTGGCACGACACATGCGAAGAGGTCCTTGGCAAGAGAAAGACCCAACACAAGGAATGGATCTCTGCTGATACCATCCAGAAGCTGGAAGTTAGGAAAAAGAAGAAAACTGCACTGAACACGAGCCGAACAAGAAGAGCTAAGGCAAAGGCACAGGAAGAATACACAGCAGCTGACAGAGAAGTGAAGAGGAGCACCAGAAAGGACAAGAGGGACTACATCGACGACCTGGCCAATCAAGCAGAGGAAGCAGCTGGACAAGGGAACCTAAAAGACCTGTACCAGGTGACCAAGAAGCTCGCGGGCAAATTTCAGCAGACAGACAAACCAGTGAAGGACAAGAACGGGCACCCACTGACAACAACTGAGGAACAGCTGAAGCGATGGGCAGAACACTTCAGGGAGCTGTTAAATCGCCCCATCCCTGAAACACCACCAGACATCCCACCAGCTGAGACAGAACTACCCATCAACTGCGACAAGCCCTCTAAGGCGGAGATCAGGAAAGCCATCATGACACTGAGAAATGGGAAAGCTGCAGGGCCGGACGAGATACCAGCAGAAGCCATCAAAGCAGACACAGAGACAGCCGTCAACATGCTGCACAGCCTATTCAGCAAGATCTGGGAGAAGGAAGAGGTGCCAGCCCAGTGGAAAGAAGGGATCGTCATCAAGCTGCCAAAGAAAGGGGACCTCAGGGACTGCAGCAACTACCGAGGGATCATGCTCCTGTCAGTGCCAGGCAAGGTTCTCAACAGAATTCTACTGGAGAGGATGAGGGAGGCAGTCGACCCTATGCTCCGAGACCAGCAGGCGGGCTTTCGCAGGAACAGGTCCTGCGCTGACCAGATCGCCAGCCTACGCATCATCGTTGAGCAGTCACTGGAGTGGAACTCCCCCCTCTACATCAACTTCATAGACTATGAGAAGGCCTTCGACAGTGTAGACAGAGAGGCGCTGTGGAAGCTGCTAAGGCACTATGGAGTTCCCGGGAAGATCATCTCCCTGATCCAGTGCACCTACAAAGACATGAGCTGCAGGATTGCCCATGCCGGCCAGTTGTCAGAAAGCTTTGAGGTGAAGACCGGAGTCCGCCAGGGATGCCTGTTGTCCCCGTTCCTCTTCCTCCTGGTCATCGACTGGATCATGAAGACCACCACAACAGGCAGGAAAAACGGGATACAGTGGACACTCTGGATGCAGCTGGATGACCTCGACTTTGCGGACGACCTGGCGCTCCTGTCTCATAGCCACAGCCAGATGCAGGACAAGACTACATGCCTGGAAGCCACATCAGCCGGAACAGGGCTCAAGATCAACAGGAGGAAAACCGAGCTGATGAAGATCAACACCACTGCCAACACACCAGTCACAGTCGGTGGAGAGTCCATCAGGGAGGTAGAGTCCTTTGTCTACCTGGGGAGTGTGGTTGATGGACAGGGAGGCACAGACCGAGACGTCACAGCCAGAATCGGCAAGGCAAGAGCAGCAATGGTCATGCTGAAGAACATCTGGGCATCCAAAGTTGTCAGCATAAGAACCAAACTTCGCATCTTCAACTCCAACGTGAAGTCAGTTCTGCTCTACGGATGCGAAACATGGAGGACAACGAAGACAATGCAGCAGAAGATCCAGACATTTCTCAACACCTGTCTGAGGCGCATCTTCAACATCCGATGGCCAGAGAAGATCCGGAACGAAGAGCTGTGGGAGCGAGCGGGGCAGGAACCAGCGGCCAAGCAGATCCTGCGGAGGAAGTGGGGCTGGATTGGACACACCCTCAGGAAGCCAGCATCCAGCACCACACGCCAAGCCCTGACATGGAACCCACAGGGGAAAAGGAAGAGAGGCCGGCCTCGCAACAGCTGGAGGCGGGACACTGAGGCAGAGTTATATAAGCAGGGGACCAACTGGACTGGAGTGGCAAGAATAGCCCAGAACAGAGTGCGATGGCGAAGGGTTGTCGATGGCCTATGCTCCACGTGGAGCCAAGGGCCTAAGTAAGTAAGTAAGATAAAGGCGTGCAACCTTTAGCTAGTGCGGATGAAGACAAACAGGCAGAGAATGAGACTGGTGATATCTGAGCAGGATACGTGAGACAAGAAGTCACAGCCATAGCAAAAGCAGTGCGGGCGCGTTGAATAATTGGTAATTGGTTAGATCGGGTAGAGTCACAAGTAATCTTCTGTCTCTCCCAGCATCACATAAATTGATTAATGTCTCCCGAGCTTGGCACTCTGGGACTGAGGACATAGGTTATAACACTGCCATGTTTCCTCCTCCAGGAGCAGTAGAAATTCCATCTTAGTAATCACAAATTAACTGTTGAACTGGAAAGACGAAATGGCACATCTAGAGAAGACAGACTTTGTTCTAGATATAATAATAATAATAATAATAAATTGCTTTTATAAAGCGCAGTATCCCAGCGGACGCTGGCTCAGAGCGCTGTACAATTGCACACATATGGAGAAACACACACACACACACACACACACACACACACACACACACACACACACACACACACGCACGCACGCACGCACGCACGCACAGTGCCATGCCGGATTGCACCATGACGAATACGATACGAAAAACGTACATAGAAAAGGAGGCTAGGAAAAATAGGGGGAAAAAAACAACAGAGCGGCCACCTCAAGCCTGTTAGGCGATGGTGCGCACAACTCGTAGGTATGTGTGTAGGTAGATAGATGTGATGATGAACTTAAGCCTTATCATGGAATGCCCGATAAATCAAGCTTAAAGTCAAACGTGTTTACTGTAAACACTTCGCAGATCACTTTCGTCTTTCAATTTGTCTTCATGTATGTCACTAGACACATCAGAGAAAGCAAAATTAAATCTTGTAAAGTTCATTAGAAACAGTAAAGTCGTATATTTTTTCCCGTCAGATATACAAAGTCATGTACATGATGTAATGATGTTATAATGTGTGTAGGCATCTTGGTTTGAAATCCTGCTTTTTTTCTTTTCTTTTTTTTTGTTTTGTTGTGATTTTTTTCGCTTGATTGATTATTTTGTATATTGTTGTATTTTGTTATCACGTCCTTTTGTATTTGGATATTCCTCCATACTCCTAACTTGGAGAAAGGGGGGTGGGGGTGGGTGGTGGGTGTTTGGGGGTTTAACGTCCTTTTCCACCACGTACGGGTGATATCAAAGACGGGGCAACGATGAACAAGCCAGCACAAATACTTGGCCCCAGCCGGGATACAAACTCACGACCCGAGCCTTAGAAATCCAACGCTTGGAGAAAGGAATAAAATCTTTGAATCTATGAAGAACACACTAAGCAACTGCTGTTCTGTGTCAATGGTAGGTGGTGGGTAGGTGACATATTTCTTCATATTTCCTTGGTCCATCGCTACGGGGATATCAGAAGAAGAAAAACAACGCCACGGTAAAGAAATACCTTGTGCGAGTGTTGCTGCTGCAATAAATCGGAGGCATCCCACTTTAACAATGGTCGTTTTTGTCATCATCACTATTTGTGCCATGTAATATTGAGAACATTCGGTGCGGTTGATTTATCTAGCTTTAAGTGTGCTGAATGATGTAAATGAACTTTGCTGTAATGAATTTTCCTGTAAAGCAAATTAGCTCATTTCTCAAGGCTGTATGTACTGCTCAAACGGGGATAAGTTGATAAAATTATGGTTGTGTTATGTCCTCTTTCTCCAAAGAAAATGCTGTTCCGTAAAAGTGCACGTTTGTTTGTATATGACAAAATCTTTAACATGAGGCTTTCATTGTAACCTGTATTGATTTTTATAATTATGTTGATCACTGCCAACGAAACTTTATGTTTTGTTGGAAATATTTCACTCACATGATTTAACCACCGGTGACACGCGCTTTTTTTTTTTTAAGGGAGACATAATTGTCTTGCACATGGCTCGACTCGAGTCGTGTCGAGTATCTTGTACATGGTGTATATAGTGTAACTCCGGGTCGGGTGACGCCTGCGCACACACTGAACTTGACTGTGACGCGGGTGTGTGTGTGTGTGTGTGTGTGTGTGTGTGTGTGTATGTGTGTGTGTGTTGTGTGTGCGCGCGCTGCGCACAATGCCGGTGTTCTAAATTAAAATTGATGTTAATTGTTATGTGAATTGCCAGCACCTGATTTATGTGCACTGAAGAAGACAATAAATACAATCATTATCCACGACCTGTTCTCATTTCCTCCACAGAACCGCGATAAAATGCTGAATGCTTAGATGTGCTCAAGTTTCCTAGAAAACATGAATTACAAAATAATTATGTACTCCAGTCGGAAAGTCACAGGTGGTTAATTGTTGAATACTATGATACGAATTCCGTAGTTTCCTAGAAAGCGTGAATTACGCAGCAATAACAGTGGCAAGACTGCATGACCCCAAAACCTACACCATGAGCGCGCTTTCGTCATGGAAGACATGTCGCTGCAATGAACTGGTGGAGACTTGAATTTCTTTGCAGGAACGGTATTAACCGCATGAGCTTCGCCGTGTGTGCGCGCTCTCGTCACGGATGACTTGTCGCAACAATTAACTGTTGAATAATATTATTTGGATTTCTAGGCTTAGGCTTACAAACAGCAACAACAGTAGCGATATTAACCCCAAGAGCGTCACCGTGTGCGCGCGCTCTCGTCACGGAAGACTTGTCAAACAATTAACTGTTGATTCACTATTATTTAAATTTTTAGGCTTAGGCTTTACAAACAGCAACAACAGTAGCGATATTACCCCAAAGAAGCGCCGCTCATCATTGAAGACGTCGATACAATGAACTGCTGACTATTTGTCTAAACTTCTCATGCTACGTGAATTACAAGCGCTGCTCTCGTCACGAAAGATTTGCTGCAACAATAAACTGTTGACTATTTGATGATAATTGCTGGGTGTTTTGGGGAGGGGCGGGGGGTAACGTCCTTTTCAACCACATCAGGGTGATATCAAAGACTGACGTAACAACGAGGAAAAAAGCCAGCACAATTTTTTTCGCTCCCAGCCGGGATTTCAACACAGTACCCGAGCATTTAAAGTTCTCGCCCGTATGTAAAAGTCGAGGTTAATTTAACCCACGGCTACGGGCCTAACTCAGACTAGGACAACAGAAGCCCAACAGCAAAAATAAACAAAAAAAGAAACGAAGAAAGCAAGAAAAAAATCCTTCTTTAACGGCTTAGGCACCTTGCTGGAATGGGCCCGCTTCTTGATTTAAAACAAAAAACAACAGAAACTTTAACTCTGGAGCTAGTTTAGTTCGAGGTTAGACTCTAACCCAGGGCTAAAAGCCCTAACCTCGACTATTACATACGGGCCCAGCGCTCTACCATTCAGCTACACCAGATCCCCTAGTTAATAACAGTAATTATAATAGGATTTACAGAGCGGCTATCTCTGGACACCGAGTTCTGTTTGCGTGACTTAGCTTCCTAAAAAAATGTAGCTGTTGTACACACATCGGCAACAATAGCGAGATTGACCCGTAGAGCTTCACCGTGCGCGCCGACTGCTCATCACGGAAGACTTGTCGCTACAATAATGCGTTGATGCACACGGACTGTAAGCAAGTTACGCTCCACTGTGCCATCGCTCCATGTTATCACAAGGACGACCCCTAGCCGGCAGAGCTGCAGATCCCGTGTTGATTTCTCATTTTCTGGCAGGAAATACGGAACTCTGCCATTCAGAGACCCGTCTGTAGGGTCAGCGGGAAGGAGTTTAAGGCCAGGCATTCACGAGTCACGTCCCTTGATCCCGCAAAACACATCGACCCCCTGAAGCTTTTTTGTGTGTGCCAGGGGAGAGCACTTAGCTGAGAACCAGATGGTCTAGACGAAGCTCTCTGGGTGGAGCGTGTTCCGGGAAGTTCAGCGACTATTCACGTTGCGTACTGGTCGTTGGAAAAGATGGCGACACTGAGTACAGTAATCTGCATATTTCTACCTGTCTCTTGAAGCGTGAATTTTTTTTTTTAATTCTCTTGTTCACATTTTCAACATGTATGCATACACCGTATTTATACATGAGTGTACTCCAAATTTAACAAATATATACGAAGATTTATCATGTGGATTCACAACTAAACTTACTCGAAGAAATGTAAAGTCATGAGCATGTATGCACTTACATAGCACACACACACACATACATTGTCCCTGTCGCCTGATCTTAGTGTGACATCAAAGAAATATTAGCGTATATAAAAGAAAATCAGATTGTACAGCCTATTTGTTCATACTGGTTGTATGCTAAAACTAATCTTATTGTTTCCAGCTTTGTTTCAGTTGAAGAGCATTAAAATTCTTAACACCCCGACCTCCCCCCCCCCCCTCCCCCGACTAGCTGATGGTTTTCATGCGTGCTCTCTGTTTACACTGATTGATGATCACCATTTTTGTTATTTGTCTTTTTTTGTCATTTTGTTCTTATTTTGTTTCCTGTACTCTGACATCGGAATATCGTTTGGCACGGAAGATGTTTTACATTCCTGATATGCCGGCTGCCAGTTGGCTGCTGGGGGTTGGTGGTCGTGGTGAGGGTGGCCGCGCCAGGAGGCGGAGGTGGGGGTGGAGCGCGGAGGTGGGGAGGGGGGACGGGGGTGGGGGGAGGGGTATGAGCTTTCTTTTCCACCCACGTACAGCACAAATCATGTGTGTAGCTTCTACCTGGGAATCGAACTCCCAACCAAAGCCAAACTGCAAGCGCCGATTTCGCCTCTCGTCTTATCTCTGCCACTGTTGGTAATTACTATGCGCAGTTAGGTCGTAAGCAGCCAAAGTCTAACCACCGCACGAGACACACGAAACAACCGAAGTGGAACCGAAGCACTATGTCAACAATTGATCACATTCGCTTTGACCGCAAAGTAGTTCCCTGGAAACATGAACCTAGTTTGATTATCGTCGGTTTAGTAGTACATCTTTAGCGTGGTGTTGACAGATTTCATAGCAGCTGAGACATCCATATTGCCAAATGCATGGAAAAGGACGCCGCCGGGGAGGTAACATGGCGCCTATTCGCCAAGTTTCCAGACTGTGGATGAACCTAGATGGTGGTGACGTCACAGCGGAAGCGAGCTGTGTGAACGGGAGCCTGTACAGTCCAGCATTCCAAAAACTATTCTGGCTCCCCTTCTGACGTGTTTAACACATTCCGTACCGCGCACAAGTATCCCGCGTTTGTTTGTTTTTTTACTCTTTTTCGGGTTTGGTCCTGTATGCGATATTCAGGCAAGATTAACGGTTCTTTGACAGCTCTGACTGCAGCAAACGCAAGTATAATCAAAGAGCAACACTTTCATTTAAGTTACATTTAAATTTAAATCCATGATTTTTTAAGATAGGCCACCGGTGCACAACCCCAAGCCTACTTAGCAGGAGGTTGAGTTAATATGCAGAGCACGTGAAACACGGTCAGACTGATTTATAAAAGTCGGAAGAGTCTGAAACCTCGATCATCTCCGCGCTACGAGCCGTACTTCACGCAGTCTAGGTTTTTATCGGTTTGAAGGCAACGGCTTTGTCAGACTGTATCGACGGTTTAAACTCAAATTTTGCGGACCGTTCTTCTGGATGTCAAGTGCCGCCAGTTGCACGTTCCCTAATGGCCTTCTTTTCCCGTCATTTCCTGCATGTGCATGCACAGTGCACGCCATTTTGCCTCGCAGCAATCACCCTGGTAATGGGCAGTTTGTTTGTTTTTGTCGAGGTATCTCTGTCAGCGATAGTTCACGGGTGATCCGAGTGTTTGGGACTTAACGCCGTATCTTCAGCATATGGTGAGGAGAAGTTCCCCCTGAGGGTAGCGGCACAGAATAAAGTGCGATACCCTTTTATCCATGAAACCGGACCGACGTGTAAACACACTATTTTGGCAGTACAAGTGCAAACGTTGTCATGTCTGTTTCACATCTTGTACTCGCGAAACTGAACGTTAAGAATTTGCCTGTAGGTATAATAATTTGCCGAGGTTTGTCAGTCAGTGTGCATTAAAATCTACAGGGGGATTTGGCGTGGTGGTTAAAGCGTCTGCGTTCGGATCCTGAGGCAGAGGATTCGAATCTTCTGACGGAAGTGAAGGAATTTGCTTGAGGTATTTTCCTCACTAAATCGAGTAAAAATTAACATGCAGACACGTGTATGATGGCTGTTTCGATCGCCGCAGTCTACCATGTACACACGCATGCATATCAGAGGCGACGGAACCGTGTGCGGGTCGGGCTAGGGGGGAAGGGGGTTGCTGTCCCCGCCCTTGGTTTTTTCTTTCCTATATGGGAGAGAGGAGATGGGGTTGGGGGGCCAGAGTATTGTTTACTCCCCACCCCCACCCCCACCCCTCCCCACCCACCCACCCACCCTCTACCCCCTACCCCCTCTCTTCGAATAAGGACACGAGAGAGGAAGAAGACCACAATAAAAGAAAGAGCGAAAGAAAAACAAGAAGAAGGAAAAAGAAGAAACTAGAGCTTGGCGTTAACAGCTCCAAAATCCCGCCTAGATCCTCCCCCCTCCCCCCACTACGTTTTTGAGACATCACTAACGCCGGATCCGTACGTTGTCGGGTCAACCGTGCCCCCCCCCCCCTTCTCCCCTGCAAATTTCATCTTCCGCCGCCACTGCATATCATCTGTGCATGTTAAAGGTCCTGTCCTCTCCTTGGCGGGGCACGGAATAAAAATGTCCTTCAGGTATTTTACTCAGCTGAGTTAATCGTCGGTATCTTCACAGGACCATGAAACGGGAGTCTGTATTTAGGATCAAGAAGGCCAGTGTTTGGAGTCAAATGCAGAAAAAAATACAGAGGGAGGCAGATGCCTGGCGCTTCGTCAGGGATATATTCTTCGTCAACTGCAAATGCACTCCAGAAATGAGTCTGTCATAACAAGGGAGAAAACACCCGCAGTGGGATCGCTTAAGCACATCTGACAGGAAAACACTTCTTTTTTTAATGAGGGTTACAGACAGTTTACTTTTTCCTTTCTCGTTAGGATTTTAGAGGACTTTCCAAAGGCAGGCTCTTTCCTTCTTTTTTCTTAGGTTTTTTCTTTCTTTCTTTCTTTTACTAGACTCGATTTGAGGCAGCTAGATCGTTTCTTTTTCATGTTTTTCTGTGCCCTAGGTTTACACACACAAGTTTATCGCCTCATGCTTCGAGCTGACTGTTGTTTCGTTGCTGCAAGTCCCAAGTCAGTGACTTCTAAATAATGAGAGAAAGGCGACACGGAATTTTGGAGTGAAAACTGCCGGGAGTACATATTCTCCAGACTTCCTGTACACTTACTCGACTAGACACAGACAGCATGAATACAAAAGAAGACAGTACCATACAGCATATTAACAGAAAAAAAAAGAAAAAAATCGTGGTGTCTTACAACCCTCACACTGTGACATCCAGCATAAAAAAAATATTACGGCTTTCAGACTTTAAGAAATTTGTACCAAACGACTGCCACACGAGGGGTACACACACCTCTCACTTGGACAGATGGTCACTCATGATTCTACCAGAACATCCTTCTTCATAAATATGAGTAATTGAAATGCCTTTACAATTTACTCGATGCATCTGGCAAGAATATACATAGTACTGGGCCTATGTACCACCACCCTTACTCCCCCCCCCCCCCCCCCCCCCCCCCCCCCCAAAGGCTGCTGGCGTTACGTGCTTCAGATAGAATACGGGGATTCGGACCAGTTCCAGCGAAGAAGATTTCCATCGGTATCAACAAACCACCCGCCCCATCTGACGACTTGGGTCACGAACGATTGTACAGAACATCCCCATCAACAAGACCGCGGGCAATTTACTAACGCTGCAAATCGGACGAATCGAGCTTCACCTGACCATGACCTTGCAAATCTGAATGAGCGCGCGCTCTGTACGCTCGTGCAATCTGAGAATGTCGATACAAATAAAGCAGAGGTCGCGGCTGAAGGCGTGCAGGTTCCATTCACGTGGAACGTATGTCCGGATTAATAGATTGGGTGATTAATATGCATGGAGGTCATTAGCGAAATCCATATTTACGCTGATTGTCTGTCGCTGAGCGGAGGAGTATCGAATGTAAAGTGCTCGATGTGTGAATGGAATGAGGAACTGCAGTTTAACGCAAGGTCGACGTTGTCCCTGTGATGAACACGGAAACTTCTAAGAAAAAGAACAAATCAAAGGATGGTAGAGATGGAATGCGCTTGACCTTTTAACAAGGTTTCGACTTCTCAACATGGCCAGATTTTGTAGCTTTCGCCGGTGCCTTCACATTGAAAATAATACTCGAAGTGGATAAAGGAAATCAATCATTAAAAATCACCCCTCCCCCTCCCTCCCCCCCCCCCCTTCTCCTCCCAACTTAAAAAACCCATTCCCCATTCCCCATCTTCCTCGAATTGTGCGGTCAAAGTTCTCGAAAACAGACCTTATAGAATTGTGTAATTTACGGTTCCGAAACATCCGATGTAGTTCATCGCGTTGTTTATTGGGTTTTTTTAACCATGGGCTGCTGATTTTTTGACCATGATGACTCAAGGAGAGCTGAACTGTAATACAGATACCACGGTATATAAAAAGTCGTTTTATAACAAATTAATATCTGCGAAGAAAGACTGAACCAAAGTTCTCGTTTAGAATTATATTCTTATAAACTCTTCCTTTTGGCCCTGAAGTAACAGAACTGTTTAAAATCTCTTCTCCGGCTTTAATTTTACGCTTCCTTTATTTCACTGTCGGAACACTATTCCAATGCGCGACTTTCAGCCGGCGGGTCAAGGGAGGTAAGACATTGACTAACAGCTCTCCTGTACGGTGAACAGATTGGCTCAATCGATGCCTCCCGAGTCAAGCGTCTCGTGGAGACGACCGCCGTTCTGGCATGTGTCAACGGATCGAGCACTAGAGGAGTCGTGAGGTCGTAAGAAGTATGGTGAGAAAAACACGGGTTACGAAAGGAGTTTTTATAGCTTAAAAAAAAAACCTGATCACGACGGCATTTTGAATGATTGCTGTTTTTTTCCTGTTGTTTTTGCTGCATTTTTTCCCCTTTTCTTCTTTTATTCCTGTTTTTACTATCGGCGGTGTGCTTCAAGCAGTACTGTGTTTGTGGATTTTGTTTTTCGGGGGGGGGGGGGGACTTGGAGTTGGGTGCCGGGGAGAGGGGGGGGGGTGTTGAAGTGGGTTCCGAGCGTTCTTCTGTTTTAATACACAGATGATCAGTGCTTTTTTAATATATTTTCTTATCCGTGGGAGTTTTGACTTGCGTAATTAACTCAAGGAAAATCTGCGTTTTTATGTTGTTTGTCAAAATCTTTTTCTCTTGCCATCCCAGAGTAAGTGAGGTCAGAGGGTCAAAGGATGTCGCAATAGTGTCCCACTTTGCTTTCGAGGCCACATTTTCCTGAGCATTTCATGTATCACAGAGGCACATTGCTTTCAAACAAATGATCAAGATGTATCTCACCATCAGTCTTAACATGAATCTCAATAATGTTTGTTGAATGATATGAGGCTACATAGATTACAATAAATCACTTACAATAACCACGTCCGCTGGATTTGTTGGAGAGCATCACAAACATTTATCCAGTTTGCATGCACACGCACACACACACACACACACACACACACACACACACACACACACACACACACACACACACACACACACACACACACACACACACACACACACACACACATTAATACATAGCGCCTACAGGGGCACAGAAACATTATCTCTTACTTACACACACACACACACATACACACACACACACACACACACACACACACACACACACACACACACACACATTAATACATAGCGCCTACAGGGGCACAGAAACATTATCTCTTACACACACACACACACACACACACACACACACACACACACACACACACACACACACACACACACACACACACACACACACACACACACATATTAATACATAGCGCCTACAGGGGCACAGAAACATTATCTCTTACACATACACACACACACACACACACACACACACACACACACACACACACACACACACACACACACACACACACACACACACACACACACACATTAATACATAGCGCCTACAGGGGCACAGAAACATTATCTCTTACACACACACACACACACACACACACACACACACACACACACACACACACACACACACACACACACACATATTAATACATAGCGCCTACAGGGGCACAGAAACATTATCTCTTACACACACACACACACACACACACACACACACACACACACACACACACACATATTAATACATAGCGCCTACAGGGGCACAGAAACATTATCTCTTACACACACACACACACACACACACACACACACACACACACACACACACACACACACACACACACACACACACACACACACATTAATACATAGCGCCTACAGGGGCACAGAAACATTATCTCTTACACACACACACACACACACACACACACACACACACACACACACACACACACACACACACAGGGCGCGCGGCCTAGGAAGCGTAAGACTGTAATTAGGTCTGAACGATAATTAAAAGCGTAGTCCATCTTCTCGAGTGAGCTTGATAGCGAAATCACATCACCCATCAGTCATCTTTTCAACTTTGTAACAGATTTCACCACCCTGGCCGGCACAGCTCTACACATACTTGAAAGCAAAACCACATTTTCAAGGGCTGACAACTCTGCACGACAGGTTAATGATGCTTACTCCGCCTGTGTCGATTTGCCGCAAAGTGTGCAGCATGTAAAGATCGTGGCAACAGATGGTTGGACCTGGTGAAGATAATCTATCGCTGTCACACGAAATCGATCCTACAATGAAACAGCCATGTTCTTATATTCAATGCAGGAAATGTGGTGGAAATGAGCAAAGTCTAATGCCGCAGATGTGAAATCTTTCATTTTTAATTAATAATACCGGACTCCGTCTGTGATGTTCGATTTCGTTTGTTAGTTTGTTTGCTTCATTTTATGTGTTTTGTGTTTACGTCTTCTCTGACAAATTGAATATGATTTTCCACAATCGTTCAACTACCGCTCTTTTCTTTTCTTTTTTTTTACATCAATTCAACACATCACGTCAGCACACAAGGCGAGTTTTAACATTCATTCAACACGCGACACATCTTGGTCTCATTCTAACGGTCACTATTTTCAATCTCGAATAAACTCCCGGCTGCATAAGAATTCTGGAATGTGCCGTGTCTTTGAAAACATCTAGCGTAGTTCACCGCGGAAGCTTTCTCAGTCGGTTACTGAAATAAATGCTATGTTGGTTTCCAAAGGATTTCTCCTTGGCCTAGATCAGTAAAAGTACACTTTTAGTCGATACAACTGCCCTGGAGCTGAAATCAGAATGTCTAAAAACTAACACAAGCAGTTCGTAATGTCCCCCATCTTTCCTCCTTGATCCTCCTCCTTCCCCTTCCCTTCCAGTCGTTTCCTGTATTTGGGGAACTGGATCCCCCCCCCCCCCTAAAAAAAAAAAGCAAAAACAAAAAAAAGCAGAAATGTGCCTTTAATGTTAAATGTTGATTCTCTAAAACTATCGAGAGTACGTCGTGGAACAGTGAATATAGTTTAGGTTTTTTTGTTGTTGTTTTTTTCAGTTGTGCTCATAAGAGAAATATACCAAGGTTCTCGCGCATCTCGGCATTTCTGAAATCACGCCTCTTGGGACTATATTCAGCTGTGTGTGTGTGTGTGTGTGTGTGTGTGTGTGTGTGTGTGTGTGTGTGTGTGTGTGTGTGCGGGCGCGCGCGTGTACTTGTGTGTGCGTGCGTATGGGTGGCGCGTGATGTCAGACGTTCCGAGGAAAATAACTCCGTACAAACAGGGTCGGGATCTGGGTTTTCTTTGCTAGTTTACTAGTTCTGCCGGTGACAAAGCGAAAAACAAACAGTTAAAAACGTGAAACGTGTTTTGACATACGTCTAGACCGTGATAACTGAATTTAACATCGCATACAACCCTTTAATTCGGCGGCAAAGCCTGTCTTCGCAGCGGAGATGGTATGGAAAAGGGACGAGAAATGCACCGGAAGGCAGGGGACTGAGTGTTAACGTGAGAAAAATAGAAGTTGTGGTCTGCATCATAACCGATTTATCCTAACATGGTTTCCAGCTCTCCCACGCAAAGCTTTCTACAACGAAATTTCACGGCTTGGACCGCACGGTAAATCCCCGAAACGAGGGAGCCACTAGTACTCAGCGGTCAGTGGCTCAACACACCACAACTTGAACCACACCAACTACGCACTTCTTCGACCATGCACGCGCCCGGCACGCTCAACATTTTCGCGTGCTTAGAACTGCGCGCGCGCGCACGGGAGTGTCGTCTGCTTGTTGTCTGTGCTTCCGCTCTTGCTCGGCCCTCGTTTTGTGTTTTTGGTGGTTTGATGCCATGTGTGTAGGAATTGTGTCTATTTACTAAAAATATTGTTCGATCGTCAGGCAGGAAGGAAAGCGTGGGTTAGGTGTCCCGCACACGGACACGCATTCGATTCTTTTCACCAGCACGGGAGACAATTGACTGAAAGCAACGGAAGAGTTGTCCGGAGGTGACGGTAGCTATAATAGTGCAGTATTTCACGCCACGACAAGGGAACCTGTTGAAAGGTACTACATTTTAAATTTTGTATGTTTACTATTACGTCATTGACAAGCCAGTCTATGTAGTTTGCAGTGTTATAAATGTTCAATAGTAATAATGCTTTATGGCTAAATCTTTCATTCACATTTAGTTGACTCTTTGCTTAATTTTAGAAGACAATTGTCATGAACGTTTGCATCTGTACTTTGTTTTCTTTTACGCTGTATTATGTAGGCCCCTTGGGTAAATGAACTTCATATTGACAAACCAGGTACGAGGCATCTAATTTTGCAAGGACTGATATAACTGTGATCTCATAAAGGCGGCATACTCTCCTTGGCGGCTTATGTACGCTTAAAACGGAAGTAGGTTGTCATAAATCATTATCAAACAAGAGGGAAGGGGGGGGGGGGGTGCCTTTACAGGTACGAAACTAGTTGTACACATGTTTATCACTCTGACTAGTGCAGTGACATCACGCAAACCGAAATAATAAAAAAAATATGCGAACTCAACACCATGAGGGAAGCCTGTTAGATCTTGTTTATTTGCTTGTGGCCTTTCATTTTTCGGTAGAAATGCATGGGGTGGGTGTTAGGATTATAAGATAAAACGGAAATAACAGCACAGATATACTCCGCCATAGATGTCATTATGCGTAATCGATAACCCAAATGAAAGTGAGATTCCACGGGGACAGAAAAAAAATCTGTTCTTCAGGGATCGTTCGAGGCGATAAAGAAAAGGGTAAGGCCGGGCATTCTGACACTGAATGTAGCTCTAGCCCCCTCTCTTGGCTCCAGACAACATAAGTCTTTGAAAGCACGAAACATTGACGACTGTTTGATGAAAATTTATCGTTAAGATGTGTCGTTCTTGTAGCTCTGTTCATTTATCGCCTACGGATCAGAATTGGGCTCTTCAAAAAGGCTGGACAGAAATCTGGGCAAATTATATCGTCTTTGTCACAAACCTGTGGCTGGAAATAGAAAGCTGATCGATTTCAGTGCAAGATTTTAGAACTTAGATCGTTAGACTTTGCATTTTGCGATCCCCCTGTGTCTCGCTGTCTGTGGGAGGTTTGCGCAATGAGCGGCCTGTTCGGCTGTTGAGCTGTCGCGCGAAGCAACGACGTTAGCCATGTAATAATTGTTATAATGTATCAGACGCTGGTAACAGACATTTTGTACTCAGTCTTTGGAACTTTGCTGACCACCAGCAGTCTACCACTAGTTATTTCCCATTTCTTCTTTTTTATATTAAGCGTACATGAAAACGCTTCTCTTCATAATACCTTAAAAAGAACAGAAAATTCTAGCAGAAACCGCCGGAAAATATGGAGAAAATTACCTGTTTATATAATTATCTTTGATTACACTTTTGGTTTTGGCAGGTAAGCAGCCTGCAGGTCATGCATAGTAACCCAGCTCGGGACATCTGCTATGACCGAACACCTGAGTGTTAGGAAAAACGTTTACTCCCGATTAACGCCATCTGAGTGTCGACTGCAAGCTGGCAGTGCTAACCACAACGACGACTGCAGCTTTATGCGTGCTGGAGCTGGACTAAACAGTGGAGATGAAGCACCAGGTGTACGAATTACTCTGCGCATGGCTGAAGTTTATCCCCTTCATCTGCCTATGGATCACAAAAATGGCTGCGTCAGATGGTGAGTGGAAGTAGCTGTACCTGAATGCAGATTAAAAGTTTCAGTTTATCTGTTTTGTAAGTTGTGTGTGTGTGTGTGTGTGTGTGTGTGTGTGTGTGTGTGTGTGTGTGTGTGTGTGTGTGTGTGTGTAATTCGTCTGCAGTGAGCGTTATTTTGCGTCATACGTTCCTGTGATGAGAATGATCACATGTTTGTATGCTTTGTGTTCTTTTGTCAATACACTTAAAACCGATTCTGTGTCCGTTATAGTCAATATAATCTTTTTTTTTTCAGCTGAAATATCAATTTTATTATATAGTTTGCTAATATGAAAATCACCAATTTTATAGAAATATCTTCTGTGTATGCGATATTTATTTTACCGAAAACCTGATATGGTAAACTGCACATAAACAAGATTATATTGCATGTGCAATAATCAGTGAATGCAAAGGTTGGAAAGTGTGCATAATTAGTGATTGACACATTTCAAACCTACTGCCACGGAGTAGGCCAAGCACCATCGGTAAAATTCATGTTCGTGAAGACTAAGAAAGCAAAGGGGACAATGATTTGGTACATGCTTGCTGGAAGCAGGAAGCACTGAGTCTTGTCTTCTGCATTTGATCAGAGCTGCACTGCTAGAGAAACTGACACATCAAACACATGCCATAGCCACTAAGTGCTAATTATGAGAGGTTATCGCGGATACCTGCGTACGAGCTGCACGTGTTCAGCATTTTGCAGAGTGCTAATCAATGCGCGCCATTGTGACTTAGCTAAAAAGTACAGCGTGGGTGGGTGTTCCAGAGTTTCACGTCCCGATATGGGTGATATCAAGGTGAGCACAAATATTTGGCCCCAACCGGGATTTGAAATTGAGGCCCAGCACTGTACTATTCAGCTATCCCGGCTGCCCGCTACAGAGTACAATTCGCTTATGAAAGTCTAATAGGAGAATTGCACCAGGCAATACGTTTAGTGTACTGAGGTTTGGCCTTGTGGTTAATGTGTCCGCTAAGGATCCTAAGCTGCCTGATTCTGATCTCTGGTGGGCAGGACATTGGAGGTACTTTTCCTTCTCCAAATCGAATCAAAATCACATGCAGACTCGTTTCTGGTGCGTGTCATGCCCTTGTGTACACATGCACGCACAAATATCAAGTGTACAGGCTAAAAATCACATCTTTTTTTTTTTAAGACGGTCGGTGGCGTGGAAAACAGAAACGCACCCACCAGAGTGAAAAGTTATGTGGAGGTTGGCACATAAAGTAGCGTTTAGCTGTAGCAGGCTTTCATTGCTTTGCCCTCCAGCCCTGCGGCGCCTTGAGCGTCTCGGAAGAGACAGATATATATTTGTGCTCCGAGGAACAGCTAACGATATCATCCCATACCTTAGTAGTGCACGCGTGCACGCACACACACACACACACACACACACACACACACACACACACACACACACACACACACACACACACACACACACACACGTGCTGCTAGATTCACTATTTTCTTTTAAAATGTCTGTCCATGTCAACTTTGAAGCACGTTATAAAATGCTTCCAACTTAATTATGGAAGACGCGTTTTCTCCACAGAGTTCTGCTTCCTCAATTCAATTCACTGAACTTGATTACCATTATTTTTCTGTCGTGCTCAGTAAGTCAGGCTCTTCCGGGTACCCATCGATTTCAAAACGCAACGATGCCCATCACGTTGCCTGTTTCGGCTCGTTTAAAATTAAATCATCCTTTCAGTTCCCCGCCTACGTCACGCCTGTCTGGGCCACCATTGACGATGACACTCGTTCAGAATAATTATGACCTCAGTTCTGACAGCAGATCCTCTGGGAAGACTTAAGAGACAGACGGACTTTTTTCTATGTCGAGGACCAGACCATCTCAGGAAGAACTTTCGAGAATGAACATGTCAGTTTTGCTTTACGAGAGATACGTATTACACTGAAGGCCAGGCGGCCAGAGAGCGCTGTTTTGGACTATCGAAAACCCCCGGATGGACAGGCGGTGATTCGGCGATCTGACTAGCTATCATGTCTGTCGGACAGTCTCCGGTCACGAGGTCGCTAAAGGCCGCTCCCGTAGACGTCATTTCCTGTCTGTGGACCTGATGTTATGGACAATTTTTTTGTGTACGACCTTCAACCTTGGAGTATTTCTTCTGTCGGACT
This sequence comes from Batillaria attramentaria, assembly GCA_018292915.2. Taxonomy (NCBI): domain Eukaryota; kingdom Metazoa; phylum Mollusca; class Gastropoda; family Batillariidae; genus Batillaria; species Batillaria attramentaria. Next base: position 947,960 of record JACVVK020000111.1, on the reverse strand, counting down.
TGAAAGGGAGAATGCTTCTATCCCCGACTTCTTTCACCCAAATGTATTCTGATCCACTATCGCTCCGGCGCTCTCTCGTTTGTCAGCATGACTCAGTGTGTCGACGTCACCAGTGGGCTGGAAAGACATAACATCAATCAAAGGCTTGTTCCAGCAGCTGGAAAAGACACAACTATATGTCTTAAAAGCCCATGCAAAAATCGCAATTTTACTTGAAATCTTCAGAACACTAGAAACCACTTCCAGCCACTTCCAGCCACTATACGCGTGGGTGGGTGGGTGTTTAGGAGTTTAACGTCCTTTTCCACCACATAAGGGGGATCTCAAAGAAGCGGCAACGAGAACGAGACCAGCACAAATATTTGGCCCCAGCCGGGATTCGAACTCACGACCCGAGCATTAGAAGTCCAACGCTCTACCATTCGGCCACCCCGGCTCCCCTCATTTGTCAGAGAAGAGGTAAACACAAAACACATAAAATGAAGCAAACAAACTAACAAGCTGTGGTCTTGGGCCTAGCAGGGAAGGCCCATGCCTTGCGTAATAAAGTGGCCTAAAGTGGTTTCTACTGGTGTTCAGTGGCTTGTTCTGTTTTTACAAGTCTTGTCATGTGGTGCGGAGGGGGTGATCGGGCTCGGGCTCTTCAGAGTTAAAGGTGATTGGTTTGTTTCTTCCCGTTAACATGGGAAAGCAGACATATTGTCCTACAGCATTTTAAAGTCTTATATATGACGTACATAATTATGGCACCTCGGTGTACTGAGTGTGTACTGCTGGAGCTTTATGAAATTGCGAGTAGTCCAAGGACCCTTGTGAACTTCCAGCCTTCAAGCCCCTCTTTCTGTGTAGCAAAAAGTCAATATTTGTATAGAGTGGAGACTGCGGGGTGGATGTTGTAAAAAAAAATTGTATATTGTTACACGGTACAACAGAGCCGGAAACAAGAGAGTCATGTGCTCTTATCTGGGCCTGCTTCTGTCCTCGTGATTATCGAGTCACGTGTTCCAGCTCTCGGCTCTGATTATTCTGTAGCTGCCAGTGGTTGCAGAAGAGAGCTGGCTACGCTGGCTATTGTACATCACCCCCGAAACGAGAATTTAACAACGCCTCCATGCAAAAAGACTGGCCGGTAAACGATAAATCACCGCTTAGGTAACGACCGGCACATTTCGCCTTAGGCTAATTTGTTCCTTTGTGGCGTCCCCTGAACGAGAATACGATAGCGAGAACAAAGGCAAGCTATTACGTTATGCAAAAACGGTCACTGGGAAACGAGTTTTCTTTTGGAGGTTTACTGAGGGTTTGTAGGAGGAAAAGGCCATAGTGTCACTCAAGTTTACGACTGGAAGATGCCTTCACAAATATCCACTGGATGATGAAGCTGAATGATTTTTATCAGTAGTTTTTGTATTAGGTTACCAACCACTCCGCCTGACTCTGTTCGGTTGCGGCGTCAGCAATTGCCTTCGGTCAATGGTCGTTTATCATTTGTCCAATAAGTCTCCGTATGATAACATAGAATGTTGACACAAGAACAGCTGCTCTGTCATGCAAATGTAGGCTGGTGTCTGGAACAATAAGAAAGAGTTAGGTTAATAAGACAAACGGCACATCTGGAGGTACAGACGCATGGAATAACCGGACGGGGATCAATACCTAGTCATAACAGACTTCTTCAAAGAGGTCTGCTTTTATTTCGTTATGATAACATCATTGCCTGGGTAATTTTATTCCATAACAGACAAACTGGGCCAACGGCCTGGAATGCAACACAAACTTGCTTCGATGACTGTGTGGTGGGCACAGCACATACAGGCGTTCCATTCCAGCATACGAAATGGGCTCACATTTCAAAGTATATGAAGACCAAGGTGGTTTGTGTGTGTTTGTATTATCCATGTAATACAAATACAATTATTTTCAGAGAAATCCCAACATCTGCTTGATGATTAACAGTAACAAGTGATATTAACACTAACACTAAAACACCGTGGCATCACTTCCACGTAAAGTTGACTTACACAACCACACGTGCATTAGACACTCACAACTTTGAAGAATTACCTGAACACAAAGGTTTAATACTTGAGAATCTATAAATAACATTCCTCTTTATTTTAATCCCGGTGAGAACAGTCAAACGATGTAATACCTGCACGACCTCATGTCACTGTCTCAGTGTGGTCGTCATGCGCTCCAACCCTCACATTTTGATTAATTATCGAAATCTGTAATACCTCACATTCTACAGGAAATACAGGAAACGTGCTTCTTTATCTCAGACCTGCTCGGAGCGATCAAACAGTGTACCTTGACGACCTCACTGACTGAGCAGATATAAATCATGGTAACACAGGTGAAAAAGGAGTACTACAGCTGGTGAAATGAAGCGTGACCTGCCACACACCTTGTAGCGGAAAACCCAAACAAACACACATGGCTTGGTGGATTAATGCAATTCCCACATTGATCTTTCAGCACGCCTATTGGCAGCGGAGCGTGAGGGACGCGCCTGTGCTCAGCACCATATGTCTAGTTCATTTAGGCATAACCTTATCATCTCTCTCTCTCTCTCTCTCTCTCTCTCTCTGCGTGTCTGTGTGTGTGTGTGTGTGTCTGTGTGTCTGTGTGAGATCCTGTGGCTGGGTTTTGTAAACTAGAACGGGCAGCTTCTAAGTTCAGTAGTGTAACAACAGTCGTAGAACTTGAATGATCGACCGCTCACGCAAAGTGTAAAGAACATTGTATCGCATTACGATACTAATCACGAAGATAGGGTTTTTCGACCGCGCAGACTCAGTCACGGGCGAAACTGTTCCAAAACAAGTTGTCTTAGCGAAGATGGAATTATCCGATTTAATTTGAGTGTCACTGAAAATGAATTCGGAATAGCATGTCCTCAACAATCTCCTGGTGTGTGTGTGTGTGTGTGTGTGTGTGTGTGTGTGTGTGTGTGTGTGTGTGTGTGTGTGTGTGTGTGTGTGTGTGTGTGTGTGTGTGTGTGTGTGCAAAAGATTTAGCATTTAAAGATAAAAAGATTTAGAATTACAGATTTCACCCGCACCTGGCCTGTTAATCAGATCAGATGGTTTAGCGGGCTGTCCTCGTCAGTCACTGATGCAACAGAGAACTTAACTTTGCAACGGTATCTTGAACGCCAAGATAAGGAGAAATGCATTGAAAAGTGGCTACATTGGTAAATGAACTGTCTTGAAAAGTAGGTACATTGGTGAATGCACTGCCTTGCATAGTGCAGCTACGCTACAGCCTTGCGCTTTTTTGCGTTAAATTCACTGATAATTACATTTCTCGAATGGTGGCAGCACTTTCACATGTATTTCCATTAGTGCCTTATTTCCTCAGGAAAATTCAGAGATAATACATACTGAATTACGCACGCGGTCTTTTATTTCTTAGCTGTGACGTTTTCATGGGCACGTCAATCCATATTTTCTGAAGGAAATACCTAGTGACTGGATAACGCAGATGAAATCTGTTCTCGGAAGAGTGCACATTTTACGTGCTGACCTCACACCGAGGCTATTATTGCGTGACAAGAGCAGAGGGAACATGTATATACACGCTGATTTCACCTCAGAGTATGTAATGAACCCCCCGTCTCTACATTTCCGCTTTTATCTTCAAACTCTTTTCTCATGACGGCAGAAACAGCTTCCTGGCCCGAGGCTCTAGGGCGAAAGGGATCTTCAGACAATCCCGCCCGTATCATGTTTTTTGTGTGGGCACACACTTATCTCTTCTGGTCCGCTGAGTACGTCTGGGATATAGGCTCAAGAAGAGAACTGTCGATCCTGCCACCGCTCACAAAGGATGGCTGGAGTCAGCGGTACCAGTCTTCCCTTGGCATTGAACTAATCATTCGGTGTCGAATGGTTACAGACCATTAGCCGAATTAATAGGATCTACACGTAACACATTTCGTAAGAGGCAATGGATGTTTGATGAGCTTTCAAATACTTTGTACATGTCGCTCCGTCCGCGAAAACCCATTAAAAGGACCCAAAGCTTTTTTCTTTTTCTTTTTTAGGAAAAGAAACATTAGCTTCTCAGGGAGCAGACATATTGGGAAGCCTGACTCATTAGACTGTATTGATTTGATGCTTTGGGGGGTAAGATGAGGAGGAAAGAGATGGGGAAACTGATCGCCCTTTTTCAATAAAACTGTTTGACGACAGGCAATTTGTCTTGCCAGCGATACACGTGTTTCGTCACGTGTTCAGAATAATTATGTAGATTATGCATCAGTGTTTCTTCCTCGTTTTCTTTCTTCCTCTGCAAACAAGTACGTGTTGCATACGCTTTTCATTGTATTGAGGAAGTAATTGATGATTCCAACAACAACAACAAGAATGGAGACAGTGGGGAAAAAAAAAACCTGGGCCCGTATGTAAAAGTTGAGGTTAATTTAACCCACGGCTACGGGCCTAACCCCGACTAGGACAAAAGAAACCCAAAACTAAAATTAAATACGAAAAGAAGCAAAGAAAGGAAGAAAAAAAATCCTTCTATAACGGCTTAGCCACCTTGCTGGAACGGGCCCGCTTCTTGATTTAAAACAAAACAAAACAAAAAAAAACCCAGAAAATTTAACCCTAGAGCTAGTTTAGTTCGAGGTTAAACTCTAACCCAGGGCTAAAAGCCCTAACCTCGACTATTACATACGGGTCATGATCGTAAGAAGAATTACACCAGCACTAACCCTAACGTTTATTTACTTCAAATTATGATGAAAAGCTTATCGTTGGTAGCAGATTCTACTTTGTTCAGTGGGATTGAAATACACTCCATGCCCTGCCATTGCATAATCTCGGCAACTGCGGGAGAAAGAAGAAACGTAAAGGCATTGGCGGGGTGGGGGAGAGGGGGTGGTTGGGGTGGAGAGGAGCACCCGCTCCTAAGAAATAATCATGACCGGGATCAATGAAAGGCTTGGCGTGCTGTCACTCTCTTCCTCGTCTCGCCAACACTTTAATTGCTTGTTTGCGTATGTGCTCTCTCTCTCTCTCTCTCTCTCTCTAACAGTCTTTTCGTCACACGCCCCAGACTAGACTTGTTCAAATCAAGTCTCTCTTACTCAGGGGGTACTTTATGGAATAATCTCCCATCTGTTGTTCAGTCTACGTACTCCCCTTATATTTTTTAAGCTAAAATTTATCATAATAATTTGTCCACAAACTTACCTTTAACCATTCCTTTATTATCTTTCTTATAGCTTCTTCTTCTTCTTCTTCTTCTTCTCTCTCTCTCTCTCTCTCTCTCTCTCTCTCTCTCTCTCTCTCTCAGAAATGCATTCAGTTTTCTAAACCCTTGTACTGACTTGACTAAAACAAGGGCTGAAATGCATTCAGTTATGTTCATCCCATACTAGATTCATGAAAATTGGTATTGACTTGAAACAAGGGCTGACGATTCCGCAAGAAAGTGTGTGTGTGTGTGTGTGTGTGTGTGTGTGTGTGTGTGTGTGTGTGTGTGTGTGTGTGTGTGTGTGTGTGTGTGTGTGTGTGTGAGAGAGAGAGAGAGAGAGAGAGAGAGAGACAGACAGACAGAGAGGGAGTACCATACAACCAGCACTAAACTGTTATTAATAGGGGAGCTATTGTCCGGAGTGCCTCGGTCATTACCTTCATCTCCCTAATACCGTGCCCAGAAAGATCAAACGACGTCATCTGTTTTCCTCACCGTGTGTGGGAGATAGAAAATAACATTACTCAGCCAGACACTGAAGCGTGAAGGGGACTTGTTATTGATTTGGCTGGAGTGAAAAGTTTCCTTTCCAAAGACGACTCAACGACTGTGCCGAGGATGTGCCTGGATGTTGTGCACGGTCGCGTGTGCTAGTGACGTAGGCTACAAAACAGCGTTAGTCCATGTGGTGCAGTGTATAAATGGAAAGTTCTGTGAGTCTTTGACTTTTTTGTAGAAGCTCGTGCGCGCGCGCGCACACACACTCACTCACACACACACACACACACACACACACACACACACACACACACACACACACTAAAACACACACACCAAAACACACACTACCCAACGCCCACGACCACTGGAGCAATGTATTCCCGGTAAATCCTTCCTCTTCGCCTTCATTGTCTGCTGACGCAGTGTTCAAGGTCTTAATCTTCCAAATTTCTTAGGATTTTTCCAGCCTGTTCTTGTCTATAAGCTTCCTTATTTGTCTAGTTTAATGTTAAAGTGGTGGATTTTCTGTTGTTGGATTTTCGGTTGTTGGTTGTTGTTGTTGTTTCTTTGTTCGGGGTTTTGGTATTGTTTGTTTTTGTGTTGGCTGCTGGTTGGTTGCTTGGTGTTGCTGGTTGGTTGGTTGCTTGGTGTTGCTGATGGTGGGGGAGATGAGGCGGCGAAGGCGGGGGGGGGGAGAGAAAAAATAAGTACACACCTCTTTTTTGTTATTTCGGGAATGGTTTTCCAGGTTGTCGAGCGGTAAAGAGGTTTAGCAAAGTGTACGTAATGGGAAAAGTGTTGTTGTTTTTGTTTGTTTTTGTTTTAGAAACTGAACTTTTTATCAGTGCTTTCATAATCATGTGAGCAAGAACTCGTGTTATGCAACCTGGCTGTGCGATTGAATCGTACTTTGTGACGATGAGTTCGTGTTCAGGTTTTCTTCCAGTGAAATAAATAAACCGTAGGAGCCAGGTGGTACTGAAAATGTAATTAAACCGGCAATATATGATTTTGACCGCCGGCAAACTGCCCGCATTTTCGAAAACGCATCCTTTTACTCCAATTCCCGTCAGACGCATGGAAGTCATACAAGCAGAAACATTTTACGACATGCCCTTATGCCAGAAATAATTCGACGTCTGTGTAAACAAAGCTTAGTCGGTTACACACCTTCGCACACCTGTGCCAACCCAGGGGTGAGGCAGTCATCCGGACGAAGCGTTTCCGTCATATCACGCTTAATGGCTTCGTAACCTCTGCGAGTGTACTGGGACAAGTCAGACATCAAACGATTTCGGGGGTGGGTGAGTTATGTCATCTCGTGTCTGCGCATGTCTCTTAGTACGTGTTCGTTTTTGCATGGGAGCTTCTTAATTGAAAATTCCAGTTTTTATAATGGCGCCAGAAGGACTGGTGGCGTCTTTCATCTGGGATCTGCAGCAGGAAAAGAACCTGACAACGTACATGTAATATTCGAGCCGTACTACAAAAAAAAACCAATTTTAAAGGCGCCAGCTTACTCGCAGAAGAAAGTGTGCAATGTTCTCATAGTCTCAGGAAGGATCTTTAGTTAGTCTTAGTCTACAGTTTTTGGCGGCGTCTTTGCAATTTCACTCTCACTCAATCTCTACTGTCACTAACAACATCTTACGTTAAGTGGTAAATATTTTGAAAGGATCTTGCCGTACCGTGTGTATTAAGAATAAGGCGGTTTAGCTGATAGAGGAAGTTTTAGATCTCAGTTAAAAAAAAAAAAAGCTTTTTGTCTCGCATGTGCATATATGTTGTCCGTTTCTTCCTTTCTCTGTATGGTGACTGGGGGAGCCGGGATGGCCGAATGATAGAGCGTCGGACTTTCAATGCTCGGGTGGTGAGTTCGAATCCCGGCTGGGGGCCAAATGTTTGTGCTGGACCTTTTCCTCGTTGGCCCGTCTTTGGTATCACCCACACGTGGTGGCAAAGGAAGTTAAACTCCTAAACACCTACCCACCCACCCTGTATGGTGATTGAAAAAAATATTTACACGTTACTTCCACGTATGCACTAATCTGCAGTAATGCAGCACTCAGGTCCCACAACTTTCTTTTCTTTTTTCGACTCGAACTTTGTGGTCAAACGTGAAGAAAACGACCCTCACTCTATTTTCTTTCTAAGACTGTCTACGTCAGTGGGATCCCCGAAGACAGCCCACGACATCTTGCTGTATCCCATACTCAGAGACAGAATTCATGATATTTGACATGTATTACCGAGAGGACGCTACGCAAACCGTCTTGTGTTGGCTCTGGACGGGTCGTGGGGAGTTTTGCTTGTCAAGTCGCCGAGGGCGATGCTAGCCTTCTAAACTTGATTACCACAAACTGGAAGCAACTCAAACGGTAATAAAATGGTGCTGGCGGCAGGATTGTTGCATTTAACTGCAAGATGCGGTGGAAGCTCGAGATAAGACGGTGTGAGACAACCATCAAAACATCGGCAATGTCATCGAGGGCGCCAGAACGTACCATCTGTCTTCTTTCTATCTGTATCGGTAGTGCCCTCTGGTAGGGAACCCTCGATATATAATTGGAGGTAGGTGTTTGCGTTTTAACGTCATTTCCCACAGCACATGGGTGAAAAAAAGACGGCGCAACGAGAAAAAAGGCCAACACGAATATTTGGCGTCAGACGGGAATCGAACTCAAGACGCGAGCGTTGAAAATCTAATGGTATGGTATGGTATGGTAGACTTCTCCTCGGCGCACATATCCATCTCTGCTGAAATGCTCACGGCGCCGCAGGGCTGGAGGACGAAGCAGTGAAAGCCTGCTGCCGTTAAGCGCTACTTTGTGTGCAAACCTCCACCCTGCTATTCACTCTGGTGCGTGCGACAGTATTTCTGTTTACCACGCCACCGGCCACAGCCTACTCTTCTTCGAAAGATGAACATGGGATTTTTAGCGTGCACACTTGATGTTTGTGCGTGCGTGTGTACACGAAGACGAGACAGGCACCGCAAACGAGTCTGCACATGGATTTGACTCGATATGGGAAGAAAAAATCCCACCATATTCCTGCCCACCATATTAATGCTCTACCGTTCGACTGTAACGGCTCACCTAATATAAAGTAGGAACTAGTACTTTGAGGGTTTTATTTTCACGATTAGAGTGTAGTACTGGAAAGAACATTTTCATTCTGTAGCTTGCAAGCTTCGAAGATGGACCTCTGGTAGCGCTGTTCATGGAAGGAGCATGGCGTTGACATATTTTGTTATTTACTGGTCTTAAGAAAGGGGGGAAACCGCATATTCTCAGGGAGCCGGGGTGGCCGAATGGTAGACCGTTGGACTTCCAATGCTTGGGTCGTGAGTTCTAATCCCGGCAGGGGCCAAGTATATGTGCTGGCTTTTTCATCGTTGCCTCGTCTTTGATATCACCTGTATATGGTGGAAAAGGGCGATAAACCCCCAACCCCCCACCTCCACCCCACCCCCACCCACCCGCATATTCTCATTGGTGACAACTAAGATTAAGCACACTTTTCACGTGCTCTTTATCCCACTTCATTGACTGATCCAAGCTAATTTCGAACCTGGACATCACCACGAAGTGGCACACGACAGGGCTGTTTCGTGTGAAAACTACTTCAGAATGACGCCCCGTCTTTACCAGTTATTGAATTTATTTCTGGCCGCTGGTTTCAGCGACAAATTTTTGCTATCCAAAGAAAATGCTGATCGGATTTATTTTGGCATTATGGAAGACAAGACTGCAAAACATAGTTGTGTTTAGAATTTTTTTTTTTTTTTTTGCTGAGGATCTTGACAAACATAAACCAATCTCCCTTTGATAACAGTGATTCTGCCGCACAGAGCCTGAAAATTTCAGTCTCCGATAGTTCCTGGAAATCCCCCAAACTAACCCTTTTCTTTGCAACAGTTTCTGAGAAACCGAAGAAAGGCCACTTGCTATGCAACAATTTTACGTAACTGCCACGTAATTTGCATGATTTACAATTACACGCATTGGTGGATGCATTATTGTGATGCAAAGGAGTTAAAAATTGAAGCGATTTGCAATCTGCAGCAAATTTTGAGCGTTGAATTACGACTTACATGAAGTTCTGTTCTCGAATGCAGAGAAGAAAGCACAGATAAAAGATGGATTTCAATACAGGAGGACGTCCCACATTTTGAGGGAAAATGAGACTGGGATGGGTCTACAAAATGTCTGTTGGAAAGACAACGGACCCCAACTCCCCCCCCCTTACCCCACCCCACCCCCACTCTCTCTCTCTCTCTCTCTCTTTCCCCTATCCAATCTGTGCAAGACGGCATCTTTAACATGTTTGTGCAGAGAGGCCGCCAAAGGTTGCCTACGCAATAAAGACGCCATACATTTTCAATAGAAGGACTGACATTCATCTTTGGCAGGTTCAAGTCGATCGTCTGTATCAAATTGAAGTCCCTAGACTGTATCCGCAGAAGACAAAGGTGGCGCCATCTTTAGATCCCCATTTGGTCGTCTTGCTTTGATTTTTCTCCCTTGTCGGTGCCTTGCTAATCGTTTCGCAGACTGAACTCGATGGAATGGGCGCCACAAATAGACGGCGAGTGTGTGGTCAGATTATTTACTAGAATCCTGTCGATTTCAGAAACATGGAAAAGCAAAAAGTGAGCTTTGTGGAGTGATCTTTTCGTGAGTTTTCTCATTTCTACAGAGCTCTTGCACGTTACGTCATCAAAATGTGCGCGTCGGGTAACCCTTGAGTGCTCGGGGAAGTCACATCCTCGATTACAAGAGAGGGGCACCATGACTAGACAGCCCGGTGCTTGCATATGGGAAACATTTTGTTTGTCCGCCAGGTATCTTTGGTATCTCTATTGTCCTGGGCCCGCATGTAAAAATCGGGGTTAGGGAGTTTAGCCCCGGGTTAGAGTCTTACCTCGAACTATACTAGCTCTAGGGTTAAATTTTCTGTTCTTTTTGGTTCTAAATCAGGAAGCGGGTCCATTCCAGCACGGTGCCTATGCCGTTATAGAAGGATGTTTGTCTTTCTTTCTTTGAGTTTTACATACGGGCCCTGGCCAACACGCATATCAAGTGATACGCAAATTGAAAGACCTGTATGGGTGTTATATCGTTTTATAAATTCCTTCAGAAACATTCACCATCATACAATGAAGCTTATAGACAAAAAGAGACTGGGAAAATCATAAGAAATTCGATCGATTAAGACAATATACGCTGCGTCAGAAGTCAATGAAAGCGGAAATGGAGGATTCGCCGCGAATACGAAAGAAATGATTATTTTGCTTCACTTTCCTAAGGCGCTGGGAAATACACGTGTGTGTGTGTGTGTGTGTGTGTGTGTGTGTGTGTGTGTGTGTGTGTGTGTGCGCGCGCGCGCGTGCGCGTGCTCGCGCTCACGAAGTATAGTTCATTGCTTGCTTGGTAAGCTGGCTGGCCGCAGGTAACGGTCTGATTTTGCAATATTCTTCATGCTCATGTACAAGGTAGGCCGAATTGGTGAGGACAAAGATCAATTTTTCATCAAAATTAATGTTCCTGGCAAGGCCAAGATTACAGGGGTGGGTGGGTGTTTGGGAGTTTAACGTCCTATTCCACCGCGTAAGGGTGATATCAAAGACGGGGCAACGAGAAAAAAGCCAGCACAAATATTTGGTCCCAGCCAGGATGCGAACTCACGACCCGGGCTTTGAGAGTCCAACGCTCTACCATTCGACTATCCCGGCTCCCCCATGTTTACAGTGTTTGCTCATGTTAGATTCTACTGGTAGAAGCTGTACTGTGATTGCTTAGATCCCCCTAACTTTCCTTTGATGGCTGGATCTAGCATGTTGAAGACTTGCAAAGCCTTCTGATTCCATTTGGACAGAGGTCAAGGGAAGTTCACTCTCCTCGCGTGCGTGTCCCAGGATCTGCGTGCAGGTTTACCTTCCCTGCTTGTTACAAGCCAATCAGGCGGCAGAGCGGGTGTTGATTAGATTCAAGGAAAGGAAAATCTCAACTTCAATCATAAGACCAGAGGTTATGGAATGAGCCCTTTCCAGTGTCGTGCAAAATCGATGGTATGCTTCAGGAAAGAATTAAGTCTTTCAGATTCCGGAAACATGCCCACATGCAAGTCATCGACTGACACTTGGTAGAGCAGTTTGATATCGTAGTTTGTGCGTATGTATTATTGATGAACAGATGCTTTCACATTCAGTCGAAACAAGAAAAAATCACTGTATATTATTTAAGACATACACACACTCTGTTAGGACAGTGCGCTAAGCCAGCTCGTTGCGTATTATTGTATCATACTTCATCATAATTGTGTATTTCATTCTTTCATGTAAAAAAGTCAAATTTGTTCTATAAAATTTAGACACCTCAAGTAATACGGACTATCCTCGACATCCATATGTTCGGTGTACAAAGAACTAACTAACTTTCACGTAATATTATCTGTAATGACCTGTTTTGTAGACGGTCGATCAAGACAAGGGCGGCTTCATACCTAAGCATTAAGAGAAAGATTTTTCGGGCATTATTATCCCTCTTGTTACTTCCATTAAGACGCCTCTCAATCAAAGAGGAAAGAATTTTTCGGGCAAAACGCGTTTCCTGTGCCATTATCATTTTTGTCTTCTCTGTTCTGTTCAAAACACAAATCTTCGCGTGACATTACGAGACCTCTCACAGTCAATCAGCCTTTAATCTTGGTGCCAATCTATTGACGTGTTTATATCTATACCTCCTTTCGGCCACTGTCTTCCCTTCTTGCTTGCTTGCATCTGTGGCGACTTCCTGGCGGCCTCCCAACATTCCTTATACTGCGGACAGCTTTTGATTATTGCGCTGCCTTAAGGCGTGGTCGGTGCGCACACATGTGTGAAATATGGGGTGCAAACCAAAACACATGTTGCGCAGTGCGGACCTGTCGGTGTCAAAACCTGTGAATGCAAAACAAATTGTTCGTGGTTAATTAGAGGCAGACCTCAACTTGCGCCCAATTACCCGTTTAATAAAAGGCAGGTGTGATCCGGCCGATACGCCAGTTTTTGATATTGTGTGTATTTCCTGTGCTGCGTTGCTCTTTTGTCATCTGCCTTAAACCTGCTCTAACTCTATTGGAGCTGCCGCCGCTTCGACACTGCCCCCGTGAAACTACAGTAAACTGACTACACATAAACAAGTCTTTCTAGCAAACTTTACTGAACACACATACAAGCACACGCATTTGACAATTCAATCTATCTGCGTACTATTTGAAAAAAAAACAAATGGGTGGAGAATTCAATTTTGTTCAGCCGTGGGCGGTGCGTGGGGATGCGTGAACCTTTGACCGAAGTGTCCCGTCCCGAATGAGTTAACCGCGCGAAACACACATATGTGCACTTCACAGTCGTTGCGCTCGGTGTGTCTACTAACTACAATAGTGAACACAGCTGTGCTCGGTGACAAACCGATTGAAGATGCACTGTCCGCCATGTTTGCGCGCCGAGTGACGTAGTGCAGCCAGTCAGAATCTGTTGTGGAAACCACAGTCACAGTTGTGGCTATTTGAAATCCAGGTTGCTGTGATGACGCCACAGCGGCGGAAACCCCCCACATCACAACTGTGTCACAACTGTGGACAGCACTGTGGCGCTCCGCAGTGCCCAGTTAGAGCCGGCTTTACACTTCGTATGGCCCTTACTGGTGTGAAGGGACAACCCGACCTGCAGTATGTCACGCCGGCAACCCATCTTGCACTTCATTTATCAAGATCAGCATTAACTTCAACAACGGTTCACTTGTAGACTAGATATTAAATAGCTCTGGTATTTGAAGGAGGAGGCCGGGAAAATGAATACTGTAGCACAACACAGAATTCTATGATCGTTCAGTGGGTGGGTGGGTGTTTGGGGGTTTAACGTCCTTTTCCACCACATAGCTATGATTGTTCAGTACGTGTTCTGGAAATTCAAGGAAAACAGGCGAGATTTGGAAGAAAAACTACATATGGAAACTTTGACCCCGCAGGTGGTTGAGCCCGTAAGTGTCTCGTTTTCAGTTCAGAGGTTAAATTCAATTCAATTCAATAAATCATTATTATCCCCTTATTAGGTTGTGGTGATCATAACAAAACAGACAGACAGTACATTAAAAACACTCAAACAAAATAATCAAGCAAACCATTCTCAATACGTTTGTCTGGCATTCAACAACACTGTGAGAAACTTTGCATTGAATGCGTTTAATCCGTGGATCAGAATCAGTCACTTTGAAGCCATTGTGGTGACTGGTTGGCGTGTGTGTTGTTCTACGTACGTAGAAGCGTTGTTTGGTCGGGGACTGAACACCAGCTATTCAATTCAATTCAATTCAATTCAATAATTCTTTATTGTCCTCAAGAGGAGGCAATTAGGTTGCGGGGTAAAAAAAAAGAAAAGAGACAACAATCACATACACAATATAACATGTCCCAATAGTAAGATATATAATATCACAGCGATAACACGCGCACGCACACGCACTCACACACACACACACACACACACACACACACACACACACACACACACACACACACATCCTAAAAAAAACACGCTCTCATTAAAAAAAACGCCACTGTTAAGACAGGACTACAACCCTTCACTGAAAAGGTAAAATTATAGTAAAACACTATCACAAGGCACACTCATGCCCTCACACACAGACACATACACAGCGCTGATTGGTACACTGTACCTATTTCGTATCGACGTGTAGTACAAGTATGGGAAGCGTTAGGTCAAAGATAGTCATATTTCTCTACTGCTAGCAGCCGCAAAGTCACGAAAATTGTCGCAATGGCCAAAAGGATCTTCAAATCATTTGGGAAACAGCCTTAGAGCTTTGTTAACGGCAGTTTTACCCCTCAGAGCTCATTAACTACATCCGGACTTAAATATCAAATAAATATAACAGCAATTTCATGTCCCGGCACTTGACGCCTTTGCCATTGTGAAGATGATCTTAGATGCATAATAAAGCAGAGTTAGTGATCGAGATCGCCATCTCTGACTTTTCCTAGTGTTAGTATGACGCTTGTCAGACTGTCTAAATGACAAGCCCGTCATAGCTTTAGCTAACGTAATCGTGAATAGCATATCATGAATATTACACTTAAGTCGCATCTGTTGTTCAGTTATTTTGTGGACATGATGTTGTACGTGATACGTACAAAGTATTCATCTTTGCGAACTAGTCGTACGTTATACCTGCCGAGTTATAATCTCTGGGACTTTAAGAGAATGAAAATTAATGTCACGCTGCCTCCGGTTTTTCAACAGAAGCCCGATGAAAATTAATGTCACGCTGCCTCCGGTTTTTCAACAAAAGCCCGATTACTTTAAAGGCTTAAACCGCCGGAGCGGAAACTTTACCCGAGGCAAAAGCTTGCAAAAAGTCCCCCTCCTACTCTTTATTGCACATTCTTTTTATTGTACGCCTATCACTCTGCCATGATGCCGAAACTGCATTTTAATGTTACTCCACCTCCTTTTAATCAAGCCAGCTTTTGTATGCGCTCTGAAACACAGAAATCGTGCCATTTTGTTACCACAGATTCCAATCCGCAGAGCGCCTAAGCCTCGTTTTTCAAATTTGCCAGTTAATTTCCGGAACTCTACAAGCGTGTAAGACGAGCAATGATGCGTTAAACAGAACCTCTCTTTGTTCGGTCCGCAACGAACTGTATGGATCCAAGTTTTGTTCCGCGGAAGTGGATTATTTCTCCGGCTATCGACAAAGGGAAGAGTTTTCTGCAATTCAAGAACAAGAACAAAAACCTTTATTTTAAAACGGTAGAAGATACAGGCATATTCATACGAATTGTAAAACTTGCCGTTGCTACGCTACATTGACTAATACTGCTGTCAACAAAAAAATAATGTAAGAGTAAGCAAGCCGGTTTCCGTGTGCGTTCTTTAAATTTATGCAAGAGTTGTTGTTTTTTGAGCCAGTGGCGTGTGCCAGACTGGTCAGAATTTGACTAACAGACCTATTCTCTAAATCTGAGTCGATGTTTCATACAACGGAGACTATACCTGAACAACTGCGATCGCTTCGGCTGCAAACACCAAGCGAAGCTCCGCTCCTCAGTTGTCTATCTAAAACTTGTCGTTTGATGTTTTTTTGTTTTTCTTTTCTCAAAAAGCCCCAAATCGTGCCGAATATGCTAAACCAAACAACTTTTGTCTATCCTTTGACCGGTAGATAGCAGCCCGTTCTCATGCTAAGTGTAAAAGAATTGTAAGTTGCATTTATCTACGCCAACTTCATAAACATTCCATTAATTCACCACCCCACCCCACCCCCACCCCTCCTCCCCCAGCGCTCCATAACCCCACCCTACCCGGCTCAATACATACGGGACGGGGGTATACATAGTATGCACCAATATCAAGCAGTTTGGTGTCACAACCCGTTTGTACTTCCTCATTATTTCGATTTTTGCGTGTCAAAAAATGACCAAGCCGTTTTTGCTATCTTCAAATTGATGCACGTTACAAAACCCGATCCATGAGGTATTGATTTACACACGCACACACAGTGGATCATTTTCAAGATTTAAATTTAATGAAAGTATTGAACTCGGAATGAGTAGAGTAGAGGGAAAGGGTTGGGGGCAGAAAACAAATATTCAATGCATTAGACCTTCTACGACTGTCACAAATTCGAAACCAGGAAGGATTTTGAAGCGCTGCTTTACACAACATAATCTGGTCTGAGTCTTTCCCTCTTTTCCGTGGTGGAGTAACGATCCCGTCCCTGGTAACGATCCAAAGTCTGTACGCAATGGATTCCTATAAAAAGGCGAATGCTCTCTCTCTCTCTCTCTCTCTCTCTCTCTCTTGATTAGCCCGTTTGTAGTTAGTGGGACGTTAAGCAACTATGCTTTCTCTCTCCCCCCCCCTCTCTCTCTCTCTCTCTCTGTGTCTCTCTCTCGCGCGCGCGCGCGCGCATTTTTTTACGCTAATAATTTAGGTACTATTCATATTTGATAGGTTTTCTTCATTTTTACTGTTTGTTTGGGGTTTTTTTTTTCTTTGTTGAACTCTTACTGAGACTAACAGGACAGTTTGTGAGATGGACAGCTTACACCTACAATTGTGTTCACGTTTCAGTCAGTCAGTCCCTCTCTCTCTCTCTCTCTCTCTCTGGTAGATCCGCCGTTAATTCCGATTTCTTATAAATCAAATGAGAGGTCAAGAATTCGTGACTCCTCCCCAGCGTGAGCACATCTCTGTGCTCACCAGATTTGACCGACTGTGACACAACTCGCTTTGTCAAGGGCCAAGACCCAACAAATAAAGAAGTCGAAGTCTCTCTCTCTCTCTCTCTCTCTCTCTCTCTCTCTCTCTCTCTGCGCCACACCAAACACCCCTCAACAAAGCAGATTTCCAAGGTCCTTTCAGATACCTTTCCCCAGACCACCAGAACATCACACCAAGAAAACGAAAACACCCCAGAATCGATGACGCAGGATAGAATAAAACTCCCCCATATCTTCCCTCCTGGGATCCTCCGACGCCCTGAACTCGGTTTGATTAAACCTTCTGTCGTTGTTTCCCGTTTGATTAAAGCCCGGGATATCACGCAGAGTGGAGGCTGTATCTGTGTCCCGTCTGGGCACGACCAACACGCTGCTGGATCACGTGCAGTGCAGTGTTTCGTGCCAAGTAGAGCTTCCTGGTGCCAGTCTTGGCGTCGCGGTCTGAGAACACTTCCACAATGGCCGGACGGCGTCTCCTGTCTGCCGAGAGTATCCTTCATGACAAGAGCGAATGCATGTTTGAATGTTGGATGGTTTCCAACTGTCAACGACATTTAGAATTGTCTGCAACATCCTTCTTGTTCTGAGGACAAGACTTTGGTTTGACCTTGTTCCAGTCTGGGACATCTCCATTCAACATACCCGGCTGGGGTCAAATATTGTGCTGGCCTTTTTCTCGTTGTCCCGTCTTTGATATCACCCTTACGTGGTGGAAAAGGACGTTAAACTCCCAAACACCCCACCCACCCACTCGAAATATCTTGTAGGAAATGGACATTTGGAGGACAAAACTGTTGACGTCACTGGCTTCCGATTCTTTTATTATTTTTATCTATTCTTCCTCGTTATTATTCCTGTATCGTAGGGGAGCCGGGGTGGCCGAATGGTAGAGCGTTGGACTTCCAGTGCTTGGGTCGTGAGTTCGAATCCCGCCTGGGCCCAAATATTTGTGCTGGCTTTTTCATCGACGCTTTTTCACCCGTATGTGGTGGAAAAGGACGTTAAACTCCCAAACATCCACCCCCATCCTCCTGTATCGTAAGCACGCTTTACTTTCATCGCGTGCGCCTCTTCCTCCTTGGTCCATTACAAAGGGCTTGTAAATACGGCTGAAGTCTTTTTACGCGCTAATTAGATTGCTCTGGTGGATCTCGTTGCGGCGTTTCCAAAGCACTGTGTAAGGGCCATTAAACGTCTACGGCTGATCTTGCACGAAGGACCAGTTTCATTAGAATTTTACGCAGTGAGGATTGCTTTTTCCAGCTGTACGTGTGTTCCACTTAGTGACAGACGTGGGCACAATTTTAATTCTGTCAATTATAAGAACGGTGGTTTTATACCGAACATATTTGGACTCATAGGCAGAAGAGACAAACACACACGAGGTACAATTTGCCGGTGTCCAAATATTTTGTTTTCATTTTTAACCCATCATAGCTTCTTTCTCGGTTGTTATTGGTCGTATTACAAAGGAACCCACACGACAGCCTTGCGACGTTAACCATTTACCTTCTGCCTAGTATAGAAATGTGGTATACAGCTATTAAACCCTGATGAACGAAATGGATTGTAGAACGCGATTGTTCAGCTGTCTTCATAATTTGACGTACTGAAACAACGGTCTTAAAGTTCACAGTGACTAGGGCGATACAACAGCAATTCTTGTATCCATGAGTGGGTGGGGTGGGTGTTCGAGAGTTTAACGTCCTTTTCCACCACGTAAGGGTGATATCAAAGACGGGGCAACGAGAAGAAACGTCAGGGCCGGTATGTAAAACTCGAGGTTAATTTAACCCACGGCTACGGGCCTAACCCAGACTAGGACAAAAGACCCCCCCCCCCCCCCCAAAAAAAAAAAAATAAATAAATAAATTTAAAAAAAAAGGAAGCGAAGAAAGAAAGACAAAAATCCTTCTATAAGGGCATAAGCACCTTGCTGGAATGGACCCACTTCCTGATTTAAAACAAAAAAACAACAGAAAATTTCACCCTAGAGCTAGTTTAGTTTGAGGTTAGACTCTAACCCGGGGCTAAACTCCCTAGCCCCGACTTTTACATGTGGGCCCTGCACAATATTCGGCCCCAGTCGGTTGTATCCATGGGTCGTATCGTTTCCCCAAACAGTCTTGTGTGTGGTTACGCTCTTTTTTCTGATAACACTATGAAAAAGAAATCCAAAACCAAACCAAACCAAACATACTCAAGAAAACTGTCGAGCCAAATGGAGGACCTGGCAGCAGAAGCAGGTCTTATTCCCCACCAGAGGCTCGTAAAGCAGATCCGGAATTCAGCAGGGCTGGAGGACTCTCGCATTGCAATAACGAAGCACTAATTGACATTCCTGGAGTCACGTCCGGACAATCACATGTGGGAAGTGCTTGTTGATGAACTCGCACTTCATTTGTCCCTACCCTGTCTACTTCCAGTAGCCTCTCGACCAATCGTCGCCTTGGAGCTGCAAAATCCAAATCGCTTCTGTCCTCGGTTCTCTGTTTAGCATGCAAACTGGCGGAAACGGTGTGGGAAATGGCGCGCTGACCATCATCTGACAATGTACCTTCGCGCTGAACTGCATGGAAAGCACCTACAACTGTAATCAGTGGAGTTTAGTTTCGATTGACTGTAGCGACAGAGGTTAGGAAGGGTCACTTGTGGGTTAGCATCAAGACGACGTGTTCCAGTGAAAAGGTCATCATCACTTCAAGGTCTTGGAGACCAGCACCAGCTGTCAGCACTAGTCTCTCTCTCTCTCTCTCTCTCTCTCCCCTGACAGTATGAATTTGAAATATTTTCGTGTTCATGAACTTCTGTTTGGGCTTGAGTGGTTTCACAAGGCTATTATCAATGTTATACTTCCATTATTCTACAATACCAAGCAATCAAGAACACGCCAGTTGAAATACCAGTATATGACATTTGACATCATATGACATTTTGGGCTGGAGCTTAGTGTCAAGTGATGAGAGACACCTTTTCACAACTATAGTCAGTGCTAGCGGTCTGGTGCAAACGAAGACGTAAACAAAGCCGTGTATCATTGTGTCTGGACACGTGTAAGGTCAGGAAGGTATGGGGGATTGGTGTGACGTCGAAGAAACCTCAAAAGAGAGAGAGAGAGAGAGAGTAAAGGCGTATCGTGTTCTCGCGGATTTGGGCGAATGTCAATGATATTTGTTTTATTTCGTTCTCTTTTTTTTTTCTTCTTCTTCTTCTTCTTGGAAAAGTGTGTGGTTCGGGTTTTTTCATGTTAAATAAACACACTGACACAGTCGGCTGTCACATTTAGCTGAACATGGCCTTCTCTTCCCGCTCTTAGTGGGGTTCTCTTCCTAAAGAAACCTGTCAATCATTCCCAGTTTTAATCAGCGTGGGCGATCGCCCAGTCAAAAAGATAAAAAGCCCTCACAAGATTTGCATCGATCAGAAAACTGATAACTGATCTACCCTGCCCTTCCACACCATGTCAGCCTGCTTTTTGAGAGTTATTGTTTAAATGAACACTGTGAGTCTGTGCATATGTATGAAAGCTGTTTATTGTGCGGTGTATGTAGTTATGATGTATGGCGCCTAGAGCCTGTGTCATTTACATGTATAGGCGCCTTATAAGTCTTCTTTATTAGTAGTATTAAGACGATAAAATCGAGAGGATAATGAGATAGACAATAGCCGAGATATGCCTCGAAGCACATCAAAATGGGTTCATAGTAAGTAGTTCCCGACGTGAATTGAACAGTTTTATCCTCTGACTTTTTACGCCCTGTTTACTCCGTTGTAGAACTCCAAGGTCCCATTTTTGAGTTGAGTATTTTCTGTCCGCTTGGCCTTATTGTGTTTCATCCGTATCATATTTTCCGGTCATCTGTCTTGGCGGCGGTAGAAATTTCTTCGGCAACTGCATGATGAACGGGAGACCTTTGACACAATATCTGCCATTTGTTTAACATCAGCGTTGAGGTGTTTCAGCAAAAACCGGAGAACATGTCAAAAGGTTAAAAAAAAAACAAAAAAAAAAACAACGAGATCCCGATCTTTCCATCTCTACCCTATTATAGACTAAACAAATTTGGATAGGCTGTCTCACAGACTTCTGTGCTTGGCAGGACGAAATACAAAAATCACTCGAGCAAGCAACGTTGGCATGTTCATGCAATTTCTCGATCGATGAGTTGTTGCTTCTTTAGGAAAAAAAGTTCTTAAAACTCTCTCTGAACGTCATAACTGATTCCTTGAATTTCCCCCCCCCCCTTCCTTACCCCCCCCCCCCACTACACACACACACACACACACACACACACACACACACACACGCACGCACACGGACGGAGACACAAAAATTCTTGCTACTTCTCCAAAATGTGGCTCGTGCACTTCAGAGCAACATTGTTAGTGAGGGTAATTGTCAGTGTAACAGTCTAAAGCGGCAATCCACACTGGCCATGTCGACATATATCCAAGTTGCTCTTTTACGGTAGATAATATTCCTTAACCGCGTACCTCTTACCCTGCAGGCGTTTGTCTTACTGGCTGATTCCATGTCCTATGATTACCCAATTCTGCATCCATCTGCTTTGATATTTTCTGTTTTCTCGAGCAGCCATGAGAAATGGGAACGATTGAATTAGGCCATTTGTCATTTGGTGACGTGTGAAAAACTCAGGAAGTAGTGATTGCAGCCGCGAAAAATACGACTCAAAAGGAACGAAATGTAGCCCCCCCCCCCCCACCCCCTACCCCCCCCAACCACCCACCCCCGCCACCCCCACCCCACCCCAGATCTCTTTCTTTTTTATGCTGGGGTCTGTAGATCTTGTGATCTCATTTCCCGTACAGGCACAGTTCTCTTCTTGCAGCGTCGAAATATCGATTATTACCAATTACTGAATAAATCGAAGATTTGTCAAGGTAGTATTTCAGCCCTACGACAGTCTTGACTGTGGTTATTAGATATATACATGCAATAACTGTTGATACTGATTTTATGAATACCAGTCTGGCGCCGCATGCTGCTACAGAAAATGTTACTGGTTATTTCGCCCGACTGGCGTAGTGATTGGCTAGTCGGAGACAACGCATAGCTGAGAATGTTCCTGACCTTGTATCTGTCCGGTAAACGTACAACGCGACAAATGTACAGAATGTTGTTTATCTGCAAACTGAATAAACACGGGTAGCAGTCATCACATAATTATGTTCATAGTTGCTCGTCATGTTTCAGTTTTGAATCTGTCTTCCTCATTCCCGCGGCATTTGTATGATAAATTTATACTCAATTTTAACAGCTAGATCTATGAACAAACTTTTCAATGCTCGGGTCGTAAGTTCGATTCCCGGCTTGGGCCAAATATTTGTGCTGGCCTTTTTGTCGTTGTCTGGCCTTCTTTGATGTCACCTATTATGTGGTGGAAAGAACATTAAACCCCCAAACACCCATCCTTTCCTCTATAAGCAAAATTCTTTGAATGAGTCAACGCAGTGTCCATACTTTCCTGCCGACTGCTTGAAGTTTTTGTTCCAGAAATCAGGAATCAGAATGGCATCGTTAAAGCAGGGACATCTCCGGAGGATATCCATAACCTTTGGTTGTATTCAGTTTATTTGCCTCCATGCTGGATTTATGAATAAATCAGGATTTTATTGGATGGCGTTTGGATTTGTATTGGTTCGGAATAATTGCATTTCATGTTTTTACTGGGTTCATAGAAGGGCATAGAAGCGGTAGGAAAGCTTTACTTTTGGGGAAAATTAAATTTTGTTATCTGCCTTCTCAGAGGGAGCCGCCATAAAGAGACCCACTGTTTGGGATAAGTTTATCACCAAAATAAAAATGGGGAAAATACTATTTAAATAGAAATTTTGAACTGCCACAAAGTAATAAAATTACACTAAAGAACCTCAAATCCTGCGTGGAGTTCAGTGGAGTAAAATTACATCGTTGTTTTCAACCTCCGCGCAAAGTTCGTCATTTGTGAATTTTGTCCGAATAAGTTTGTGCCTGGTTATCGTCAAGACACTGAAGACTATTTTTGCAAGCCACTCCCTTTTTTGTCACTCTACATGATGGTTGCAAAACTTGCCAGCCAGTTTTAAAAACACGCTTTTGTTTCCAGTGCCGGTGACGGAGAGCGATATAGTACGGAGCATTGTTCACCGCGACGTCAGCCAATCGTAGTCCACCTTGCATTATTCCCTTGACAATATTGCCCGCCAGGCGTGTGATGTTTGATACGAGAACTAACTCTTCCGGTGTTTTACGTCAACATTGATTTTACCGTTCGCGCCTTTCTATCACGCCTTGGCAACTTCTTCACTGCTTGGCTGGAGCATTGTATATCGAGACTACTTGGCGTGAATTGTTCTTTGCAGGATTATAAATGGATCTCGATTTTACTTGTAGTGCGCATGGTCAATGCCGTGAGTGCGAGGGGTTTTGTTGGGCTTCTTTAGTGTGTATCCTTGACGTTTATGAGGCAAACAATGAAAGTGTGACTGGTTGCTTTGGAAGACCTCCCACTATTGTAATATTCTTCTACATTCTCCTGACATTCGTGTTGTACTACTCCTCTTAAATGAATGACGTGTTTTTTCCCCTTTCTTGGGTGGTGGTGGTGGTGTGGGGGGGGGAGGTATCCGGAAATATTGATCCACTCCTTACACAAATCGTTGTCCTTGTCCGACATCTTGAGAGGTTCAAGAGGTTCGAGAACTGGGTTAGACATTTTCTCGTCAGGTCAAGCTATTACATGAGCAATGATCATTGAACGCTCGAAGAAATACGAATTATCTGTACATACTACGACTCATCAACTGAACGATTCCCCCCTTCCTGTCCCCATCTATTTGGCCGAGGTGTCCCCGTTTTCCACCCCAAGTCGCGCCATTTGATTCACACTGAAACGAGCTCTGACGTGTTGGTTCCGTTTAGGCTCAAGGGATCAATATGTTATATCTCTCAGTGTCATTTTGACTTTTGCAATGCCCATAATTTGCAACCATCTGGTGCACTAATGTCTGACGTGCGCGAATGCTTGGCTGTGTGTGTGTGTGTGTGTGTGTGTGTGTGTGTGTGTGTGTGTGTGTGTGTGTGTGTGTGTGTGTGTGAGAGAGAGAGAGAGAGAGAGAGAGAGAGAGGAAAAACGAACCAGGTCTTGTTGGGTCAAGCTACCGCGAGGGTAAAGCAGTTCGACTCTCTAGCAAATGATGAGAAGAAAATGTATGTCTAAAGGTCTTTGTTCTTAGCAGACAAGGTATTCATATGTCTGTTGGTTAACTATATGAGAGAAAATCACGACAACCGCTTTGCTTACGTGTTAGGAAACACATGTGTCATGTATGAACATTCCATGCATAGAGGAAATGTAAGTATTCTGTACCTTTTATGTATGTGTGCCTAGTTTTAGGCCGTAAAGTACTGGTGCGTGGAAGGAGGGGGGGGGGGGAGCGATGACGTGCACAGATGGATTCATCACGTGAAGCTGTAAATAATTGCATTGTCAAAATTTCACGCCTTAGGGGTCTTAGCAAAAGATCGACTGGTCTCATAACTTGCAAATGAGTAAAGCAGTAATGACTATAATGCCCAGTTATCCTTTAATCGTTCAGTGAGCATCCAGAGTAAAGATCAGGAAAATACAGGAACCCAGATCCTCCATACTTCCTCTTGCAGCCCCTCCAGCTACCCCCAGAATATTCCTCTCCTCCACCTCCACCCATTGAACTTCCACCTCCACTACCACCCGCTACCCATCCAGCTTGCCCCTCCCCCCCCCCCCCCCCCCCCCCTCCCAGCGGGCACAAATGTTGACAGTGGTGCTCACAGCACGGTAACTAGGTGAGGGAAAGAGGATGCGTGCAGAAGATAGCACTAAATGATCCATTCCCCCTTCAGGACACGTTCGGCGGCTCCCCGCAGGTCGATCGTCACGTTGACACAGGGCTCCCAGCACGAGCCTGCAGTCGTCTTAGGCTAATAGCCACCAGAGCCACCACAAGATCTACAGCAATGAGGCTGACTGGTTCAAGATCGTCCTGATAGTCTGCATCTCTAAATACTTGTTCTGTGCCCGTCGGGGTTACACAATAGACAATAAGATTGTTATTGTCTTGTTGTTTTGTTTTGTTTGTTGTTGTTGTTGTTTTTTTTGTTGTTTTTTTTGGGGGGGGGGCACCCATCGGTTTCACACGGTAAGTGTTTTTGCACCCATCAGTTTTACACAATAGACAATACGCGTTTCTGCACCCAACGGTTCTACACAAAATACACAATACGTAGTTCTGTACCCGCGGTTTTGGAACCGTTTTGGACTATTGAGTTCGTTAGCTATTTAGGGCTTAAGGCCGCGCAAGCAACAAAGGCTTGGACTATTAACATACCAGGCATCTACTCAAACTCCCATTCATATACATAATCAGCGAAACTGGATTTCAAATTCAATACTAAAATGATACAGGCTGATAGCTTTCCTTTGTAGAAAATGCCTTGAAACAAAGGTGGCGTATTTTTTTGTCTGTTAATTTCTTCTTGAATGTCCGCGTATGTATGTCCTGAGTGAATCACTGTTTCTATGAATGCTCAAAAACGTTTATGGGCGAGTGAATTCACTGTGTACATATAAATGCAGATGTTTTGATTGTGATTCGAGGGTAGGTGGGTGGGTGTGTGTTTGGGAGTTTAACGTCCTTTTCCACCACATACGGGTGATATCAAAGACAGGGCAACGTTGAAAAAGCCAGCACAAATATTTGGCCCCAGCCGGGATTCGAACTCACGACCCGAGCATTAGAAGTCCAACGCTGTACCATTCGGCAACCCCGGCTCCCCCGATTGTGTTTCGAACTGAACAAGTCTTTTAAAAGCGCGGTCTTAAATTATTCAACAGAAGGAGACTGCCTACGCCGTAGGCTTTACGCGGCGTAAAGCCCTATCTAACTAACTAACTAACTAACTAACTAACCGTAGGCCTTACATGATGGTATATACTTAGACGTCCTAATTAGTTTGCTCATTGAGCAGTGTACCATTTCTGTTTCAGTTTTCTCGTGGCTGTTCTGCTTTTTTTTTCTCTGTTTGGGGGCTGCTACAAAAACAGCCTTTGACTGCCGGGCTGGCTGGCAAAATCACCCATTAGCATTCCTGATCTCGCTGATTGCATCTTTTAACAGAGGCACCTGTCGCAGAAAACAAGAGTAATCTCACTGGAAAGGTGAAGACAATGGCCCTGTTTACATTAGCTTAAAATACCGCTGTGAGAGCGTCCTGTCGCGTTTACACTTGGACAAACCGCTCCGAGAGCGCACCGCTCTCAGACTACCTACAGTGGGTAGTCTGAGGGCGCTCTAGCTTAGGGCGCTTTCGTCACGTCACGTAGCAACAGCCATTTTTGCAAATGGCGAAAGATCGTTTTTTTTCTGCCAGGCATACAAAAACACGTGTTTTCTGGGCGCTGCCATCTTGAATATGTCACATTCCTCGAGAGCACGTGACATATCAGCTCCCCTTCCACGATTGTGTAATGTAAACGCCGTGGAGCGCTCTCAGTACGGTGCGCTTTAAGGGCGCCCTCAGAGCGCTCTGTAATGTAAACGGGGCCATTACCGCTAGTGATTTTTTTAACCAACATTCCACAGCCTATCATTACTCTCTGCAGCTTCGATTTTTCAAAAGGGACTGTCTCATTTACCAATCAGTAGTTGTAAGCTTTTCTTTGTATTGTGATTTAATTTAAACACTGGTTCACACAGTTTATTTGGCAAAATCCGAACCACGTCACTTCACCACCCCGCATCATTTGTACAGCAGTCAGGTGTGTCAGACCGCCCACATACCAGTGTCTGTGAGAAGGAAAACCATCCTTCTACTTCCAGTTCCACCTTCAGTTCTGAAAACGACACTCCATTGCTTTGCCCACACTTAATTTTCCCCAAAGTTTTTCTTTTTCTTTTTTTTCTTTTTTCAGTCTGAAGTCGATTATCATCCTTTAAAATAAGGTCTTCTCTGAGAAATTACCCGCCAAGAGTAATTAAGTCCAGACATTCGTCAGTGTGCTAAATTTACTTTCTGTTAGCACTTTGCGAACTGCCTTGGGGTAGCATTTCTTGTAACCAAGTATGTTTGATTGTGGCGTGTTCTATAAGATGAAGCTTAGGGGCAACGGTGTAGTTTAGAGGCAAATGCTTTTTCCAGTTTTTGACGCTTAAGGCTTAGAAATATATAGACAGGAATTTTTCCCGTTCTTGCCTTGGAAAAAAAAAAACGACGGCAAATATCTCCTGCTGCTACTGATTTATTTTGACCTCTGGTCGTTCAATTTTTATCCCGTCAAAAACATGCATTTGTGTCTTATTCAGCTCCAAAACAACTCTGTCGATCACTGCGTTGCAAATACCTTCTTTGAGAAATTTTTATGCTGTCAAGAACATGGATTCATGTGTCATGGATTCAAAACAACTTTGTCGATCCCTACGTTGCATTACATTCTTTGAGATTTGTGCCGTGGAACGCTTATTTTTGTATTACTGTTTCAAAAGAGCGCGCGTGGACATGACAGATCACCGCGTTAGGTGACTCTTACCCTTTGGTGCCCTTGTAGCAAATGAGCAACATGTCTTATCGCCCCTAATTTTAATGGAATCGAACTCCTGGTTAAGGATGTCGGCCACAGGGCCATCTCTCCTGGCCATCAGACTGGCAAATGAGGACCATCAGACACCCAGACTGATAGACCTTGGTGAGGGATCTGTCAGACAGACCCAACAAGCCAGGCTTATTTGTTGATCGGGCCTGTAAATGTTGATAGATCTGAGGTGACCGAGGAGTGCTTGGTATTCGATCTGCATCGTCAGGGGATTTGTTGAAACCAGTAGTTCTTCCGGGCAGGATTCGTTTTGGTCTAGTTAGCCTGGTACTGCGAGATTATGAACGGGCACATTAGGTCGAGATTTTCTACAGTGATAACAAGGTTCTACAACTAAATTCCCAGACAAACTGTGTTTTTTAGGTTTACCGCCCGTAATTTGAACGCTTCTGAGCTTACTTTAAACATGTAAGAACATCAAACTACCTAGCATGCTGAAACATCAAATGAGATAAAAATTTTGAATATCTCAGGACTCGCGTCAGAAGCTCCTGATCTACGCCCAACCGACCTGTAACAATGTCTACAGCCCCCCCCCCCCCCCACATGACCTATAAGACTACTGCAGTTATGCGCATAGAACTTCTCAAATGCACATCGCACCCCTTTTCCTCTTTAGCAGTCCAGAACAACAGAACAATGTTCGTTTGTGTCTGTGTCACTCAGATTTTCCGAAAGTTCCAAGCACACGTTTTTGGTTGCACCTATTTCACAGAGGCCTTTTCACTTGCAGCTGGACTCATTTTGCCTGCTGGGAAGTGACTGCGTGCTGCATTGGGGGTTATAAAGAAGAAACGGATTTTCCGAGGGAGAGTGTCCAGAGTGGAGACGGGTCACACTGACCGCAGACGTATCCATTCTCTGACGTATCCATTCTCGATATCCTTGACTAATGTCTCTGGATTTAAGGTCGCAAGCTCGTTTGCATGCCGTGCCACTCGGACAGCCTTCATTTCCCCACCAGGATTTGATCTCAAGACCGCTACGCAGAGAGATCATTTGTCTTACTTTCCCCTATTTAACCGTTCTCGCGGGATTCGACCTGAAGAAACTGCTTTCTTTCTTCCTTTTTCTTACTTTTTCCTATGTTCACAGTTCTTTGGCGTTTTTTTCTCGTCGTCTGTTCCGCTTTTTCCCACCAGCCCTCTTCGTTTCATATATATGTGATGGATAATCCACAGGAATCTCCTCTGGACAAACGTTTCCCCAAATCCTTACATTACAAAAACCAGTGCATAATCCCTCTCCATACAGTGTTTCCAGTAGATTCCCTCACGCGTTAGTCTCTTTCTCTTTTCTTTCCATCACCTCTAGCCTCCTCCATGTTTCTTTCTTTCTTTTTTGTCAACACCGTCTTCCCTCTTCGACCGCCCGTTTTTCAGACGTGCCATTTCCCTAATGCAAGAATCATTGTAGCCGCACTCATGCGACATTCGAGCCAGTTTTATGGGGCAGTGGGGGTAATTCTGATCACCCCGGCGTGCAGAACCTAATACGCAGTCTGCATGTATTGGCTTAATTGAGGTGTAATGTCGCCTGGGACGAGGAGAAAGTTTCTGCTCGTTTGTCGCTTTCGCCCTACCACCGGGCTGTTCTTCGTGCTTTTTTCCCCTCACAGTCTAAAAATCGTGATGTATGTTCGGCCTTGTCGGTGGCTGGAGATTACATCGCGAAGTGGGTTCTCCTTAACCACAAACTTCAGTTTCTGAGTACAGAGAATGCAGACGTTTGCTGATTGAACTGACCTACAGCGGAAACAAAAATGGGAGCGTGTTTGTTAGCATTTTATGTGAAAAAAAAATGTCATCAGCTCTTGCATAACGGTTGTCAGCAGTCAGTAATCACGACTAACTATTCATGGTGCCAATTTGTGTTCTTTATCGCATTTTGGTGTGAAAGAGTGAATGTCAGCGTGTTTACTTTTAATGCCGGTAGTGAACGTGGGCTAATATTTATGTTATATTCGTGCTCAGTGTCTACTCATTATTTCAACAGACCCATTCCAGCC
Organism: Batillaria attramentaria; assembly: GCA_018292915.2. Taxonomy (NCBI): domain Eukaryota; kingdom Metazoa; phylum Mollusca; class Gastropoda; family Batillariidae; genus Batillaria; species Batillaria attramentaria. Next base: position 918,323 of record JACVVK020000111.1, on the reverse strand, counting down.
GACTCCCAGATGAGTAGAATGTTCTTCGTCGACCTCGACAGACAGGCACCGTATCATACTCGTTATTTCAAATGATGTCTTGCATCCATCTGCCTGTCCATATGTGAATATTCATGGTTGTCGGACTTTTAGTCATACAATGGTTCCTTGCGGCGATTTCAGTAGGAAACGTGGGTCTACTTTAAGTGCCCTTATGCGGTGGCATTGCACATTCTTTGATAGTTTGTTGTGGTAATTTGAATAGGAACGACGTACATCTACTTCAGCTGCCCTCCTACATTGACATAGCACGCCCCATGGTGGTTTCTTGTAGTGATTTAAATCGGAACAACGAAGATCTATTTTCATTGTCCTTTGCATTCTTCTAGCTCGACCACTGATGGTTACTCATTGTTGATTTCAATAAGAACAACATGCTAGTACTTTAAACGCCGTCCTGCATTGATCTAGCACGCCCTTGGATGGTTCCTTGTGGTGATTTCAATAGGAACAACAAAGATCTACTTTGCTGGCCTTTTGCATCGACGTAGCACGCCCACACATTCGGCTGCAGAACTAGAGCACAGCGTCACCAGGAGCCAGCAAGGCACCGCTTTTCTTTGCGCCCTTTTCCTTGGTCATTGTCCTGTGTGGGGAAATGTTGTGTATGTACCCACGCTTCATTTCCTGACCGCAATTTCCGGTTCTTGTATTCTCTGCGGCAAAAACGCCTGCTTGGATGTTTACAAGATTGGAGTGTTTGTGGTACCGTGATAGGTTTCTGGTCGTAAGCTTCGAGAAAGCTCTTCAGGGATGGGTGGGTGGGTGTCTGGGAGTTTAACGTCCTTTTTCTCCACGAAGGGGTGAGATCAAAGACGCGGAAACGAGAAAAAGGCCAGCACAAATATTTGGCCTAAGCCGGGAAAGCTTTTCAGCAGCAATGCAGTGCCAGTAGTAAGGTTGGTATGGTAGACTTCTCCTCGGCGCACATATCCATCTCTGCTGAAATGCTCACGGCGCCGCAGGGCTGGAGGACGAAGCAGTGAAAGCCTGCTGCCGTTAAGCGCTACTTTGTGTGCAAACCTCCACCCTGCTATTCACTCTGGTGCGTGCGACAGTATTTCTGTTTACCACGCCACCGGCCACAGCCTACTCTTATTCGAAAGATGAACGTGGGATTTTTAGCGTGCACACTTGATGTTTGTGCGTGCGTGTGTACACGAAGGCGAGACAGGCACCGCAAACGAGTCTGCACATGGATTAGACTCGATATGGGAAGGAAAAATCCCACCATATTCCTGCCCACCTTGAGTGAGTGAGTGAGTTTTTAGGGCTTAAAGCCGCTCAAGCCACAAAGACTAATTCGCGGCTGAGTGTGCCTGCACTACATGAAAAAAAAAATGTAACGTTAGACAAAGGATGCAAACTGGTCTACGGGGGTAGTAAGGTTAAATGTGAGCATGCTATATATAATACTTCAGGCCGGCCAATGGTGGCAATTACCTATTTGTACCTTTATTTTGAATATAGAAGGTATAGGCTGATAATACCAAACATTCCCCTATTAAGAGAGAAAGGATCCGACTAAATCGTGTTAATGGAAGTTTTTCATTTTAATACACGATAGAGGTTCCAAATCATCTCTTTGATAGCAATAATACAAATCAATGAGAGTGTGCATGTATTTACGTTAGACCAGGAAACTCCCAGAAGGCTCATACAATGCTTCCTTCGTTACAGAAAGACACGAATAATAGTCAGTCACTCCTGTTGTTGGTATAGAGAATGTAAACCCAAATAACCTATATAAAGGATTAGGTTCCGGTTCAGTGTGTGTGTGTGTGTGTGTGTGTGTGTGTGTGTGTGTGTGTGTGTGTGTGTGTGTGTTATAAAAACAATACAGACAACAAGGCCAACGTCGTCGGTACTTTGTCGTAGGAAGTCTGTTTCGGGTCTCTCAGTATCTACCCATCACAAAGTTAAACCCCAGAGGGGTGGCTTAGCTGGGTCCACTAGAATTGGCCGAAATTTTTGTGTTCTGTGAAAGGTCTTTTGAAGGTCGCGGACGGCAAATTGTCACTGTCTGGAACGCGCCAGCAACTTCCGTGGGTGTCTTCAGGCGAAACGTTAAAGATGGCCAATTTTCAGCTGGACAGTCAATTACTGAGCGGTCTTCGTGTTGAGAGATGGGACGGGCGGGTGTTGTAGGGTAACCGGTAGTTTGCATAAAATGTTGCCGCTAGGGCATGACAGACTTTGTCAGCACCGGGTTCAGTCGGTGTTTCCTATTTGTGTCGCTCTTCGACGCTTTTAGAAAATCATCGCCGTGGTGGATAGCTGTCATGTCCTAAGCTGCTTACTCCGTTGAGGTTTTTGCAAATGAATGAGCTTGCTGGTGCTTTTCTGTAACCTTTTCTGGTTTTCTGTTCGAATTACTGTTTTAATTAAGCAGATAAAAAGATTGATATGATTTCTAATTAGTTGTTGATATATGTTAATTTTTTTTTCTCCATTCCACTTCCCTATATATACTGACATTTCATTTTCTTACCTCCCCCCCTTACCCCCCCCCCCCCACCCCTTTTTTCATTTTCCGTTTTATCTTTTGTTCATCTATTGCCGTTGTTTAGGTTGTACTGAGTGTGGTAGGGTGTGAGAAATAACTGGACGAATGTTTGTTTGTTTGTTTGTTTTTTTTTCTTGTGTTTTGTTGTTGTTGATGTTGTTGCCGTTTTGTATTTCTTGGTGTTTCCTGGTGGTTCCTGTATTTCCCTTATGGCTCTTCTTGTTTTGTTTTCGGTGCTTGTTTCGTTGTTTGATTGTTGCTGCTGTTTGCGTTATTTTTGTGCGTTGCGTTGCGTTTTGGTTTAATGTTGGTTGGTGTAATTTTTACAGGTTTGTTTTTAGCTATTCACTATTTTTATAGCGTTCGATGCTTATTCCAATGATTTTGCTATTTCCGTCCGTTTCCTTGGTGGTCTTTTTTTCACCGCAAGCTAAATTGAGCGTGCAGACACATCATCTAATATCAATTCTAGAACTTTTTCTTTTGCGTCAGTCACACTGTCCGCACTATAATCCTGATAATGAGCTGCTATCCCCGTCGAAGCCAGACAGCCAAATTGGGCGCAGTGTGCACCCCCATCAGGCGGGCTTAGGAAACCGCGGCTCTTTTTCTTGCATCGCTTTTTATTGACACTCACGAAGACTGCGATTCCCAAAGGTAAACGTAGCCAGAATGGCCAGAGCTTGCCTAAGGTTCTCGCTGCTAGTACAACTGGCAGGAAAAACTGATCATGAGCAACCGAGCCGTGGAGGGATTTCTTTTTTTCTTTCTTTCCTCCTTCTTTTTTCTGCGGGGGGAGGGGTGGTGTGTGTGTGTGTGTGTGTGTGTGTGTGTGTGTGTGTGTGTGTGTGTGTGTGTGTGTGTGGAGGGGGGGGGGGGTGTTAGCTAGATTGATAAGGTTATCTCTTACAGCCTTTGCATACTAATTGGCTGTGAAGACCCGATGCAGGCGCTCGGGGGTTGTTGTGGTGACGGTGCTAAGCGGGTTGGACATTGGGGGAGGAATTTTCTTTGGCGCTTGTTTGAATATTGTGATAATAAATATTAGCGTCCACCAGACCGGTTTTCCTGGCAAGATTTCGAGAACGTCCTCTTGCTTGATTCAGACTCCTCCGAGAAGGCGCTTTGTTTGTGTGTGTCTTGCATATCGAGAGCACGAGAAACTTGGGGTTTGTTGTTGGACATTTTAAGTGTTGTGCATAGCTGGATAAAAACATTACTGTGTTTTGGTAGGCTGTTCATTTCTTCAGTTGTATACTTATTTTCATAGGTGACTTCTTGTTTGGTTGATTTATTTGGTTGGATACTTTGGCGAGAGTTCGTGCCTGTACCAGTGAATTCGGTATTTTTGTATGGTCAAGATTTTTTTCTCATAAAATAATTCTAAAAGTAGAGCTTGTCATTTCTGCGAACATGGTCGCATTGAAATCTGCGAACGAAAACCAGCCATTTTGAGGCTACAAATTTGCATTCAGGACTAATGTACCGTCGATAACAGTTTTTTTTTTCTTTTTCTTTTCTTTTCTTTTTCCTTTTTTTCAGTCACGACTTTCCCAAATGCGCAATGACAGTTTCTCACAAAATCAATAATTTGGCTGTCGTCCGCTTAGAATTAGGAAATGTTTACCACCAATGACCGACTAGAAATTTCCACACATTCTGGGTTACGTGCTTCACAGATGTATGCAGCACAAGTTTTTAAAAGTGTGCCCCATCAGCGGATGTGGAGCTTGACCTGTAACATTATGATCCCGACGTTTGTGCGTGAGTCTTACTTCTGTATCGCTCTTGATAACTAGTAAACAGGGCCCGCATGTAAAAGTCAGGGTTAGGGAGTTTAGCCCCGGGTTAGAGTCTAACCTCGAACTAAAGTAGCTCTAGGGTTAAATTTTCTGTTGTTTTTTGTTTTAAATGAGGAAGCTGGTCCATTCCAGCAAGGTGCCTATGCCGTTATAGAAGGATTTTTGTCTTTCTTTCTTCGCTTCCTTTTTTTAAATTTTGTTTTGGGGTTTCTTTTGTCCTAGTCTGGGTTAGGCCCGTAGCCGTGGGTTACATTAACCTCGAGTTTTACATACGGGCCCTGAAGTGTGATTACATCAGGAAACTTTCAAGCTTCTCAGTGAAGGTTCTTGCCTGTCGTCTCCAGACCGGAACCGCGATTGTTTTTGTCTGAGTACTCTAGCCGCCATAAGTCCAATGGACTGAACAAAAAGAGAGCTGTAGAAAATGCACGCCAAGGCGCAGAGCCCCGACTTCATGACAAATACAAGCGGCAGTATTCTTTGCAGTCGGCTCTTTGCAAGCACTCGGCATTGGGACAGAAAGCAAACATTTTATTCCGGATCGTTAGGCATGTGCATGCACAATGCGGGCTGTGCTAATGGCGACTGGCTTTTCTTGGAGAGTTGTACTCTCGGCTGGCCATTCCGAGGGATCGAGTTGTGATAGAGCGGAAGAGCGAATCCATTACGATGCTGAGTCCCCAGTCTCGAGAGTGGGGCATAAAACAGGCTGGTCAAAACATACTGCTGGCCAGATTGTTGTCATAAAGATGCTCTTCCCCGTGTGTAATGTATGAGACAAAGCAGGTGGCTCAACTGATACGTCTGACTCACCGAGACTTTGCCGAGATCGTTATGGCCATCTGGAATGCTGACTGTGTTTTTTCTTGCTTTGTTCACGTCAGTCTGCCTTTTGTCGTCCTAGGTTTTTCCGTCTCAGTGCGACGGTCAGTCTAAATTTAAGTTTATGGGGCCACGCTGATCAAGACAAAAGATGTGTGTGAGTGTAGGGGCGGCGGGAAAGACGTGTGTGTGTGTGTGTGTGTGTGTGTGTGTGTGTGTGTGTGTGTGTGTGTGTGTGTGTGTGTGGAGGGGTGGGGGAAGGGAGAGACAGACATGCAGAGACAGAGATGAAGATAGGCATGACAGAGAGAGAGAAAGGGACTGCGTTGATTTAGAGTATTTACGCCAAGAGTTTGCATAACAGTATTCGTAGCTTTGCCGACTGCATAATTTGTAGTTGACATTCACAGGGTACAGATAGACTACACTGTTCGTTGACGCGAAAATTCCATTCACTGATTCCAATGCCAGAATATGCGGCTCGACATATTCTGATTGCATATGAATCTTAGACGCGCAAATAAAATGTTTAACTGAGACAGTACGCTACATACCCGGTTCTGAAAAGAACTTCCTTGTAACACAACACCAAGCGCACTATGACCCCAATTCTGCGCCAAAGCAACCATCACCCTCTCTCAAGCTACTGGTCAGTATGTCCCAGTAAAGCACATATCATTCTGTTGTCAAGCATGGCACTCGATGGAGAAGGCCAAACATTAGCTAGTCTCTTCAGCGTCTTGTCCAGAGCTAGTGTTCCCAGGGAAGGTATACGTAGACTGATAGATTTTCGGGCCGCTGACAGGAGCCAGGAAGTGGCTTCTAAGGGGAATAACAAATGACATTTTGTGTGACAGGATGGCACGGGAGGTCTAGAGGGTGGCGGGACAGTCACCGAGTTCTGGCGGTGGTCACACCACTATTTCCAATCAACAAAACAGAGACGCCTAGAAGACTGATGAAGAGGAAGCCAAGGGATGGGTGAGGGAAGACGAGGGGGTGGAAAACGAATAGAGAAAAGAGAAGCCTTTTGGTAGCTTACTTTCTGGTTTTACGTCCTTTTGCAAGACTTAGGGTGGTACGGAAGACAAGGTTACACTCTGATTGTTCCGTTATCCGCCTATAGTACACACATGAAAAAGAAATTAAATGATAATCGAGAATAATGGAACGGGAAAATGATGAAGGAAGGCAAAAGAGAAAAAAAAAAGCCTTCTGAAACGGTTTCCGTGCCTGGCATAGTAAACCCGCTTTCTGATTCCCAAAATGAAGAAGACAAGGTCACGTGTAGAAAGACTAGAACAATACATTCGTTCAGAGCCGGGATTTGGAATTCACGACTCGAAAATCAAACAATTAATATGTGCATTCTACGTTGTACTTTGACTAGTCAGCAAACCAAAATCTGCGGGTCACGGTCCAGAAATGTCTTCCATCCAACTGTTTTCTTCCATTTTGTTCGAATCCCGGCTGGGGCCAAATATTGTGCTGGCCGTTTTCTCGTTGCCCCGTCTTTGTCATCACCCTTACGTGGTGGAAAAAGACCCACCCATCCTTCCATTTTGTTCTGCACGGTGATGACAAAATTGTATTAGGATACAGTCATGTAAGTGCAGTTTGCGTTTGATATCGAATGGATCCATCACAACTGTCTAGAATGTTGAATTGGTGAACTGCCCATTCTGCCTTCTCTCTATGCCGCTCGCCACTAGTCTTGTTCCTGTTTCTTGCAAATTAAACAGAGTACAGATGCGTATTCAACTGTACCGATCTGATATGCTCGCCGTGACACTAATAGAATTTATAACAAGACACCTTGGTGCTTTTAGCAATTAGCTGCATGTTCCCGCGCTAATTTGCGTCTGCTCAATTTACTCTGAAATTCCACACCAGCAAGTTAGCTTGCCCCATAAACAACCTGTTGCAGCGGACACGTCACGCGTAAGACAGTTAAGTGCGCCGCGGCCGAGTTTCTTCATTGAATGTCATGGTACCACGCTTGTTTAAATGGAGAACCCGCGGGCATGATCTCACTGTGAGGGAAAAGAAATCACCTTACGGCAGTTTCAAATGCCAAACTGATTCGGGCGCCAATCATTTTGTTATTGGTGTCTGGGCCGGTGCACGTGTCTGCCAGCTAGTGCATGCGGGCCTTCGGTGGTAGTGCTGTTACGAAACGGCTCGGAATGGTGAATCATAACAGTACTGACCTCGAACTGTCCAGGCCGGGGTGTCACTGTGTCAGTGACCGGTGTGGTACTGAAACAAGAACAAACAAACATAGAAAATAATCACTAGCGCGTCTGTAGTGGCGTACCATTCACCATGGCTGTTCCGCCATAGTCTGCTGTCCGCTTGGTCTAGCTAGTTATCTCATATATTGTTGTGTGTTTGTCGGATGGCGAGTAGAGTTATGCTTGATCACAATTTGCGTTTTCATGTATGCCTGCAGGCATCTTGTGAAAGCACTTTTTAGTGTAAGCGTGTCGGTGGCCTTTGGCTGTGGTCTCGAACTGATTACATTTTCTTCCTTCATCAAGCGGAGGGACTGGAAACCTGTAGTCGGGCATATTGTTGAACTAGCAGTTTTGCATCGAAAACTGTAGTAGAAACGTATAATCTGTTAGAGCAGCAGTTACTGATTCAACCTTCTTTGGAAATACTCTGTAGTTTCTTCCAGCTAGCATGGAGATATAATTTACTGAACTCAAGCCAGGCGTTCCATGCTCCATTCCTGGCTCAGAACTGATCCCAGATCATCTAGTCTTCTTGCCATGAACAAATAACCCATCGAGCCCGCCACCCATTCCCTAACCAATTCCACAGCTTTCCGTAGTAGTCGCAATATGAATTGATTAATGCCCGTCAAGTTAAGACCCTCGTTCAACGCTCAGGCACTGATGGCTTTCTGTTGATATCTATTATGGGATCCCGAGGAAGGACTAAGTGGTGAAGTTGGTGAAGGAGAAGTGAAGATCCTTGTCCGCGTGCTGCTAGGGTGCAATAAACCAAGATGACATATGTCAGGAAGAGGGCAATGATTTCAGTGGTGTGGTCGCAAAATGGTACAACACTATCCCAACGATGATGTGTTCAGTGTTCATGTTTCTCGCTTTTTTTTTCTCTCTCTCTCTCTCTCAACATCCTGTGGATGTCTGTGTACATAATTTCATAAATAATTCAATCAAAACTGATCAGAACCGGTCGTTTTAAATTATTCGTATGTCGATATTGACTGTCTTCTTGTAGCAGCTGATGCGTTGCTGCTGACGAAGCATGTATACTGATGCAAGCCCTTGAAATATTAACTCTCTCTCTCTCTCTCTCTCTCTCTCTCTCTCTCTCTCTCTCTCTCTCTCTCTCTCTCTCTCTCGTAAATGTAAGGCTGAGAACTGGAACGCTCGTTCAAGTAAAAAAGGGTTGATTTGGAAATTGCATTTCTAGAGAGCATGTATCGTCATGAAGTGGAATTCCCATGCTGGGTTTCGACGGATCGAAGCCGATCTCCGTTTACTTTTCTGTGGATATCACGCAATATGAAAAGGGTGATTATTTCAATGGGGCGGAAATAATAGGCTGCACCGCTCCGCGAGAAATCACCGTCATCGACACGTCACGTATGTCACCGGCACGGCCGACCAATGAAAGGGGCCAGGGAATGAGTTCGATTCACTCCCCTTTTCAAAAGGAGCTCTTCTGACGGTAGGATCCTTTTAGTCTGCGTGTCAAGCGCATAATTATCGCTATACGCTCTCGTTACTTGACGTGAGAGGCAATGATCACGCGAGTTTGGAGGTCTTTCTGGCTTACCGAGGCGTCAAAAAATGATTGTCCCTAAAAAAATTATCTCATCGATTTATTATTATTCTAGCTGAAGATGTTATTGTCTTGTCAAAAGCATCCGATTCTGTAAATGTATCTGTCCAAAATGGCCCTACGTGTCTAGAAAAAGAACCTTCCCATTGCGGAACTCACCACAGCGTAAAACGACCATAAAACTGAACTGCACAGTGTGTGTGTGTGTGTGTGTGTGTGTGTGTGTGTGTGTGTGTGTGTGTGTGTGTGTGTGTGTGTGTGACAGACAGACAGACAGACAGACAGACAGAAAGACAGACAAACAGACAGAGACAGAAAGACAGAGAGCTCGAAGGGCAACTCGATGTTACATGAAACTACACTGAGGTGTATACTGACGACCTCTCTCTCTCTCTCTCTCTCTCTCTCTCTCTCTCTCTCTCTCTCTCTCTCTCTCTCTCACACACACACACACACACACACACACACACACACACACACACACACACACACACACACACACACACACACACACCCCTCCCAAGAATCCCAGACATCCTACATACCACTCCTTCTTTGAACAGGTCAATTCTCCCTCACTGGCTACCCACGCTTTCTGCGCGATATAAGAGGGGGAAAGGCGTGGAATCACCCGCGCCTTTTTATTTACAGCGGCCAGAACAAACTTTGCCTTTTTACGTACATCCATACAGACGTAAACCTTTCCGCCATCCACCAGATCATTACACATCAGGGCTTTGATCTCAAGCAAAAAAGCTGTCTGCGTTTTTCCCTAAAGAGCCATTACTTACAACACTGAAGTGGTCGCAATCAGGCTGGGTATTCGGCCGTATTCTGCAACGTCATTTGATGTGCTGGTTGTGGTCTAGAATAACCCGAGTTAACTTTTGTAGTCGTTTGCGAAGGACAGGACATAAAGAGCATAAATCCACATGAGAGCAGAGGAAAAAACGTATTCATTATAATTATAGCCTAAAAAAAACTGCGGTGGAAGAACTAGTGTGTGTTTACCGAAAGGATGCTGTGTTTTGGCAGAAAAGTGCACCCTATGGTGTGTGTGTGTGTGTGCGTGCGTGCGTGCGTGCGTGTGTGTGTGTGTGTGTGTGTGTGTGTGTGTGTGTGTGTGTGTGTGTGTGTGTGTGTGTGTGTGTGTGTGTGTGTGTGTGTGTGTGTGTGTGATTTGATTCAGTGTTGGGTGTGGTTTCCGATTTTAATCGACGATGATGATGGTGTTGATGATGATGATGTGATTCAACAGGTGTGTCGGTCGGCGTGTATAACAGAGAGGACCTGACAGACGAACAGCGGCTATTGAATCATCTGCGCACCAACTATGACCCCTCCGTTAGACCAGTGTTCGACGCGCGGCAACCTGTCGTCATACGGCTTGGTATCACATTGACTCAAATCATAGATGTGGTGAGTAAAAATTATTCATTCACTGCACGCAGATGAAATGCAATGAAACTACGAATGTAAACCCAGGGTCAGAATGTCTGCCACCGCTGGAGTCTTAAAACTGCGTGCGTGCGTGCGTGTGCGTGCGTGTGTGTGTGTGTGTGTGTGTGTGTGTGTGTGTGTGTGTGTGTGTGTGTGTGTGTGTGTGTGTGTGTGTGTGTGTGTGTGTGTGTGTGTGTGTTTGTGTGCAGTTTCAGCGTAAATGTGAAACAGTACAATAATTTAATTTAAGTAATTCCTTTCATCATTTGCACGCGATTGTGTGTGTGTGTGTGTGTGTGTGTGTGTGTGTGTGTGTGTGTGTGTGTGTGTGTGTGTGTGTGTGTGTGTGTGTGTGTGTGTGTGTGTGTGTGTGTGTGTGTGTGTGTGTGTGTGTGTGTGTGTGTGTGTGTGTGTGTGTGTGCGCGCGCTCCTGCGTGCAGTTTCAGCGTTAATGTGAAACATAACAGTAAATTATTCATTCCTTTCATCCCTTGCAATCCACTCATGAGTCGCTTGTGCTCGGCTGATTCCACCATACACCATGCTCAAGTATCAAACAGGTCACGTTTGAAAAAAAACAAAAAAAAACAACCCAAAAATGTCCGACCTGCGCGAGAAAAAATCCGAAACAAATTCGCTAACACGCGGCAGCTCCCAAGTCTCATCTTACGCCAAAAGAGCAAGGAAATCATTAAGAACTGCATCAACGTACTTTTTTAGCTCCCTTGGTTTCTTTTGACCCGCACGGGTTTACCCATTAACGTACTTTGTTACCTCCCTTGGTTTCGTTTGACCCGCGCGGGTTTACCATTTCGGGTGGTATATCCTACGAGTAAACAACATCAGTCGAGGTCTTTGCCCTTTACACAGGCCAGGGTAGGCAGCTGCGGGAATCAATAAAGAGTGTCCACTGTGTTTTGGACTGTCCCCTGAACTAATGCCGTCTGACCGCAGGATCAGTCGATTTTCTGGATCACAAGTTGTACATTTCCAGACTGAGAGTGACATGCAGATTAGGGGGGAGAGAGACAAGGCAGACAACCAAATTGGCATTAATAGTCGGGGTCAGTGGTCTCCCCTGGTGGAATAGTGTTATTCTGGTAAAAATATGCAGACATGGCGATAATAGGTAGACCTACATTTTCGTACTGGTCATCCGCCGACAACCATCGGCAATTCTGCCGGTATGTAGTCCCTAAAGGTAAAATTGTTCTGGACTTACTATTAAATGCAAGCAAGCTCGGGTGCTCAAGAATCAACCGCAATCAGAAAATACTGCTTTCTGTTTATTTCTCTGTATTATTGCACGCCCCCCCCCCCCCCTCCCCTTTTTCCGCAAGATAGTCATTGTAGCTTGGGCGGCTCTACTGCCCCTGCCTAGCTGCAAGATGGTCTCTGTTGCTTGCGCCCCCCCCCCCCCCTTCCCCGTTTGTGAGGCGCATAGAGCTTCCCAAAGGACAGGCTCCATAAAATTAATAGTAGTAGTAGTAGTAGTAGCAGTTATATAAATTATTTCATTGTTACTTGTTTTATACTTATCCTATATCCTAACACTGATTATTGTAGTTGCACTACCTGTTTACAGCAGCTTTGTTTTCTATTTTTCAGGATGAAAAGAATCAGGTCTTAACCACAAACGTCTGGCTGGACCAGGTATGTTTATAATAATAATAATAATAATAATGAGTATTGTATAGGCGCTTTACCCAATTTTACGAATCGGCTCAAAGCGCCGCGAACTGAACCCAACACGCACGCTCACGTGAATCACACGCATTCTCCCACACACTGGACATAAACATATTACAATCACGTGGTGCGAAGGGTCAGCTCAGCTATTGAAATTTCGGAATTTAGAATTACATTTATTTTTCAAATTTGGTGGGCTGAATATTTCCAAAGCAGAGGGGGAGGAAGCCGGAGTACCCGGAGAGAACCCCCGAACTCCACTACTTAGATTTAAAGGATCATACTTCCCTCCACCACACCGTTAAAACTGGAAAAAAAATTAAAAGCTTAAACATGTTCACACGTACTGAGCAATACGTGTGTGTGTGTGTGTGTGTGTGTGTGTGTGTGTGTGTGTGTGTGTGTGTGTGTGTGTGTGTGTGTGTGTGTGTGTGAAGCATAACTTTCACGGGATTGTACAAATACAGGCAGCTAGTTTCTACTCAGGCACAAAATAATATTTGGATTCCAGATGTTTGGTCAGTTACTGGTCCTTCCTATTAGAATTTGAGGATTTACAGAAGAGGTTTGCGTTCCAGAACGTAGCTAGAGGGTGTAAGCGTGTGCCCTAATTTCATCTCCTACTCCAGCATCAACACTTACCCTCAATCATCCACTCCTTTCATTCCCTCTCTTTTCATTTTTCGTATTCCAAATTCACGTCTTCCTGATCCCAGCCGATTTAGCTCCCTTCAGATGTCGGAAGCGGCGGAGGGACAAAAAAAGCGCACTATATCGTGATGCGGAGTCACAAACGCGAGAGATGGCCCTGGGCCGTGACACTTTCAACCTGGCCCCAGCACGCATCCATCTCCATGATCAAGTCCTTTACTCACAAGTCGTCCAATGAAATCAATGGGAACGGGCTTCCGGTGAAGGGAGGCCATCAGGGCGTAGGTTCGAAATCGGCATGAAGTATGTCTTGACCAATGAAATCAATGGTTACGGGGTTCCGGTAAATGGGGGCCTATCGGGCAAGGGCTTGAACTTGCCATTAAGTATCCTCCCACCGTGACGTACTTTGAATATATTGTAGAGCGACCACGCTGGAACCTCTTCAGGCGAAGGAGTGCTAGGCCTAAGTACTTCGAGCCACTTTTTGCACACCAGAATTACATCATATATTACTTCCATTGAAAATTGTCCTGCCCCGAATAGTCCTACGCACGGTGAATGCATGAACCACTTCAGGCAGTTGCAAAAACCCATAAGTAGTGCTGATGAATGGTAACCGACTGTCCTTCTCCGTGTTCGTGTCTTTGTCCTTCGGCTCGACGCTGCTTTTGCGCACTCCTGCCTACTCGTATACTTTCTTTTCCAGGGTTCACGAGTAGCGTATTAGTCAATAACCCTGCTTAGGGGAGCCGGGACAGCCAAATGGTAGAGCGTTGGACTTTCAATGTTCGGGTCGTGAGTTCGAGTCCCGGCTGGTGGCTTTTTGCTCGTTGTCCCGTCTGTGTTATCACCCATACGTGGTGGAAAACGACGTTAAACTCTCAAACACCCACCCATCACCACTCTATAAACCTGCTTAGGAACCTTCAAGTATTCATTCCGGGGAAATATATTCTGACAACTTGCCTGGGTGTACTGTGATGCGGCGCGAAACGGCTAGGGGACAGTAGCAGATCTCAGAAGCTACACTCTTGCAAGAAAAGAGCATGCTATGCACACATTTTTGCAACAGGCGTACGTATGGTTCACATTGTGGAGACTTCTTTTGACGCAGTTAATGGTGGTAGAGATTGTAACATATGATCTAATTTATCTGTAGATGTAAGTGAAGCTGCCGCAAACCTCCCAAGAAACAGACGCGCGCGCACTTAATTGATCGGCCAGCCGAACTAATCGCACCTCCTCTATTAATTCGACCTCTAATCTGGCCGTTGGAAGCGTCTTTCTTAGCGAGCAGCAGGCCAACCCCACATCTTTCAGCCTAACCTTTGGCGTTCACCTCGTACAATTTGCCGGGATCAAGCGAGCAATTACAGTCAGCGCTACCCAATGCTTTTCATTAAGGACCCCTAACCTTGACTCCAAAGCGATGTTGTGAGGAGGGATCGGGAGACGCGGACCGTCTTTGATTCTGGATTCCTGCGTGTGATTAACTGCAGGTGAAGGCTCCCCCTCCTACCTCTGTGGCATCTTGAACCTCCGTTGGATTGGATTTTCATCAGGCAAACGTCATTTGACAGGGCTACACTGGTCTGCCTGCATTTTTCCGAGCGGGAGGGGAGGTGTCGGTCGGTATAGCCATTGATTTGGTCTGTCAAGGGCGATAGCACATGAGAAAAACTTTCTTTCATGGCACGGGAGTGGAAGCGAAGCACAGAGAGTGCTAACGATGGAAAATCGGGGCTTGTAAAGTTTCATCGATTGAAATCCAGTAACTTGCTCATAGCAAACACTTAATGTAATGCAAATAACTGACTAACAGTTGTTATCAGCTTTCTTGTAGTAAACTTGCTAAACGAAATTAAAACAAGATCTTAGGATGTACCGTTGAGTCACGGAAAGTCGCCCAACCTGCTTTGTGCTCCTTTTATGGGGGGGGGGGGGGGGGGGCGGGGTGGTCGAATGGTAGAGCGTTGGACTTCTAATGCTCGGGTAGTGAGTTCGATCCCGGCTGGGGCCAAATATTTGTGCTGGCTTTTTCATCGTTGCCCCGTCTTTGATATCACCCTATGTGGTGGAAAAGGACGTTAAACCCCCAAACACCCAGCCCACCCGCTCCTTTTATGGGATACAACACCGCGTATCTCACGAGGTACAACGGCCGAGAAACCGCGCAACTCTAGCCGGGTTAGACAGACACATAAGCCTGTATGCAGACATGAAAACGTCCCTTAGAATCCATTCAAACGACACAACCTCTAATCTGTGCCTCTCAGACCACTGGCTTAAGGGTGTACTATGCCTAAAGAGTCTGGAAACGGGCTGTGGTAATCCTGAACACAGTTCGTACCACGCACGTGTAACCCATGTTTTTTTTTACTCTTTTTCTTTCGGTTTTGGCCCTGTATCCGAAAAACAGGCAAGATTTATGGTTTCTGTACGGCTCTTATTGCAGCAAACACGAGTATATTCAAAGTGCAACACTCCCACTAAGCCCAATTTGAATCCATGATTTTTTTTTTTTGATTTTTTTTTTTTGGTGAGGCCACTGGTGCAGAAGCCCAAACGTACTTTGTAGGCATTGAGTTAAACCAGGCCTAAGAAATTTTGGATTTCATCGGTGGAAACCAAACTAATGTCGTTGTAGTCATGCCCGCAGTCACAGACTCACGTACGGAGTACCTACTGTCGCACTCAAGACTTGCGGGTTGACTCGTCTCAAATGTTTCATGAATAATGCATGAGTTGAACCGGCACCAATAAAATGCCGTTTAGCACGCACAATGACGTCGAGGTGTGGGTGTGTGCTGACAGTCAACTGGTACTTCACTAATTGGTCCGGAAGAACGGTTACATCGATCAGTCCTGTAAGACTTCCAGCTACCACTTAAAGTTGTGAATATCGGACTGGTAGACTGAAAGGGAGGAAGACGAGGAAGGAAGAAGAGAGAGAGAGAGGGGGGGGGGAGAGACAGCCAGACAGCCAGACAGACAGAGACAGAGAGAACTCATGGACTGAGCTACTTACACACAATTCCATGTACAACCTCGCATGCCCCATTGGTTAATAATGGTTACACTTAACAATCTTTCACCATGGATCTGTGGTACTCATCGTTTTGTCTTACTAATTGACCGATAGACTGAAGCAGATAATATAACTGTCCTCAGTGGCCAAGTATCCCAAGTAGGTCACGTCAGATTGGGGTACTTCGGCGTTATCAGATTTACCAACCAACTTCATTATTGTTCGCCATGCCACACCTGTCTCGTTTATTATTCATAAATCCGCATGGCTATGTTCGATCGTTGATTACAATCCAGCACTGTGTCCCATGGGGATGGGAATACAAAGGTCTGGCACTAATTGGCAAACTGATTGCTACCCAGTTCATCCGTGTAGTTATTCAGTGAACAATACGGTAAAGCAATGTACTGGGACAACTGCTTGTGGGCGAGTTTCACACCTTGTCTTGTTGACTGACATGTCTACATATCAGCAGTTTCGTTGTCCTAATTGCTTTTTGCATAGTACGCTTTATATGCAGCTGTTTTGCGCCGCAGTTCTGTTTTTTTTTTTTTAAATTATGGTGTCTAGTCTTTCAGTGAGTATTACGTAGGTTTCTATTACCCCCCCCCCCCCCCAAAAAAAAGCAAAAAAATAAATAAATAGATAGATTATAGTGCAGTTTCAAGGGTCAGTTGTTAATACAGTTTGTAGGTCCTGTTTCGTCATTTTTATCTAAAGACTATCCAAAAACAACTATGTCATGCTACTGTGACACAATGAAACATCTGAAAATGAATTATATTATTATTCAAGTTCTTTCTTCCGTGTATCAAATTGTGCCTTGTAGGCATTATCACCCGATCTTACGTCACTTTGCACCCAGGGCTGAAGAACGAGCGACTTCCTCGTGGGCAACAACAGCTTTACTAGCTAGGCTGGGGTAGGGAGCCTGAGGGTGAAGGGGAGGGTGGGGCAGCGAGTGTGGCTTGATTATTTACCGGACGAAGTGCGTATCATTTATCAGAGCAAGGGTTCGTTCGGGATTACCTCAAGAGCTGCATTCTGTCTGCACCGGTCGCTTCATCTTTAAATCATGCTGTTCTTTTGTGTGGAGTACCAGACCGGGGGATCTAGCCCTGTCCCTGGAGACGCCATCAGGGACATGTTGTATGGAACTGCCGACGTCATGTAGAGTGAAAAACATGGTGTGGTCACGTCGGGTGTGATATAGATGAGAACGAAGAGGGGAAAACATGTTTTGTTCGTGCTGGGGTGAGAGAGTAAGGCTGATGTTACAAGGGAGTGTTTTTATTCCGAACAGCGAACATGGTCTCTTTTTTTTGTCCCTTCTTTCTTCTTTCTTTCCTTCTTCCCTGTGTTTCTCGTGTGCTATGCGGCTTCAACGTGCCTTTGCCCTATATTTTTCGAAGCGTTTTTACCATGTGTGTTTATGAGCCTCACGTTGATGTTACTTGAGAGACGTTTTAGTTCGATCAAACATCGAAAACGACTCGAACATGAGCCGGGAAAAAATAGAGGAGAGACAAGTTGGTCGTATGTCACACGAGGAACACGTAAAAACGCCGAGTTCGGTCGTGTTCGGGTGTGTGTGCGGACTAAAACGTCTCCCGTGTGACACCAGCCTTAGACTCAAGACACACGGGAAACGTTTTTGTTCGAGCAAATTTGGAAAACAGCTCAAACCACGCTCGGGGAAAAAATAGGGCAAAGGCATGTTTTAGCCACATGTCACACGAGAAACACGGAAAAACATCATGTTCGCTGTTTGTTCGGACTAAAAGTGATTGAGTGAGTTTTTCGGGCTTTCCGCCGCGCAAGCACCAAAGACTACTTTGCAGCTACGTGTGCCTGCAGGACGTGAAAAAAAAAAAGCAACATTGGACAAATGATGCAAACTGGTCTACGGGGCGGTATAAACCTAGGATATGCAGGAGACGCTGCACCTTCATGCTAATTTGTCGAACTAAAACACTCCCAAGTGACATCGGCCTTAGAGTGAGCGGGAAGAAAGTATGTTTTGTTCGTGGTGGGGTGAGAGAGTTAGAGAAGGGCGGGAGGGAAAATATGTAAGGACGGGATGTGATGACTGCCAGAAGTTGAGACGCACAGTCCTTATGGAATACCGAGCTGCTCCGGGCGGGACGTGTGGGGACAAAGGAAAACAAAGGGATACAAGAAAGCGCATAATGCGTAGAGGCATACCTGACTATCTATCTATCTATCTATCTATCTATCTATCTATCTATCTAGAGAGAAAGAGAGAGAATAGGAACAAAGGCGTCGCTAAAGCCGAAAACATGCGCTCAATCAGTCAATTTGAAAGTAGGGGAAGTAAGTAAAGCTGAGAGCGCTCCCTAGGTCTAGGAGATGTGTGTGTGTGTGTATATATATATATGGGAAAGTCGGTTGACTCAGATCTTTATGCGTAGGAATTTCAACATGATTTCGAATCTCGACAATGATAAACTCTCTTTCCATTTTTTTTAAACAGTCTCGTAATGAAAATTCAGGAGATGTTCAACATCCAACAGGCCCCCCACCCCCACCCCCCGCGCCCCACCCACCACCACCACCCCCACCCCTCCTTTCCCTTTCATCACATTGGTAGTGGAAGAAAACTTCCATGCTCCTGTTGTGGGTAGCCGGGGTGGCCGAATGGTAGAGCGTTGGACTTCTAATGCTCGGGTCGTGAGTTCGTATCCCATCTGGGGCCAAATATTTGTGCTGGCTTTTTCATCGTTGCCCCGTCTTTGATATCACCCGTATGTGGTGGAAAAGGACGTAAAACCAAAAACACAAACCAACCCACCCGCACCTGCTGTTGTTTTATTGAAGGGTAGAAATATTCAGTCCAGTTGATAATACGCTTACCCACCAGCTCCCCCACACGCAAGTTTCACACCCCACATTCCCTTTCTCATACCGTGCACGCTGTGGACTCCGTAAACGTTCATGTGAAAATACATTTTCTACTCGCCATGATCTTCATCAATATACCGTGCATTTCCGGCAGTGCGATATCTCTCTGTTTTTTGCAAAACAGCAACTTACATGTCGTACTTACTTGATGTTGTGACTTATTACTGTTTCTGTTGTAATACTGTTTCTGTTTGTGCAGGAATGGGTTGACCAGAAACTGAAGTGGAACATGACAGATTTCTCCAACATCACGTTACTGCGAGTGCCATGCGACCTTATTTGGCTTCCAGACATTGTTCTTTACAACAGGTCAGTCTGACTCTGTACTTGAGACGCACGCACTCTAACCGACCCAATCTGTCCCTTTTCCAGCAGTTAAATACGTTGAATAGATCCATGTAATGTTGGTTAAATGGTTCATTGAGCTGTTAAATAAGTTAAATAGATCGAGAAAGTTGCTTTAAAATGGTTCGTTGAGCTGTTAAATAAATTGAATAGATCGAGAAGATTGCTTAAAATGGTTCACCGAGTAGTTAAACAAGTTGAATAGATCGAGAAAATTGCTCTTTAAAATGGCTCATCACTGCCGAAGGAACAGAATATTTCAAGACGGTTAGAAATGGTTAGCCAAGGAAGAAGGAAAGATAGCTCATGACTCATGAGAAGCAGCGTAATCCTATTACCTTTCAAGGATAAGGATAATGATAAACATTTTGACGCGTCAGTCACTGGTAGTGGTATTTTCCTGTCATGGACAACAAACATACTGAACAGTGAAGTGAAAAGGGGCACCCACTATGTTTATGCAATGAGACTTGTCCAGTTGCTCTTTCTTGGTGTGTGTTCTTTGTGGCTTGCGCGGCTTTAAGCCCTAAAAAATTTAAAAAAAATTAAAACTCACCCCTTTCTTGATGTGGAATCAGGCCAACCACCCTTTACCGAAAACGTAAATTCTGCATCCTTGAAGAAAAGTATGACAGTAATGAGCGTTGTTCGTGTGAACTACTTTCCCGAACACTAAGCCATTCAGTTAGCCACAAATATCTCCTGATGTCAGACTTCCTGGTGAGGTGTCATAAGAAATGATCACTAGTGGAGACCAAAACGTCGTGCATTACAGCTCTTAAAAGCCAGCTTCTGTGGTACGCTCAAGTTTTATCCTTTTGTGAAACAAGTAACCTTGTTTACGGCTGCTTGGAGTTATGTGTGTTACATAAAATTCTTTCCTCTGACGTGTTTCGTCATCTTCCTTTGAAATTATGTTCGGTTCGGTTTATAGATACACGTATGTTTGGTTACTTTCATTTTAACAGTAATGAAATGTAGCTAGTATTTTATTTGCTATTTGAGAACTTCACAAAACCCATGTACGCATTTCTTGAACACAGAGATTTTAAATATATTGCATCTCTTCCTCCTTGCAGTGTCGAAAACCACAACAAGGGTTATATGAAATCATTGGCCATGGTTGCCAACGACGGAAATGTGTTCTGGCCGCCGATTGTGCGCATGCGTAGTTCGTGCAAGATGGACATCACGTACTTCCCCTTCGACGACCAAATTTGTGAATTGAAACTTGGGTCTTGGGCGTATGATGGGAACCAGGTAAGACTGTTCCTAGTTCTTTTGATCGACCTATCGTAAGATTAGAAAACAAGTAGCATGGGTGGCTTTAAATGGAGAATTACGACCACACAGTGTCACTAGCTACATACCACAGCCACATTCCATTAGTCCGATCCTAACCAGTTCTTGCATCACACGATTCACCCACCCATCACACCGCGTCTCTACACCTGACATAATCACCTTACATGTCAACAACTCCCCTTCTGATCTAATCGTCCATACCCGTCATTAACCCGTCAGAAAATAAACCATTCCTGGTTCTTTCAGGTGGATGTCATGAACCGCACCGTGGACATCGACCTGTCCAACTACGTGGATAACGGCGAGTGGGAGCTGGTCGACACTAAGATCATCCGCAACGTCAAGTACTACGCCTGTTGCCCGGAACCATTTCCAGGTTTTCATCTACACCCTGATTGTACAAAAAAAAAAAGATAATGAATACCTTCAGTTTCCAAGACCAAGTTGGGTTGTTCATCAATTTAACAGGCGTTTAGCGTCTCTGCCACAAGAACGACCGAATACAGAACAACCCTACCGGGTCGTTGTCGCTTGCATGGCGGGTAGCAGTGTAAAACTAACCTAATGTGTCTTTCCGAGGTATAGTTGACAGCAAAACTAACATTACAGCACAACGGTCCGAATCATAAATCGAATCTAACGCACTATGCCTTTCCAAGAAATAATGCTGACGGCTAGCCTTTAGCCTAGCTTAGGCTAACCTAATTCAACGTAACTTATTGTGATTTTCTTAGATGTAGTTAGTGACAAGTAACACTCAAACTTTGGTCTGAGTAATAAACACCGTGTTTTTTCTCTGCTCTCAGATGTCAAGTTCTACCTACACATCCGAAGGCGGGTGTTGTACTACCTGCTGAACGTCATCATTCCGTGCATGCTGCTGTCTAGTTTATCCATGACGGGCTTTTTACTGCCTCCGGACTCCGGCGAGAAAGTCACCCTCGGTCTGACAGTGCTCCTGGCCTTCTCAGTTTTCATGCTTCTGGTGGCGGAGAACATGCCACCCACGTCAGAGTACATCCCTCTGATTGGTGAGTCGGTGGAGACGCACTCAAAAGAAGTATATGTTCAGCACTAGTCCGATTATCTGACTGAAGGAACCTCAGGTTTAGCCTCTATTTGTGGACACATACCAGCAGTAAAGGCAAATGCTCTGTTTGCGATGTGATACAAGCGATACGATCGACATATCATCTGGATACGGGCTATCGGGATTGGTTGGTTGTGTAGACGTCTGACATACCTAAGGGTGATAACAAAGACGGGGCAACCAGGAAGAAGCAATCACACACTTCCGACTTGCAGCTGAGCTGGTTACCGAGACCTTACTGAAAGACAAACAACAGTTCGAAAACGCATCGGACTGCTTGTTTTGGGTTTTGTATAGCATTTAGCTGTATTGTGGATTCACTACAGCACATTTGTATTTCTAGATTTGCCCTGTGTTTAGACAATGAGTCTACATATAAAAGCAGGGTTTAAAATGTTCCGTGATCCAAAAGGAGGAAGAGGAGCTGGTAGCACTTAGTGACTAAGTGGCAGAGCCACAAGCGCGCATCTCCAAAGCAGACGCGTTACGCTAGGGGAGTCCGAGGGCATGCTACCCCGGATTTGTTGGGGTTTTTTTTAATAGACTAAAATCTGTGTAATTTGGTGCATTTTGGCATGACTTTAAGTGCTTCAGAGGAGAAAATACTTTTTCGAGGAATATTTTTTTAGAATTAGACCAGGATCAGTGCAGTTTGGTGCGTTTGGCATAATTTTAAGTGCCTCAGAGGAGGAAACAGTTTTGTTGTTGTTGTTGTTGTTTGGTTGGTTGTTTGTGTTTTTGTTTGTTTGTTTTGGAGGGGAGGGGTGGTTTGTTTTGGGTTTTGGGTTTTTTTGTTTTTTGTTTGTTTGTTTGTTTGTTTGTTTTTTTGGGGGGGTGGTTGGGGTTTGTTTGTTTTTTTGTTTTGTTTTGTTTTGTTTTTTTTGGGGGGACAAGTTTTAGCCAAAAGGTCGAAGATTTTGAACCCTGTAAAAGGCATGTAAGAGAATACTTGTATCTTCCAGGGATTTATCTGACAGTGATCATGGCGATGAGTGCACTATCTGTGGCCCTGTCTGTCTTTGTCCTCAACTGTCATCATCGGGGATCCATGCTGCACCGCCCGCCGCGTATTGTCAGGAT
Organism: Batillaria attramentaria; assembly: GCA_018292915.2. Taxonomy (NCBI): domain Eukaryota; kingdom Metazoa; phylum Mollusca; class Gastropoda; family Batillariidae; genus Batillaria; species Batillaria attramentaria. The sequence goes on along the minus strand of JACVVK020000111.1, from coordinate 895,785 downwards.
CGTGGCTCGGGCTGCTAGCAGGGTCATGTGCATGAGGCTGCGGTGGCTGAGCCACGGTAAAGTTTGTTCCTGTTGCTTTATCTGTCTGCTTGTTTGTTTGTTTGTTGTTTCTTTCTTTCTTTTGTTAGTTTTCTGTTGGTTGTTTTTGTTTTGTTTTGTTTGTTTTGTTTTTTTTTGGGGGGGTGTAAGTTGTTGTTTGGTTGTGTTTCTTTTGTGTGTTTGTTGTTGAGAATCCACAAACGACTGTGTGTGTGTGTGTGTGTGTGTGTGTGTGTGTGTGTGTGTGTGTGTGTGTGTGTGTGTGTGTGTGTGTGTGTGTGTGCTTTGTTGTTGTTGTTGTGGTGGTGGTTTTGCTTGTTTTGTTATTTGTTTCGTTTTGCTGTTTTTTCCTTTGGGTTTTTTTTGTTGTTGTTGTTCTTCTTCTTCTTCTTTCCTATTTTCTGTTTTTGTTGTTGGCCTTGGTGTTGCTTCGGTGGGGGGGGGGGGGGTATTTGTGTTGCTTTGTTTTGTTAGCGTCTTGGTTTTCTTCTTTGATCGGTGGACTGGTCATTGAAGTATTTTTGTCTCTGTGACCTTTCCGTTCTTACATTGTGTTTTCCAAATACGTGCGTGTGCGCGCGCGAAGCGTATCCTTCTATGGAAAAGTGAAAGTTGACACACCTAAATCTTTCAACTGTCTTTATTTCATTCAGTGCTGTAACTCTGTGCAGCTGGACACCATTCATGGGGAGGACCCAGCCTGTCTACCACGTGCAGCGGAAGTCACTCCACCTCTCCTTGCGTCGAGACCGACATGCATGCCGGGAGCCACGGGCAGGACCATGTGATTGGCGGTCAGAATTACCACAACCACCACCAGCACCACCACGGCCAGCATAATCAACACATCATCGACATTGGGTTGAACGGACTCGTAGGAGAGACGTTGGTCTGGTCAAGGGCCAACGACAACAGTCCCAACTCTGGCAACAACATCGGGAACGGGACAGGATATTTCGGAGACGGAGGGGGAGGATTGGGAGGTGAGAGGGGTGGCGGCGGGAATAACGGAGGCGGTGGAGGGGACAGGTGCCAATCCACGACAGCCAAGATTGAGCGCGAGATCCTCCACTACCTCCGTGCTGTGCTGGAGGCTCACGAGAGGAGCAAGGTGGAGCGGGTGGCTGTTGGCGAGTGGCAAGAGGTGGCCAGGGTCCTGGACAAACTGTTCTTCTGGCTCTTCGTCGCCATCACTGCCATCTCTACCCTCATCCTTCTCGTCATCTCGCCCATGACCAAGGACGTCAACGTGCCGGGCACGTGACGTTGTGATGTGTTTTGCTTTGTGAGGAAACTGATCATTGACGTGTCGTCATTCTGTCGATGTCTCGGAACTGATGGTGTGCATCGTTGAACGCAAAGACAGGGGAAATTACCATATAGCCCAAAGGCCCTCAAATTCTCCGTGGCAACCCATCTGATTTCTTTCTGTCGTAACTCGGTAAGTCCATGACGTCATTTTATGGAAAAGGGCGTGAGTTCAAGATTAAAGACATTGACGTCATGGTCCTTGTCCACAAAATGACGTCGTCGATTTACTGTGTCTTGCCATTACGCGGCCATCTTGGTCAAGCAAATCGAGGGTTCCCTGCCATCGATACACACTCCGACAAACCCACACGTGTGATTTGTCTGTCGGACTATTGGTGCGCTGTGATTGGCTGCAGTGACTTGTCAATCAGAATCTGGCTACATGTCAGTTGTGAAGACATTTGATTTCATGCGACTCATGGTTTAAGATCGCGAGCTGACGTTATGGTCCACACGCGCTGGGGGTTGGAAGGAGGGTGGGGGTGGAGGAAAGTCACTTTCTAATGGCACGACGTGAACGTTTTACGGTGCACGGTGACTTCATTGGTGACATTGGCAGTGCTCACACTCGCGCTGTTGCCTATTTGTTGTTACGTTGTTTGGAAACTGGTGATAGTGGGTGGTGGCGCAGTAATACATTTGTCTGACGTTTTTGCAACGACTGAACAAGGTAATACAGACATTTCTCATACCTTGATTTGTACAAAGATGAGCACTGCCTTTATGAAAGGACGTCACTGTGATTTGACTAGCATCATTTGATATTGTGATCAAAACGTACCACGTCACTTCATTTGTCTAACGCTGCTAAAACGTTTCTGTCTCCTAGGACATCGCATGCTGATTAAGGAAGCCGCCTTGCCGATTGCTATTTTATGTATGAACGTGTTGCTATAATTGTCACGTGTTTTGTCACGTGATGTCAATGATGCTGTCAAAAATCTGCTTTCCGAATGTCATCTATGAGGACTCACATAGGTTTAAAATATTCATGTTTTCCTTTCTGTATATCTGTGAATACAATTTTACGCTGCAAACTTCATATGTATGTGCGGAGGTGTGATACGGTCAACTCCAGAACTTCGAGAGATTAGCATAGGAACAATGTCGAGGTATATTTTTACGGAAATGAGGCGGTGGTAGAGAAGAGATATTTGATGACCCAGTAATGAAGACAGGGTTTAGTGGTGTATGCACGTTGCATAGGTTTGTTTGATGAACCGACAAGAAGCAGAGTTGGGGCTGATTAAAGTGCTGGCAATAAGAAGATTTGGGAATCCTGTCACTGTCAGCTTTCTTAAAGAAAGGTTTGAGTTGTGCAAACGTGGTAAACTTCACTTCATGAAAGATCTCTTTTTCTGCGTCGAAGTTACTGTGGGTGCTCAAAGGTGGGTGGGTGGGTAGGTGTCTGGGGGGTTTAACGTCCTTATCCACCACACACGGGTGATATCAAAGACGGGACAACGATGGAAAAGCCAGTACAAATATTTGGCCCCAGCCAGGATACAAACTCACGACCCGAGCATTAGAAGTCCAACGCTCTACCATTCGGCCACCGGCTCCCCTGTGTGGGTGCTCAAAAGGAACAGAAAAAAATACCCGTCTGGGTGCTACAGCTGGCTCTGGCCTCATTCAAGTGTTATTCTCACTATGTCCATGCTTGTACGTCAGTATTTTTTTTTTAATTGCGTGTGCCTCGGTTTTTTTTCTTTTTTCAGTTCGTCCATTGAAACAGCAGCAGCGTTGACAGGCACGGTGGAGGCCGCTTGCGGAAGCCACGTACCCATTCCCATTAACGTAGGGTTTAGTGATACATCGTTCTCGCCAGCAGCCATCCTCTCTCACTTGTTGTTGTTGTTGTTGTCGTATAAGAAGAAGAAGAAGAAATCATAATTAGTATTACTTGCTTCTCGCAAGCAGTCATTAACCTGCACTCGATTTTTGTTGATGCTGCTGTTGTTGTTGTTGTTTCAGTCGTGTTTCTCAGCTTCTCATGCGAACTTTGTAAAAGGTTATCGTTTTCTGAATGCGAACGAACTGCATTGTGAGGTTTCTGTAAAATCTATTTAAACCTGTAAAACATACGTATCGTTTTGCCTACTTCAACATGACGAAAACAATGTGTCAGCTTTGGTGTTTACTTCGGTTATGATATTGTGATATCTACTGCTGTATGATTATCTGAATAACTCGCTGATCAGCCCGCATTTCTGTACAAACATGTGATCGAAATTAGACAGGGGTATACAAGGGTAATTATCATGACGATGGAATAAAATTATGCGAAGCTGGTAAGACGAGTGCTTTTGTTTGGGGTGTGTGTGTGTGTGTGTGTGTGTGTGTGTGTGTGTGTGTGTGTGTGTGTGTGTGTGTGTGTGATGCTTGGGCATTGAAAAGCCAATAATCAATGAATAATCATTGTCTTGAATCCTCCTTTACTTAGATGAGTGCAACCAAGACTTTAAAAAGTGAGAGCACTGAATGTATTAAATACTACAAGTAATTTGCTGAAAAAAAAACAGACCTAAGAAGGGGGAAAAACACTTGGAGATTCGGGATGCGTGTCCTCCCAGAAATATCGAAATCCATAAAATAGAAAATCTGCAAGATGAATATAGATTTTTGCCCTGGGCTAACATGTCGAGTAAGCATTCTCTCCTCCCATCTAATTTTTAAGATCTTTTCTTGTTCACCCTTTCTATGTATATCTTCCTCCTTGTTTCATTACCTCCTCTCATAATTACGCGGTCATCTTGTTCTCCTGGCTTAAAAGTCAAAAGACGTGCATCACTTACTCGAGGCGATGCGCAGGTCGGGGTTATTTTGGCGAGGTTTCAAAGGAAGACAGGCGACTGCTCGGAAAAGAAGAGGGGGGAAAAAAGCACTTTACACGTCCAATTATCCTCGCCAACAGGGTCTGTGACGCGACCCAAAATCCCTCGGGAAATCACGTGATGTCAAAGACTCTGCCCACGTGAGAATTCTACATAATACGAAGACTGCTGCCTAGAGACATGAACTATCTTCGTGCTAGTAAAAGGATTTTTCAGCGCAGTGGACTGTGCAGCTGGTGAAAATTAAATAGAAGGCCTGAAGTCAGAATCTAGCAATAACAAGCCCTTTTATGGTAAACTACCCTTAGGAGACCCCCCCCCCCCAAAAAAAAAAAAAAAAATTACAGTGTTATTAAAAGACAGGCGCCAGGTGATTGGTACTGTTCGAATGATCAGATATCATGTACCCAAAGCAACTTTTCACACATCAAAAGACAGAGTCACGGTTGGTACTGGGAGACGCTCTTCACGTTCGTCCCTACAAACTTCTAAGCAGCAGACCTGGAACAGCAGAATTCTGATGAACTGGAGAGAACCGGCTTGCTTCTGTAAACAAAATGGGGGGGGGGGGGGGAGAGGAGTCCCGTATATGCACGTAGGACGCGTGGCATTTTCCTTCCCTGGAAACCGGCCTTGAGAACGTGCGTACAATTTTAATTCTGTCAGCAATCAAACCTGTGCCTTTTTGCAAAAAGCGACTTTGCTGCCACTGTAATAAACAAACCAATGTTCGAGTGGTAGGGACACAAGCAAAATATTCTGGTCTGGAAAACAGCGTCTTTTTCCAAGGACTCTCTCTCTCTCTCTCTCTCTCTCTCTCTCTCTAAGCGCTTCGAGGGGTCCGAATCTGTTGCCAGTTTTTCCCCCAGCATGCTGCAATGCAGTGATTGAAACCAGAGCCTTGTCAAACCAAAGCTAAGTCTCCGAGCTCTTCACATTTCTGGCCAAATGCAGTCATTAAAGCAAGAGTAAGCCCTCTTGATGTCTTTCATCTTTAGGACAGCCCTGTCATTATCTCTCCACCCCTGCGACCGGCCGTATCGACGTTTCGGGGAGTGCCAGAAACACTGCAGCCTCCATGAAAACTGCCCATCCCTGAAACATCTTCCAAAACACGTTACGTATGTACGGAGTCAAGTGAGCCAATAATAGAACCGAGCGTGACAAGCAAAACAAAAACTGTTTAGCAAGTGCCAGCACTGGTGTAATCAGTATTTTCGTATGGGCATCACACTTGTGTGGCTAGTCGTCTTCTTTTTGTCCCAGTCGATCAATATAATCAAATACAAACCACAAGTTCGAGAGATCTATTTACATACACATACGCATAACCCTCACATTGTGTCCCTTTGACCCAACACTTCTCACAGAGAAAATTTTTTATATATATATATATATATATATATATATATATATATATATATATATATATATATATAAAATATATATATCAGCGTAGTACTCCGCATGGGCTTTTTTTTAAAAATCTGGTCTAAGGGAGGCAACTACTCGTCTTATTTCATACACATCTTTAGAGGATACCCTCGCTTGGTTACAGCCCACGAGTAATCAATGGAATGTCCCCCCCCCCCCCCCCCCAGAAACTCACTAAAAGCCGAGTGAGCTCGGCCTGCAAAATTGTATCCTGTCCGCTTGGAAACCCTAGCGTGGACATCTGTTGTATGCCGGTGTGTAGAGCCACTCGGCTGGCTGATGTCATCTAACTTGATTCTCACGAGTCTTAACCTGGCGGCGGACAGACAGTGACACTTAACGCTGTGACATCAGAAAATTACATCAAGAGTACAAGCCCGTGAATGCCTGGAATGCATCTTCAGCGACATAAATCCGAACGAATTTGTTAAAATAGTCATCAGTCATCGGTTATTAGCTGACGGAGCGTCATCGTGGAATTATCAGGAACTGGAGACATGGCAGACGTATCCCTCTCCAAAGTACTAGTAAGTTGGTTGTTGCCTTGTGCTGTCATACACTTTAGTATTCATTTTTTTTCACAAGTGGTCAGTGGTAAATTAACACCCGACACTTTCCAATGGTCATTCTCGCTGCGAAATTACTTTAGGATCTGTGTTTAATATGTATGGATTTGTATGTCTAGATAAATTAATGTGTGTGTGTGTGTGTGTGTGTGTGTGTGTGTGTGTGTGTGTGTGTGTGAGCCAGAAGAAAATTTTCTGCCATCGACAGACAATAAAGTTATATTGAATTGAATTGAATTGAATTGAATTGAATTGAAAGGTCAACGTTACTCGCATGCTAACCGTACAGAAAAAAATAATTTATACATATTTGCTTTCTCTCTGTCTCTGTCTCTCTGTCTCTGTCTGTCTCTCTGTCTCTGTCTGTCTCTCTCTCTCTGTCTCTGTCTCTCTGTCTCTCTCTCTCTCTCTCTCTCTCTCTCTCTCTCTCTCTCTCTCTCTCTCTCAACGGCTGTCTGTCTGTCTGTCTGTCTGTCTGTCTCTCTCTCTCGCCACCATGGCTTACAGAGGACATTAAACAGGCTATGGAGGTCCGAGATAAATTGAAACGAGAAAAAAAATTCCAAGAATTCAAGAAACAAAGAAATTACGTAAAATCACTTGTTAGAAAGGCCCAGAGATTGGAAGCCGAAAAGGTAATTGCTGACGGCAAAGACTCTCGCACAATATGGCAGGCTATTAACATGATTACAAAAGGTAAAAAATCTCAGTCTCCCACGATCCCCCATACTCTCACAGCCAATTCTTTTAACAGTCATTTCCTAAATATAGCAGATACTTTAGCCCAGGAAAATGATAGCGACCCCGAAAATTATGTCTGTTCAGAACAACTGAAACTACATTGCAACACGTCTACATGTAAACCATTTACCATACCATTAATGACTGTGCTAGATGTTGGTAAGTCAATATCGAACATGGCAAACAAGAAATCGTGTGGTTTGGATGGCATCAGTAGCAAAATACTAAAAACGTCCCTGCCATATATAATTGAGTCATTGACATTTATCTATAATCTCTCTATTCAAAATAATGTATTTCCTGCGGCCCTTAAAAACGCTAAAGTTGTCCCGATACCAAAAAACAAAAATCTAAGCGATGTAAATGAATATCGTCCAATATCTATACTATCAGTTCTCTCAAAACCCCTAGAAAGACACATTCACACACATCTGCTCACATTCCTCGAAGAAAATAAACTTCTGTATGCTTTTCAGTCAGGTTTCCGTCCAGGCCATTCGTGCCAGACTGCTCTCACTCACATCATAGATAAGTGGCTTAGTGGTATAAATGAGTCAAAGCTATCTGGAGCAATATTTCTTGACCTCAAGAAAGCTTTTGATTTGGTGAATCACAGCATTCTGTTGAAAAAACTGCGGTTATACAACATTGGGTCCGGCGCATTATCATTCTTCTCATCCTTCCTCTTACACAGGAAACAGAGAGTCTTTTTAAATGGCACATTCTCATCCGAAGGGATTGTTAAGTATGGAGTACCTCAGGGCTCCATCTTGGGGCCTCTTTTATTTTGTCTTTATATCAATGACCTTCCTTTTTGTTTATCTGGTCCCAACGTGTCCTGCGAGTTATTTGCAGATGACACAACACTACACACATCCGACACAAAAGAGGCAACAATAAACAAAACACTCCAGCAGAGCCTCGATGAAGTATCTGAATGGTGTACCCAAAATCATATGATAATCAGCGTCCCCAAAACAAAGAGCATGCTAATAACTACCCGCCAAAAACACCAGCGGAAGCCTCTACCTCTCAAACTATCTCTCGGCTCAGAGCCCATACACCAAGTGTCAACGCATCGCCTTTTGGGCGTTACAGTGGACGACCAATTGAAGTGGGAGCCGCACCTAGAAAAACTTAGTAAAACCCTGTCTAAAAATCTTTTTCTCTTAAGTAAACTTAACCGCATAGTTAGCCACGACAGTTGCAAAGTTTTCTTTCACGCACATATAAAAAGTCATATAGATTACGCCTCCAACCTCTGGGACAAATGTGGTGATATTCACTTGAAAAAGATCAATTCTCTCTATAAACGTGGTATAAAGCTTTTACATCCTGGGCCCTTACCCACAGAAGAAAAACTTAGAGCGCTCGAACTTCTCCCCCTTACCAAGCATCTTGAGTTCAACCGGTGTGTTTTCATGCACAAGATAGTCCACTGTAAGGCTCCTCCATATCTTACCACGTTCTTTCAACCAAGTCAGCGACACAACGCAAGAAATGGCCTGTTCCAATTACCATTACCTAGATTGGACATTTTTAAAACAAGCCTCTCATTCTCTGGGTCACTTTCATGGAACCAGTTGCCAGCATACTTAAAATGTACCCCGAAGCTTCATTCATTTAAAACTCAACTTCTCAGATACTTACGTAAGTCATAGGTCCACGAACAATATCTGAACCGTGCTAAATTACTCGTTATCAGATGGCACTATTACATGTTACCTTTTTACAAGTTATGTTGTATACTACAATTTCAAACACCATGCTATCTACTTCTTCACCTATTTTCCGATGTGTTTCCTTTGAATTTCTTGCGCTTCTTTGTATCTTTGCATGTTTTTTTTTGTTTTTGTTTTTTCTACTTTCTTATTAGATTACTCCCTTTGTGCCTGGTATACTTTTTTTGTAATGTTAGCCTTTATTTTTTTAGTGTTCGTAGATTAGCAGGACAGCTTGTAAGATAGGCAGACCATGCCTACAAGTCTTTATCCTGAAATAAACGTTTCAGTCAGTCAGTCAGTCAGTCTCTCTCTCTCTCTCTCTCTCTCTCTTAACGGCTGTTTGAGGTCGTTAATAATAATAAGTAGTATTGTATAGGCGCTTTACCCAATTTCATGAATCGCCGCGAACTGAACCCAACACGCACGCTCACGTGAGTCACACGCATTCTCTCACACACTGGTGTGAAGGGTCTGCTCAGCTATTTAAATTTCGGAATTAAAATTGCATTTATGTTTCAAATTTGGTGGGCTGGACATTTCCAAGGCAGAGGGGGAGGAAGCCGGAGTACCCGGAGAGAACCCCCGATGATCGGCCCGAATGAACGGTGCCACATATGAGAAGGAAAAATTCTTTGCCCCGAGTGGGACTCGAATCCCTGACCTCTCGCATTGGTGACAAAGTCTCTTAACCACTAGACCACCGACCGCCCCCATGTCACCGTTTAACTGTAATTCTGTTCATTTATACATTTTCTGGGTTAAAGCTTCCACAGAACCAGTTTCTTGGGCTATGATCCTTAACCGATGATTTGCGACTTTATGCTAATGTCAAAGAGATGCAGTTTGCGCTCTTCGTCAGAGTGTGAGTTTGTGTACACTAGGTGGTGACAAGTGGAGTTCCTCTGTTAGCTTTCACTTTACTGAAGGAGGTTTCTTGGCACAGCAAAATCAACTTATCCTTCGTTACCGCCTGCTAAACGTGATAACTTTCGATCTCTCGGTAATGTTTGTCTCTTTAACTTAATTTTCCATACTTGGCCGCTGAGAAACTATCAGGTCGAACAGGCACTGGTCTAGAGCGGAAAAAGTATTTTTTCACTGCGCGTGCTGGAGGAACGACAAAGAATTAACGTCACAATCTGATCAGCCGTTTCAAGTCTGCTATTCGGACGTTTTCTAAAGCTTTTCTCTTTGGATTCGTTAACGGTGTCTGTGACTAACCTAGACGACTTCACTGACAACCGTGAAGTAGTCTGGACAAACATTGCAAAACTAACAGAGACTCAAAAGAAGAAGCTAAAGCAAGGATGTTATTTTATTACGGGAGTGCGAGAAAGTCTCTCTTTTCTCCACAGAACTGCCCCCAAGACATTGTAGTGTAGTTTTGTGTTTCCGCTAGCTCTGCTTCAAAATTTCTTGGGATATTAGCATTTTCAGTTCAGTTTTGTGGGATAACATTGACATGGTAAAACTCCATCTCACATGTGAGATATGAAATTCTGTGTGCATTACAAGCGCCCACACACCAGTCAGTGGAAATCTGCATGGAATATGATTAATATTTTTTCGAGGGATAGTATTCGTGGGGTACAGTACTCAGTCTGCTGTTAAAATTCGTATCGTTCGTCAATGAGTTTTGCAATCTACAGACATTATCTATCCAGAAGGCGGCATTATTTTCTGCTTTGCTTTCTTAGTTCAGCAAATAATAGCAGATAAAGAATCTTACGGTGTGTGTGTGTGTGCGTGCGTGCGTGCGTGCGTGCGTGCGTGCGTGCGTGCGTGCGCGCGCGCGTGCGTGCGTCCGTGCGTGCGCGCGTGTAATCACTGACAGCTTGCTGACAACGGTTTGATTCTATGTTTCACTCTTTCATGACAGGCTAGCCGTGTGTAGTAGCGCAAGACAGATAGATTACCAGCATCACCAGTTACAAAAAAAATAACGACAACAGTGGCAATAAGGGCATACTTGTTTTTTTACAATGAGCACACAGTGACACTCCAGAAAACACACCGGGACCAAAAGAAACTAAATAAACAGGGTTCGTGGTGGAGTACACTGTACAGGCTACGTCACCAGCGGACCATACATACACGTTATCTACACGGATGTGGCTGGTGTGACTGCATGTGTAGTTTGTTTCCACTGACTGGCAGTCTGACTGCCGGCGAAGAGATTTACCGGCCACCATAAATATTTGATACCTCTGCACGGCGGAACGACAAACAGCATTAGCGACATGGCACAGTGGTAAACTTGAACTGATGTTTGGATGGCACGCATACTCGCATAGAGCGACCACTGAATTTGCATGTCCCAGAGAGAGGTATTGTTCTTCTTCACTGGAACTTTCCCATGCCGGACGTAGGTTGAACGGTTGTTTAACGTCTTTTTCCCCACCACATGAGGGCGTATAGTCAAAGACGGGGCAACGAGGAAAAACGCCAGTGCAATTTTGTTGCTTCCCATCCAGGAATCGAACGCACGACCCCATCACTGACAGTCCAACTGCTATCCCAGTTTAACAGGAGGGATGTACATTATACTCCTTATACTCCGGGGCACTTCCCGCGTTAGCGCTAGATGTACTCCTTTGGTCTAAAGTACATGCAGACTAACGATTGTTAGTGGACAAATTAGTGGAGTGTTGCCTGCTTGGGAGTAAGTCTGGCTTGTGTAGGGTGGAGTATGTCTTGTGCCAGGGAGTACACCCAGCGTTAACGCAGGAAGTGCCCAGAGTAGACGCAGCTGGGGGTTACATCTCTCGTGTTACAACGGCTCCCAGCCAAGGCCGGGACAATGATCGCTCATGTCTGAGTCTGTCAACAGTTACTGCGTTCATAAATTACTGAAAGAAAATGCTCACTTTATCGTTCATTTCATAATTATACTCTGCAATGACTGGTCTGCATTTGGGGGGTGGAGAGTGAAAACTGTCTGCTGGTAACAAAGAATATTATGTGAAGACAAAACCTGCAAGACTTCACACTTGGAGAGGTATGTTCCCAATTTGCTGTGACACTGTTACAAATGTCTTTTTAATAATACGAATACGCATGCAGACATGCACGAGAGTAAGGCTGCGTTCTAAGTAAGAATACCCCCCCCCCCCCCTGCCCTTTTCATTTTTTAAACCTAGGCTTTATTTTCCAATATTGAGAGTGTGCCTAACCCCGGAACGAGGCCCCAGTTGAAGGTGAATGCCGAGTTAGAGTGCCCCGCGATTTCCGTGCATTTTTTGCAATCCAGCCTGATCAGACATGGAAGAATCCGTCTGTTAGCTAGTACAGTTTTAGTGTGCCTTTGGGAGCTGTCGTCATCCTTTGCAAACTAAACTTCATCCTACGTTATGCTTCCCTTGTCGCATATCCCTACTCTGATCTGTATGAATTACGTCCCCCCAGCGCGGATAAATTGCGTCCCTTGACCGAGCGTAACCTGGGCTGCGATTCGAACAGCCAACAAAAGCTTCCAATCAGACCAGATCGAGGGAAGCAATTTTCAAAACGAGGCTGACGCTCGTCGACCAATGGGAAGGATAGTTAGTGGCTGGCCAGGAAGCGACGTGGGCGACTGGCGCTCCCGGATGATGTGTTTCAAAGGGCGGTAACCGGTCAAGCATGCGCGTGCAGATAGCTGCATCTGGTAACTACCCGTCAGTTTGGTAAACACTCTTCGGCCTGATTCTCAAAGGTCATGCAGACGTACGGTCAATATCCCATGAAATGCACCTCGACAGCGCTGCAGGACATAGTTATTGTATAGACATTTGAAGTGGACACATTTGCTTTCTCCCCTGTTTTACTTTACACACCCCATGACCATCAGATTAGTCACGAACTCTACAGGACAACATGACGCTGGGAACATTAGCTGAAGCTGGTCATTTGCGATGACAGACGTAGGCAGAAGAAAAGAGCCTGCAGGTCGAACAGACCATTCAAAGGCACGCACCTAACATGCGTTTAAAAAAATTGAATGTCTCCTTTCCGCTCAGGCCTCATTGTAGTATTTCACGTCTACTTTCTGTTTAGGCCAAAAAGCCAGTTCACACAACTACGCTTGCGTCACTTGTGTCCGACCTCTGTGCAGAAAGTCCCAGCTTCAACGGCAGCTTTCTTCTTTTTGTGAGCGCCTGGAATGCACCTTGACCTACATAACACAAAAATCACGAAAATCACGCTTTTTCCATGACAACAGAAATTACTACAGACTGGCACACTAATGGGTGGGTGGGTGGGGTGGATGGGTGTTTGGGGGGTTTAACGTCCTTTTCCACCACATACGGGTGATATCAAAGACGGGGCAACGATGAAAAAGCCAGCACAAATATTTGGCCCCAGCCGGGATACGAACTCACGACCCGAGCATTAGAAGTCCAACGCTCTACCATTCGGCCACACCGGCTCCCCTAGCACACTCGCCAAACAGGGTACCTCAAATAAACACCAAACATGACCCCACGGTCTATTTGAGTCCTTTAAGCCTGCACACGTATTCTGACCCATTTTTGACGGTTTTGTTCGAATAAACACGAAAAACTGCTCAAAACACACTGCGGAAAAAATAGGGCAGAGGCATGTCCGTGTGACATTAGCCTAACTCGACCACGCGATCTTCTGGCCCCGCATGTAGAAGTCGAGGTTAGGGATTTTAGCCTGGGATTAGAGTCTAACCTCGAACTAAACTAGCTCTAGGGTTAAATTTTCTGTTGTTGTTGTTGTTGTTGTTGTTGTTGTTGTTGTTGTTGTTGTTTTAAATCTGAAAGCGGGTTAATTCCAGCAAGAAGCCTAAGCCGTTATAGAAGGATTTATTTCTTCCTTTCTTCGCCTCCTTTTTAAAAAAAAATTTTTGTTTGTTTGTTTGTTTGTTTGTTTGTTTGTTTGTTTGTTTGTCGGGGTTTTTGTTGTTGTTGTTGTTGTTGTTGGGGGTGTCGTTGTTGTTGTTTCTTTTGTCCTAGTCTCGGTTAGGCCCGTAGCTTTGGGTTAAATGAACCTCGACTTTTACATTCGGGCCCTGACAACGGATCAATCCGTTAGTGTGGCATTAATTTTCCTTGATGTCCTTACTGTAGTAAAATTATGCATTAACACGAGACACGCGGCAAAGTGATTCGAGTCGGTACTCAACACTGACTCGGCTGAGACCCGAGAAGCTAGAAGCACGCGCAGTATTCCCAAGCCTGTACCTCAGGACATCGAGCACGTTATCATAAGACATACGTGTCGCGATTCTGTCAGTTTCACACTCCTGTCGCATGATATGTTCGGATAAAAACAAAACACGGGAAATGACAGAGCAGATATGAAGGCATTGCGTATCCGAGCGCAGAGGCAAAGAATCGAAACTATACTGTGTATAGGAAAGAGAGGGGGAAAAAACGACAACAAAAACACAGGCGTGCATTTATGTACACAGAGCGTATAAAGCACAGAATGACAAGAGCCGCAGTGTGTCGAACAGAATCACGCGCTGAAATAGTACAACGTACAAGTCAGGTGCGACATATCACTTTGGGTTGTTGTTAGAATTTCCGTGGCAATGTTGTGAAACTTACGTATTTTAATCAGTGAGCAAGTAATGCTATCAACACAAACTTCGGCGTGGTAGTGAGATCATGAACACAGGGACGGTTGTACTAATAAGGGTATTATGTGTAAGCCAAAGGTGCGAAACCAAAGCCTAATATATATATAATGGCAGTGATCAGGTGTAATATCTGATACAATAACAGTATAGACATCGTGCTCGAATGGACATAACAGTGAGCTGCAAGTCACCTACTTACGTTTCGTAAATCTCAACACAGTGAAACAGTGTTAAAACGACTACTCTTCCTCCACCAAAAATGTTTTCCATGATCATCCGCAGCCAGATTGTTTTTCATGATTTAGTTAGTGTTCGAATGCAAGCTTTGGCTATGTTGTGAATCGGTCCCTTTCCCACTGCCTCTTCTGAACATGGCCTTCACCGTTTCCTTGTACTTAGAACCCATGGAGTAGTAGATAAAGAAATTAAATGATGAATTGATGTAAGAAAAAAGTTCTGAAGTACTGCTCATGACGTTTAAAGCGTTGCAATAACGACCACTCAGACCAAAATCAGGCACGACGAGAATCAACACTCGAAAGGCAGCCGATGGTGCACTACACGCGATGAACAATGCAGACGCTCCGACCAACATCTTCGTCCGAGTCGCTTCCCTCGTCGACATGACACTTGATGACGTCTCACGCCATGACATCATTTGTCTAAGTTTCACCAAGGTGACGACAGAACAAACGAATACAATAAGGTCAAGTGTACCAGGAATGGCAACACCATACACAACCCCGTCAAGAAAGTCGATGATTCGCCGGTATCGAAAGTAAAACTCTCGCGGATACGTCGTAAAGGACACAGAGTCTGTGGTTGGGTTGTATACACAGATTATGCCCCATCTTGTGGCTATAATAAAGAATCCTGTCATTATCACCACAAATGCTGTCAGGATGATGATTGCAATGCTTTTGGTTTTCATTATCGTCTTTGACCTGAGAGGGCTGACGACGCAGAAACATCTCTCACAGGCGATCACCATCGTCACGAAAGTGGACGTCCACGCAAAGCCATACAAACCTATGAGATAGTTCTCCAGCATAAACTTTGAAACTGCTCCACGACGCTCACCTTTAACAACCTCCGAGTAAATGCGATCCGAATAGAGCAAGAAACAGAACGTCATGTACAACAGGTCCACCAGTGACTGGACGAACAGACAAAAGTTAATTCTCTCTTTTATTCCCTGCTTGTAGAGGGCGATCACGCTGATGATGTTGGTGGGCGCGCTGATGAAGAAGAGGCTGTAGAGGCAGACTGTGATCACTATGTCGTAAATTCTCTCCACCTCTTGGCTCAAGAGATTATCGGGGTTATCCCAGGGAATGAAATCCAAGGCAGGCAATCGAAGCAAGACACACCCATCTGGAACCGAAATACTGCTGTTTGTGTCAGTCGTGTCACTTTGTGACGTCCATGTGGACATTTCGGGCAATCCTGCAGAGCTCAATTTCACCATGTCTATGAGGCGTCTCGTCTCTCGCTAAAAGGAGCTTAAAACCGATGTAAAACGGCCTTTAACTCTTTGCGTTTGTAGGTTTTGCGTTTTCAAACAAGAGAACGATTTTAACAATCTGCAGGATAGTGCTTGTAATTCGGTTGAATATAGCACAAAGAGACATTTACACAACACACAAGACGGGGCAATGACAAAAAGGCCGGCACTATTATTTGGCCCCAGCCGGGATTCGAACTCACGAACCGAGCTTTGAAAGACCAACGCGAAGAGGTACTGCTCATCCTCTGAATGTTCCCAAATCCAATAAAAAATATCTCCCTTACTAACAATGCAACATTAAACAAAAACACCAACTAAGACGTGATCTCCCGAAAATAACACGCTTCGGGCAAAGCTACCGAGGCTTCGTCTATTCCTGTGCATCGCACTCGCTAGTGAATCATACAATCATTCTTCGACAAAAATGATTCTAGAGCACATGTTTCGGCTTGTCTTTTCTATATCCAGGAATGGAGACAAAAAAAGGAGAAAGATTGCATGCGCTGTTTTTTTTATATTATTATTCAATGACAAGGCTTTTGCAGACAATGGGGTGTATGTACACATTACAAGTGCAAAACGTGTTCGAATATGTCCTGAAAATGTTTTCCGAATCATTTTCCTCTGGTCGGCCAATGAGAGATGGGGCTTCCGTAGTGTTGTCTTTTATGTCGAAACCTGCGTGCGTCCGTGCGTTCGTGAGAGAGAGAGAGACAGACAGAGAGTGAGTAAGCGAATGAGAGACTGTGACTTTGACTCTGATGCTTTGCTTAACGACGATTGAAGATGTTGATTACAATAATCATTATTAGAACTTGCCATTGAACACTAAACTACGAGCCACTTACAAAATAATGATAGTACAAAATGCACAAGAGAATTAAACACAAGGGAAAAAAAAAAGAAAAAACACAACAGACAACAAAGTAATACAAGGCTAAGAGATACGAAAACAGCCAAGCTAGGAGACACGGGTGGGTGGGGTGGGTGTTTGGGAGTTTAACGTCCTTTTCCACCACGTATGGGTGATATCAAAGACGCGGCCACGAGAAAAGGCCAGCACAAATATTTGGCCCCAGCCGAGATTCCAACTTACGACCTGAGCCATGAGACACACAATAGATTAAAAACTACAAACCACAACAGCAAACAAGAGAGAGAGAGAGAGAGAGAGTTAGTGGGTAGTTAGTTAGTTAGGGCTTAACGCCACGCAAGAGAGAGAGAGAGAGGGTGGGCGGGTGTTTGGGGGTTTAACGTCCTTTTCCACCACATACGGGTGATATCAAAGACGGGGCAACGATGAAAAAGCCAGCACACATATTTGGCCCCAGCCGGGATACTAACTCACGACCCGAGCATTAGAAGTCCAACGCTCTACCATTCGGCCACCCCGGCTCCCGTGAGAGAGAGAGAGAGAGAGGTCGGGTAACGGGAGAGCAGAACTTTATGACAGCCAGCTTAAGCGTTCGTCGGTTCCATTCCTCGGCTGCTCTCGTCCTTGTTAACCTTTTCACTGCCTCTGCCAAATATCGCCTTCACCGTCTCCTTATATTTAGACCCCATAGTGTAATATATAAAGAAATTAACGGAAGCGTTTATGTAAGACAAAAGTTCCGAAATGCTGGACATGAAATTGAAAGAGTTATAATAACGACCGCTCAAACTAAACTCCGGTACAACAGCTGTAAGCGTACGAAATCCGAGAGAAGGGGTGTTACAGAAAATGAACAACACAGAAGCTCCAATCAGCATTTGCGTCAGAGCAATCTCCCGCGTCGCGATAAACACTAGATGTACTCTCGCGCCATGACGTCATTCTCTTTAGTTTTACCAGAGTTATGACTGTAGTCACGATGACAATTAAGTCAAAAGTAGCAGGGAGGATGAGACCATACACAAGGCCGTCCAGTACATCAATAATATGTCTGTTTTGAAGGTAGAACTCTCGAGGATAGGTCATAAGCGATGTAGTGTTTTGGGTTGGGTCAAAAACACACGATATTCCCCATCTTGATCCGACTACAAAGAATCCTGCCATGATGACAACGAACGCCGTTAGGATGATAACTGCCATGGTTCTTGTTTTCAAAACCCTCTGAGCTCCGAAAGGAAAAACCACACAGAAGCATCTCTCACAGGCGATCACCATCGTCAGAAAAGAAGACCACCATATAAAACCGTAAAGCCCGACGAGGTAGTTGTCCAAAACGAACAGTGACATCATCCCTCTACGCTCGCCTTTAGCAATCTCAAGATACAATCGATCCGAGTAGAAAACAAAATTAAAAACCATGTATGAGAGGTCAGCGAACGACTGACAAAACATACAAAAGTTGATTCTTTCTTTGATACCTTGTTTGTAGAAGGCGATCATGCTGATGATGTTGGTCGGAGCGCTGATGAGGAAGAGGATGTAAAGGAACACTACAGTCACCGTGTCGAAGGCTCTCTCTACCTCTTGGCTGATCAGGTTTTCGGGGTTATCCCAAGGAACGAAGTCTGAAACGGTCAAACGAAGAACAACACACCCATCCGGCACCCGGAAGTTACTGGCTTCAGTATCATTGGTTTCACTATCTACATTCCGAGTTGAATCAACAAGCACAGGCACTGTGTTTAATTCGGGCATTGTAGTTCGATAGTATGATATCCACTTTTTTGCAGGCGTGCCGGCAGTTAGTTAGTTAGTTAGTTAGGGCTTAACGCCGAGCAAGCGTGCCGGCAGACGAGGTTTCACGCTTACAGATGGTTCAGAACAACGTGATGCGTCTTGTTTTGAGAAAACATAAGAGAGACCACGTAACACCTCTGTTGAAGCAACTCCACTGGCCACCCGTGAAATTCCGCTGCCAGTTTAAAATTGGGACGTTCGCCTACCAATTTTTCGAGGGGGCTTCTCGTCCACGTATGTCTGCTTCACTTTCTGTTTACAACCTGTCTCGCACGTTTCCCTCCGCCGCTGAAAAGCGTCTTAAAATTCTAAAAAGAAACATAAAATTTGTTGGAGAGCGGTCCTCCAGATTTTCGGCCCCATACGCCTGGAACTCTCTACGTAATCTCCCAGTACTGTCCCAGTTCAAATCAAACCTTTAGACTCACCTTTTCTCGTCAGGCCTTTGGAATCTAATCCTTCAGTTCTTCTTGCTGCAGGTTTGAGTACGGATATTTTTATCAATAAGAGCTTGTTTGAGAGGGAGGGTGTTTGTGCTATATATCCTGTTCTGAAAGGATCGAGAAAACTTGATAGATCCGAGTTTTAAGCTGGAATTTAAATAGGCCAGGAAGAATCCATTCCTTACGAAAGAATCAGTCAAAAACCACCTTCTTATCCTGATAAGAAAGCAAAAAAAAAAATCCAATTATGGACAGAATTCAATAATCCAATTACGGATTTTTTTTTTACTGTATTAAAACTACGTCAATTAACATATCTTCAAAGTTTTGTTGAGTGGTTTTTTGTTTGTTTTGTTTTGTTTTGTTTTGTTTTACACTGCTGTCCGATATCGCTGTACGAATTAGTGCACGCAAGCACACACACACACACACACACACACACACACACGCTCGTTTTTGTTAGGTATCTGTCACTGTTTCTATTTCCGTAGATACTATAGCTGCGCAAAGTCAGTTTCGCATTCGGTTTTTTATCTACACGCACGCACGTACGCGCGCGCTCGTTTTTGTTAGGTATCTGTCACTGTTTCTATTTTCGTAGATGCTATAGCTGCGCAAAGCCACACACACACACACACACACACACACACACACACACACACACACACACACACACACACACACACACACACACACACACACACAGACTGTTGGTTGTCAGTTATCTGTCACTTTTTTATTTCCTATGTGTTTCTTGCACTGACAGTTTCACGTTCACTTTTATGCCCCCCCCCCCCCCCCACGCACGCACACACACACACACACACACACACACACACACACACACACACACACACACACACACACTATCTATTATCTGTTACCGGTTTCATTTCCTCAGATTTTATATTTCTGCAGAACCCTGTGCCTGCATGCTATATTCGACAGATCTGGTTCAGGTGTTTGCGACGGAGAGAAGACAAATATTGTCGACTGCTGAAGTTGAACGAGATGTGTATGGACAGGATAGTGAAGAGAAGCCTGAGGAAAGTTTGGATGTTTTTGGAGATAGTTTTAATTACGAAAGAAGTGGATCAAAACGTGTCTAACGGTGACTACAGTGTTAAAAGTGATCCGATCAGATCTAGGGCAGCTAAATTTAAAGACTACATATCCGCTAAGACATCGGACCCGTTTTTCTTCCGGGTCGGACTAAAGGTAGATAGCATTGCGGATATGATTATAGTCTTCGGTCAAATGTCCGGAGCTAGAGGCACACGGATAGCAAACAGAGGAAGGTACGGCCGTACTCGTGTTTAATTCATTCTACCCGGGCTACGGCTACAGTCGGAACAGTTTGTTTACATTTTACCTCCCTTTCTGACATGTCTGCCGTCAGGTTTCCTTGGTTTCTCGCGGAAAGTGATATCAAAATAAAGTACAACATCTAAGCAACAATGATGCACTTTTACCACCAGCTGTCAGTGTTATCAACGGGGCTGCAAGGAAAGAGCAGGAACGCAGGAATGATTGTTGTTGTTGTTTTCTTTTGGTGTTTTGGTGGTTTTTGTCGTTGTTTTTGTTTGTTTGGTTGGTTTTGGGGTTTTTTTTGTGTTTTGTTTGTTTGTTTGTTTGTTTGGTTGGTTTGGTTGTTTCTTTCTTTTTATATTTTGTTTTGTTTGTTTTTGTTTGTTTCGTTTTGTTTTTGCTTTGTTTTGTTGTTGTTGTTGTTTTTTTTTGGGGGGGGGTTGTTGTTGTTGTTTTTTGTTTGTTTGTTGTTGTTGTTTGTTTTTTGTTTTTGCTTTTTGGTGGGGGGGGGGGGTGATAATGCACTTTTGCCACCAGCTGTCAGTGGTATCAAAGGCGCCGCAAGGAAAAAACAGGAACGCACAAGTTTTGAACTCCCAGTCGAAAATCGGAAGCACGACCTGAGCATTGTCAGTCCAACTCCAACGCTCTACTATCCCGATAGTACCAAAGACTTCCGTTTACACGACTGCAGAACAATGCTGTCGAGGTATTGGTAATTTTCTTTTCCTCCTTACGCCTCCTGCGTCATTTCTGCTGTTGCTGCCGCTTTCGGATCACGACGTAGGTGAAAGACGACAGTGTTGGCCGAGAAGTATGACACTTCTCTCTCCCAGCATGAAGCGCCTTACGCCATACATCTACCTAATTTTCATGGCCTCGTTTTGAAATCTGGCAAGAGGAACATACCACGGTGGCGCAGGGAAAACACCACGGGGTCGTTTCATATATGCATTTCTACTCTCTGCTACAGCTGTACACACCCTCCAGACAACTCAGATCCTCCGCTGACACCCGCACCCTTCGCATTCCACAGGTAAAGCCGAAAACACTAGGTCAGCGAGCATTGTTCTACCACGGTCCAGTCATTTGGAACTGCCTGCCTTCCCATGTTCGCCATGCTGAGTCGGTGGACTCTTTTATAACCTAAAAAAAAAAATTGTTCGATGGCTGACAGGAAGTCCGCCGCTCGTTTGAGTTCATCGACGGTTCCGCAGAGCATGGTACCCATGTCGGTGTCGGGTGGCCAAAAGGATCGGCGAAGCATTTTTAGATGTGAGTAGAGTTAGAGAATGTGAGCATTTTTTGCTCTTTTTTTTACCTTTTTTTAAAATTTGGTCCAGCATTACTTTTGTTGCGGGTTAAACGTCATACGTCGTCGGTTTTTTCGAATTTTAATGTCACCTGTTGCAGGTTTCTAGTGCCATGGTTGAAGCTGTGCGCGCGCGCGCGCGCGCGCGCGCGCGTGTGTGTGTGTGTGTGTGTGTGTGTGCGTGCGTGCGTGCGTGCGTGCGTGCGTGCCAGCGTGCGTGCCAGCGTACGTGCGTGCGTGTGTTGGCAGGGAAGAAAGCGGCCTGCCGAATCTAAACACTGACCCTGCTTCACGGTGCTTCCTCCACCCTTCCACGTCGTTTGAATCAGATAGCAATGTACTTGTGGTGTACGTATAAGCAAAACCTACTTTGTCTCGTGTTGGCACTGTGAGCAGGAATTAGACACTGAGCTGTGTTCCTGAAACTTTACATAACTGCATGGTCTCACCAGAAAAGTTCTTATTTCAAAGGGCGAGATGAAAATTCAATAGTTTTTTCGATTGGTGTGTTTACCGAGTACTGTAAATGTTTTGTCTGAAATGAAATGAGACTTAATACTTTCTTGCAGTTGCTTCCCTTGAGTCCAACTGTTGTGGTGGGGTAGTGCTGTTCTGTGAGTGTTGTTGTTGTTGTAGCTGTTGTTGTTGTTGTTTGTTTTTGTCTTTGTTTTCGCTGTTGTTTTGGCTTGGTTTGCTTTAGTTTGATGTATGTATCGTATATGTATGTAATTGTACCCCTGTATATGTTCATATGTACACACACACACACACACACACACACACACACACACACACACACACACACACACACACACAAAGATAAATTTAAAAACCTAACATACACACAAAAAGACCTAGTTACTAGGAGCAAAGAAAAGAAGAAATGAAAGCAAACTTAGGTAAAATGCGCTTGTCGGTATTAGGCAGTTCTATCTCGAGTGTTGTGTTTATAATTACGTTCTCATACAATAAAAGTTAAATTGAACCCAGTCGAGAAACAATATCAAGTTAACAAGCGATCTTTGCGAGAGGCCTCAGTGCAAATATCCGTGGAATCTCGACACAAACATGCAACATGTCCACACCAAGCAGATTTATTTTTTTTCATAATCGGAGACTTCTGTATTTCAATTTATTGCCTGTTGTTTATTTCAAGACGACGCGTTTAAGCTCAGTAAGACATTGGTAATAAACTTCCACTGTTTAGACGTGTAAAGCCAACAAATATGTACAGCTTCTTTCACTGAAGTGTTTCTTACCTAACGTCACAAAATTAATGCCGCATTGTGAGTGCGAGTTGAGATGTGTAGGTGGCCGAGGGACGGGTGGGTGGGTGGGTGTTTGAGAGTTTATCATCCTTTTCCACCACGTAAGGGTGATATCAAAGAGGAGCAACGAGAAAAAGGCAAGCACAATATTTGGCCCCAGTCGGGATTCGAACTCACGACCCGAGCATTGAAAGCCCAGCGCTCTACCATTCGGCCATCCCGGCTCCCCGGCCGAGGGACGGACAGGTATAAGGGATACACTAATAACTACTAGAACACATCACTGTGTTCTGTTCTACAGGATCTTAATCGTATACGAACAAACTGTCACACAAACCAGAACACAGTCTGAGTCGGGGCGGTATTCATGTTATAAAGGTCTGCAATCTCAGCGAAAAGCCGCAAACATTGCGTTTTTTGAAACTGCGACTCCTTCAACTGTATGTAATCCAGGCAACTCTGTCACAGTTGCAGAGTTTTAAGCGCTTCGGGGACCCTTATAAAACCAGAGCACGAGTTTGCCGTGACATTTTATGGCTTTTGGTCAGTGAGCGAGACACATTGCTACAGTGTCTAGCGGATGTTGAGTGCTGCACGATCTTTCTCGCTCCGTGTCAAAATGCAAACTGAGCTGTGAAATCAAGCTGCCCTTGGCTTGTATTGGGGTTTCAGAGACGCTGAAAAATCTGTAACTATGACCAAGTTGACTGTGCTTGCACGGTCGACTCTGTAAAAAATTTTCACACTTCGGAAAGCTTTTTGTTGGGAGCTGAGATCTTTAAGTAACATCATCCGTGTTTCTCGTAACACTGCTTTGCCAAAACATGCTGTTAACTAACTCTTTGTATTTAGACCCTACACTGCAGTAAGGAGACAGGAAAATGAATAATTGACATTGCCAAACAACTCTGTTACACTTACAATAAAAGTAAAAATGTTGTAATAGCTACCGTTCAAACCTGTGTCTGGGACGAAAAGAACACAACACCAGGAGCGCTGCACATGATGAATACAGCAGACGTGCCAGTGAACACCCTCGATAAAGCCACGTCACGTGTTGACATCGCAGCCGATGAGATCCTCTCATTCGCGTCATTCGCTTGAGTTTCACCGCGGTCAGCTAAAGTTACTCTGGGAAGAGTTGACCAACAGTAAAAGCACAAAAAAGACGCACATCTGTACCAAACTCTTTTCTTTTTTTTAAAAGCCTCACAGCTACCAGTAAAAGCGATAAGACTCTCCACCACCTTTTTGTTGACTATGCATAGCTTCCAAGGTCCTTTTCATCAACAGGGTGGGGTGGGTGGTTGGGAGTTTTACGTCCTTTTCCACCACGTACGGGTGATGTCAAAGACGAGGCAACAAGAAAAAGGCCAGCACAAATATGTGACCCCAGCCGTGAATCGAACTCACGACCCGAGCACTGGGAGTCCAACGCTCTACCATTCGGATTCGGTTATCTCCCCCCCCCCCCCCCCCCCCCCCCCCCACTTCAACAGACCGTTTTCTGCAAAAAGTACAGCTCAGTTCAGTTTGGAGACATGCAGTCTTGCGGAAAAGCCTCACAGCTACCAGCAACAGACTATAATAATAATAATAATGAGTATTGTATAGGCACTTTACCCAATTTCGTGAATTGCCTCAAAGCGCCGCGAACTGAACCCAACACGCACGCTCACGTGAATCACACGCATTCTCTCACACACACTGGACATAAACACATTAGTCACGTGGTGCGAAGGGTCAGCTGAGCTATTCAAATTTCGGAATTTAGAATTGCATTTATTTTCAGATTTGGTGGGCTGAACATTTCCAAAGCAGAGGGGGAGGAAGCCAGAGTACCCGGAGAGAACCCCCGACGATCGGCCCGAATGAGCAGTGCCACATACGAGAAGGAAAAATCCTTTGCCCTGAGTGTGACTCGAACCCCCCACCTCTCGCACTGGTGACAAGTCTCTTAACCACTAGACCACCGATCGACTATAAGACTCCCCACAAGCTTTTTGTTGACTGTGCCTAGCTCCCACAGTCCTTTTCTTGTCCACTTCAACAGACCCTTTCCGCAAAGTACAGCTCAGTTCAGTTTGGAGACACGCAGTCTTCCGCAAAAGTGAGACCCGGCAAACGTGAAGGTCAGGCATCGTTGCTTACTCATAAAAGTATCCTACGCTTCAGTTTTGCTAATATTTATACTTTGGGTGACATCAGGGATGCTCTTAGTCTCACTGGATCTTCCAAACATCCTCCGTACTGTTTCTTTGTATTTGGAACCCATAGAATAGTAGATAAAGAAATTGACTGAGGAATTGATATAGGTGAACAGTTCATTTACACTGGACATGAAGTTGAAAGTGTTAGAGTACCTGCCACCAATACTGAAGTCCGGTACAAAGAGAATCATAATGCGTGTCACCACGTGAGAAACACTGCACACCAGGAACAAAATGGACGTGCCAATCAGCATTCGCGTTAGAGCGATCTCGCGCGTTGAGGCGTTAGCAGAAGATGTCTTTTCGCGCCATGAGGTGATATTGGTGATTTTCACAACGGTGACGACAGTAGTCACAGTAACAACTAAAACATAAATACAGGGAAGGATCAACCCATAAAATCCGTCAAGGTAATCGACAAGTTCTTTGTGTTGGATGTACCACTCACGAGGGTAAACTTCGTACGACGTTGCTTGCGTCAATGGATTGAAAAGGCAGGCGATGCTCCATCTTACCCCGACCACGAAAAAACCGCCAACTAGAATCACAAACGCCGCAACGATTATCACCGCCATTGTCCTAGTTCTCAAGATTCTCTGCGACCTGAAAGGGCTGACCACACAGAAACACCTCTCACTCGCGATGATCATTGCCATGAATCCAGACGCCCAAGAAAAGCCGTACAGGCCTACAAGGTAGTTGTTCAGCATTATCTCAGCCATAACAACGCGACGCGATCCATTCTTTATCTCGAAATAAAGCCGGTCAGCATAGAGCAGGAAGTTGAAGGTCATGTACACAAGATCGGCAAAGGACTGAGCGAACAGACACAGGTTAATTCTCTCTTTGATTCCCTGCTTGTAGAAGGCGATCATGCTGATGATGTTGGTGGGAGCGCTGACGAGGAAGAGAACGTAGAGAAAACCAGCAGCCACAATCACGTCAAACAGCTTCTCGGTCCTGTAACTCATCAGGTTGTCAGGGTTGTCCCAGGGAATGAACTCAAAAGCACGCAGCTGAAGAGTTATACAACCCTCAGGAGCAGATACATTGCTCCGGTTTCCGAGATGGTCGTCTTCAATCCAGCTAGTTATTTCAGTGATCTCAGTGGTGCCCTCTGTCGACATTTTCCCTTTTTCTCTGACTGTCAGCGACTTTTAAAAACTTTCCAGCACCTTGTTTCCAAAATGTGGTATGCGTTTCACTCTTCCTAAGGCTGGCTTTTGTACTGCCTGTATATTGATCAATGTACGTATCATCCACTTCTGTGTTTGATCAAATTTGAACCAAGTCTACGGCAGGTCCTATTATCTCCTCAAAACGTTACTGAACAGGATAATTGTTAGGGGATGATGGGGGGAACGGCGTAAATTTTCGACGTGAAAAAATTACAAAATAAATATAAAAGCAATACTTCAGAGGTAAAATCAATGCAGAGCTACTTCCGAATTTTACCCGGCCAACCATCAGTCGGATTACAAATAAAACATATCAACGTAAAATGTAATATTTAAAAAATAATAATTCAGAACACAAAAATTCAATAATAACTTGGCATCAATGGAGGATCCTGTAATGGGGCAGTAACTGAAAGGTGAAGGTATTGAAGGGGGTTGGTATGCGGTTGCGTTTTACGCAAGATCTCCCAGCTAATTTCCGCGGGTTTTCCTGATATCTAATTACTGGTGCCTCCCAGCTAGAAAATCCTGCATCCGCATTTACTTTTCTCGATGAAACTTTTGCGCTTGTTCCATGGAGAGAAATGACAGTACACAAATATTTCTCTCTCTCTCTTTTTTTTTTTTTTTTTTTTGGGGGGGGGGGGGGTTAGAGCTGTGCAAACAGTAATAGAAGTGTATCTGTATTTTGTTTTGGGAGCTATGAAAATACATTTGTCTCTGTTTTGTAAGAGATTTGCAAACAGTAACAGAAGTGAATCTGCAGTGCGTATATCGAACTGATCTGCACTTAAATTTGAATGCCGATGCTCCACGAGTTTTTTCCCGGAATACTGTAACTGTTCTCCGCGGCCGGTATTTTGTTCTAATTCCTTTGTTAACATAGTTTCTGTATTGCTTCGTACTCACTTCATGCAGCACAGATAATTATTTCACAATAAAAAAAATGGGCAATTTACCTCAAACGGATCAAGTACTTTATTTTATTTTTGAAAGGTCTTAGGGACAATATCCTTGTACAGTTCAAGCAGTTTGTAAGATTTCATTAATTCTAAATTTTAATGTTCACCTGATACGTGTGAGTGTGGAATTTGTATTTGGAGCAGCGATAGTGCATCAAATGATTATGTCTCATTTCAAACGGGAAAACAGTATTGATCCTGTGCATAGTTTTTGTCCATTGATTAAAAAATACCCACCTTAAAGGTCGTTGGAAGGGGGGTCGGGGTGGGAACTGGGGGAAAGGGTCATGTCCTTTACCACCATCCATCGGAGGTACCAGCGGAGCGGAAAAACACGCACAAATTGTGGGCTCATTGTCGGCAGTCGAAACCCCATGCATTGACAGTCCAACGCTTGCACGACGGCAGCACAATGCTGTCGAGGTATTGTTAGCATTCTCCTTTACTGATACAATAGACTACCAGAACACTGCGCTGGGCCTTTCTGTACATTTATTTATTTTATTAACCTGTGGATATCTGCGTGTTGAGGGTGATCTGTGTTTGATAACATTTAAAACTGTTTATTTATCTGTTTGTATTATTGACCCCTCCCCCCCCCCCAACCTCCCTACCCCTTCCTTTTTACCACAAGATAGTCTTTGTTATTTGCGCGACTCAACTACCCCTGCCCAGCAGCAAGATGGTCTCTGTTGTTTGCGCGCCTCCCCACCCCCTTCCCCCCTATTCCCTCATTTGTAAAGCGCTTTCCTCCCAAAGGATAAGCGCCGCGAAAATTGTCGTCATTATTATTATTATCATCATTATTATTATTCGGCACCATCGTTATGTTTTGCTATTGC
Source organism: Batillaria attramentaria (assembly GCA_018292915.2). Lineage (NCBI taxonomy): Eukaryota > Metazoa > Mollusca > Gastropoda > Batillariidae > Batillaria > Batillaria attramentaria. Next base: position 867,845 of record JACVVK020000111.1, on the reverse strand, counting down.
TGCCCCTTTCCGCTGGCGAAATGATTTTAAAATGAGGGCGTGTTGCCCACTATGCACACCATTACAGTTTCAATCAGTATTACGTCGTCATGCCACCTTTGCAGACAAAGACCACCAATCGCATTTGCCACGCACTCGTCACCAAACAAAATACTGCTCCTGTCATACGTGATGGCATGTACTTCACAAAAGGGGGGACCGGTCTCCCGGCCACATTTGAGAAACCTGAAAAACTGGTGGTGGTGGTGGGGGGGGGGGCAGTTTTAGCAGCATTAAGACTGTTCTTCATTTTCGGGTCCTTAGACAACTAGTGCAACTTCTGTGAAAGTTTCAAGGCCTAATGTAGCTTATAAACATGTTAATATCGAGCATATCATACAACCACGCTGTATCGGCATGATGTCCATGTCACGCTTTACCAGCTGTTTTCTCAAAATGGCCGCCTTTCAACGCCAAGTTTTCCAGAACACATAATATTATGATGTAGATCTCAGGCGTACACCATGCTACAGAAATAATTTTAAGCCTAACTTTTGTGCACTTTTCAGTGATGTCGATAACCCTGTTTTGTGAGGGTTCTATCACATGTATCCCGACATACAGACATTCCTTTACTGCTACGTCGGTTCTGTCACGACTTTCAGTGTCAGATTGTATTGTACTGTTCTTATGCCATGATTGAGGCTACGAGAATGTCTGGTTATCTCTCTCTCTCTCTCTCTCTCTGTGTGTGTGTGTGTGTGTGTGTGTGTGTGTGTGTGTGTGTGTGTGTGTGTGTGTGTGTGTGTGTGTGTGTGTGTGTGTGTTGGTAAGAAAGAACCGGAATGCTGAATGTATATATTTAAGTCCTTTCTGCAAACCTACAGATCTTTGAAATCATCAATATATTTCTGGTGTACGTACACAAAACCTACTTTAAACTCGTGTCGGGACTGTTTGTACAAATTAGACATCGAGCCGTGATCCTGAAACATTTTTAAAAATTACATGGTCTCACGTACCTAACCCCCCTTATATCAAAGGATAGATAAAATATAAATTGGTGTTGTTCGTTAAGCACTGTAGTTGCTTTGTCTAAAATCGAATAAATCTTAGATAAACTATCAAATAAATTACGATGCTTCAGCTCTGAGCTTTTCAAGACTGGGCTGTGCTATTACGAGTGTTGTGTTCTCACAATTATGTTCTCAAGCAAAATATGTAAGCCTGTGTAATTACAACGTAGTCGACAGTTGAAACCCATCAAATAATTTCAATGCAAAAGTTCACGGCGATATGTGCTAAGGGCTGGAGTGCAAATATCCGTTGAGTCTCGAAACAAACATCCACACACAACAGCAGATTAAACATTCAAGGAGTTTTTCTTGCGTATTTCAGATGTTGTCTGTTTGTTGTTTAAAAAAAAAAATGAAACGTCCAAGATCAATGCGAGTGTGAAACTATTTCCCACTTCATATAGCAGTAGAGAGAGAGAGAGACTCATACTAAGCCACATACCACGTACGAGTTCGTGCATCTCAAACGATACACTGACAGTTCATGCAGGCAGTCGGCTTTTTCAAAAATCTTCAAAATAACACAAACAAGGCTGTAAAGACGCACAGAAATTGTTAATTTCAGAAGTATAGTTTGTACATATAGTTTTCACAATGAGGTGCCTCCGATTACGGAAAATACACCACACGAGTTTGTTGATTTCGACCGTAAAACTGCGAGTTTTAACGAGCAGTTTAATGGTCGAAATCAACAAACGAGTGTGGTGTATTTTACGTAATCGGGGGCACCGAATTGGGAAAATTATTTATACCACGTCCCTACCTGCATTTCTTTGATTTGAAAGCTGACATCGCCAATCCAAATGCTTCACGCGACATCACTGACTGAGGTGCTTTACCTCGCTTTGTCCATAGGCTTTGAGAAGTCAGCTGGTCCGTTTCGAAGCCTCCGTCTTAGTAGAGAACTGGAACTAGGCTTACGCTTGTCACAAACACGACCGCTTGTTGATCAAACGCAGCAAAAGATCAACAATTCCACGTCAAGCGACTGGCAAAGCTCCTTTGTCCCCATTTCCGTACGAAGTCGAACTACGTCATGTCGTGACGTAAATTATTCTTTAGTCCCTTTTCGCGTCATATCGTGACGCAAATCCTTTCACCAGAACACACTGCTGGAACACTGCTAGGGGTAATACATGTAATACACTCTTTAGGTACAGCCATAAAATTCACGCGTAGTTATCATGGGTACAATGTTATACCACATGTGGTGAATTATGGATTTTATACCATGACTTGTAATAGTGGTAGAGTGGTATAAAAACCATGATACCAGTTCCAAGATTTCGATTTTCATTTAGCATACAATGGTTGCTTATCAAATCGTGCTCCTCTATGCACTCAAGGATGGCTGGTTTGGAACATAAAGTTGAGCCCTCATTTATTGTTGTTCTGACAGATTTGCAAGGTTGAACAATAAATTAAACAAAATATGCAGCTTCTTTCAGTTTTACTCAAATGTTTCTTACCTAACTTGACCAATACCACACTGACTGCAAGTGCATGTTGAGATGTGCCGGTGAACGAGTGACAATTACGGTATAAAAGGGATACATAGAAAAATAATACACGTCTGTGTCGTGTTCCATAGATATACTTATAGGCTAGGAAAATTGCTAAACAAGGTAGAACAAATTTGATCCTAACTTTTTATTACAGATTTCAGTAGATCACAGGCCCCTCATGCTGTGGTGGTATCCGTGAATTTTTTTCTCCGTCCGCGTCACCGTTAAAAACGACCGTTTATCTTGCCATTTTCACTATATGAGCCCTATAAATGGGCTTTTGAGGGTGTGCACAAAGTATGCGTGTTTGCGGGTACAGAAATGCGCAGAACTCCACTCTAAATACGGTTACTGTTAGACAAGACATGCATTGTTGACATACTGAAATTTTACCCCAATCAGAATGATGCTTCCTGGAAAACTGCGGCCATCAGTTTGGCCGTTGATTCAAAGGACCCTGTAAAACGGCAGTATCTGATGCTTGTGCACTTATCAGGTCACTGCAGGTGACAGGTATCGCGGAAAACATTTACGAACATGGAACAATTTAGTAAGGAAACGCTTCTTTGGTGTTGTGAAGTTCCCTTGTCACCGCATGTGCAGGTACGTATGAAATATGATATCCAAGTGTGCACGTTTTTCTGTATCGATATTTTGGGGGTGTACTTACTAAAGTAGTTGCTGCGTTGTGAGTAGTGAAGGGTTTTTTCTCAAAGAGCAGTGCACACTCAAGAATAGTATCCCAGTTGTGTGATATCAAAAGTTCATTGAAATCGCTTTTGTACTTTTGTCACAAACAGCCAACGAAAGTGCAACCTGTTTAATAATGGCTGCTAGTTCAGTACTAGCAAAGTGCAATGGAAATTATGTAGAGCACAACCTCAAGTCTATAGTAGTATGTGGCTGAATTCATTTCAAGTGTTATGAGGTATGTTAATCACACGGCAAACATGTTTACAAGGTCAAGGTCATCGGTTTGTCTGTTTACTCCTTGTTTCATCGCTGTGTTAGAAAAAGCAAAAGAACAAGCAGTCACAAGCACCAGGCAAAACAAAATTAGCACAAACGATGTTTCTATGAGAAGATTTCTTGTGGACAACTTTGGTGACCTTGACCTTGGGAGTAAAGGTCATAGAGACTGGGTGAAAATTTTGTAATCACAACTTTTGGCATAACATTTGCCTAATATGCATTGATAAGAATGCCTTTCTGGTGACCTCTAGTAAAGGTCAAGGTCACGCTTGAGTTATGAAGATTTTGCAGTCATATTTTTATTCTGAGGATGTTGTGAACTCACCAAACCACGGGGACAAAAGTTAGCAGCACCAAAATGCCTATTCTGAGCGATGAAGTAAAATGTTTTGGAGTAAACAGACAAACCAATGACCTTGACCTTGAAAACATGTTTGCCGTGTGATTAACATACCTCATAACACTTGAAATGAATTCAGACACTTACTACTGTAGACTTGATGTTGTGTTCTACATACTCTCTATCACATTTTGCCAGTAATGTATGCCAGTAATTTTCATTTGTAAATTTGTGAATGTCCCCAAAAAAAGGGCAAAATAACGGCATTTGTTCCCAAGGAAAAACACGTTGAAAATAAAAGAGATTTCACAGATTTGCTTTTGTGTCTATTGTTTTTTATTTGCATTTGTGTAATATTATTTTTCTGGAAGTTTCATATTAAGTTTGTCTAATTTCTGTACCTGTACCTCAAAACAGGAATTAATGAAAATGTCCGACATTTTCTGAGTGCGTTAGAATTTGAGGCAAAAAGATATACATGTAATAGTACTTTAGGGATGCTGGACCATTTCTCTAAAGCATGATGTGCGTCTGCAAATGATCTGTCAAGCGTAGCAGCTGCAGCAGCGTAATATGTCAGCCCGGTCCCCATCAGTAAGAGAATTGGCGTCTGTATGGAAAAAGGAAGACTTGATAACTGAGAGCTGCTACAGGCAAATCTGTTGTCATTTCGTTGGACCACCACAGGGTGTCTGGCCTAACATACCCAGTAGTCAAACTTGAAGTGTGTGCACAATACCTGCTGCAGCGGCGTCATTTGTAATCTTTGCTGTGTATAGTCAATTTTTGAACCCAACCACAATATGGATTCCCGTCATTACCCCTCACAGCCAAAGGGACATAGTGGATGGGCTAGTAACACGTAAGTGCCAAGCCTCTCCTCTAAAAGTTGGTCAATAACAAAAAACGCTGTGTACACTGTGGCCGTCATATCTGGCTACTTGGTAACCTACCCCCGTAGCAATTAATGCTCTGTTTAATTAGAAAAAGGTAATTTAAGTCACCTATTGCAAGCAGTGAAGAGTTCATGAAATTTGATGTGGGATGCACGTTTTCCTTCTCCTGGAATCACTCTACTTTTTCCAATATGTAAAACAATGACAAGTTAAAACTGGTGGCTGCTAGCAGCAAAATATAAACCTACCCCCCACGCAGCATGAAATGAAGGAAATGGATAAAATGGGTAAAAATAATGACCGCTGTAAAGAAGACGTGCTTGTTTAGATTCACGGATCTTTCTTCATACGACTAGTCATTGTCTTTTCCTCCAAGACAAATGTATAAAAGGAAATTGCATCAATTGTAGCAATCATGGCAGGCTCTTTGGTAAGCACCGCTTTCAGCCCATGTAGGGAACTGATAGCTTCAATTAACGGCCATCTATAAGCAATAATCTCTCATACAAGTTCTGGAAGATACTTCTGAAACACCGAGCATGTGCCCGAATATTTGCATCATATTATACTTGTTTTCGCGGATTCACCTTATCACAGCAACCAATCAAGTGTCTCTACTCCCATCATTACGCATATTCAGCAATTATTAAACAGGTTGCAATTTCGATGGCTGTTTGTGACAAAAGTACAAAAGCGATTTCAATGAACTTTTGATATGACACAGCTTGGATACTATTCTTGAGTGTGCACTGATCTTTGAGAAAAACCGTTCACTACTCACAACGCAGCAACTACTTTAGTAAGTACACCCCCAATATATCGCTACCGAAAAAAGTGCTCACTTGGATATCATATTTCATACGTACCTGCACATGCGGTGACAAGGGAACTTCACAACACCAAAGAAGCGTTTCCTGACTAAATTGTTCCATGTTCGTAAATGTTTTCCGCGATACATGTCACCTGCAGTGACCTGATAAGTGCACAAGCATCAAATACTGCCGTTTTACAGGGTCCTTTGAATCAACGGCCAAACTGACGGACGCAATTTTCCAGGAAGCATCATTCTGATTGGGGTAAAATTTCAGTATGTCAACAATGCATGTCTTGTCTAACAGTAACCGTATTTAGAGTGGAGTTCTGCGCATTTCTGTACCCGCAAACACGCATACTTTGTGCACACCCTCAAAAGCCCATTTATAGGGCTCATATAGTGAAAATGGCAAGATAAACGGTCGTTTTTAACGGTGACGCGGACGGAGAAAAAATTCACAGAGACCACCACAGCATTAGGGGCCTGTGCTCTACTGATTTCTGTAATAAAAAGTTAGGATCAAATTTGTTCTACCTTCCGCTATATAAAAAGCCTAATTAGACTAGCCTATTAGTGTACATCGCACATAATATATGAACGAAGTATCACACAAAACAAAATCACACACTGACTCGTCCCGTTTGCTCTATTACTTATTAGTTTGAGTCGGGATGCTGTCCATGCTCTTAATAACATCAGTTTTGTTTCTCATCACACCCCTTCTCCGAAACATGCTGTTAACTGTCTCCTTGTATTTTGAACCCACAAAATAGTAGATAAAGAAATTGATTGACGAATTGATATAGCCAAACAACTCTGTTACACTTACCATAAAAGTAAATGTGTTGTAGTAGCGACCGTTCAAACTTATGTCTGGGACAAAAAGAATCAGAGTTCGGAATACAACTCCAGGAGCGCTGCACACGATGAATAAAACGGATGTACCAATCAACATCCTAGTTAAAGCTACGTCACGTGCTGACATCGCAACAGAGGACGTCTGCTCGCGCCATGACGTCATTTGCTTCAATTTCACCACGGTCACGATCGTTGAAACACTGACTGCGAAGACGAACGTGACAGGAAGGGCAAGTCCGTACACAACACCGTCCAAAATATCTAAAGCCCGTTGGTTCTTTAGGTAGAAATCTCGAGGATAGATCTCGGGAGAAGTTGTCATTGTCTTTGGGTTGAAGACGCAAGCTATGCTCCACCTAGTTCCGACTACAAAGAACCCTCCCACTATTATGCAAAACGCCAGTCCGATAATGACAGCCATGGTTTTGGTTTTCAAGATAGCGTGCGACCGGAAAGGGCTGACCACACAGAAGCATCTCTCACACGCGATGACCATCGTCATGAATCCGGACGCCCAGCTGAATCCGTAGAAACCTGTCAGGTAGTTGTTCAAGATAAACTGAAATAGAGGTCCTCGACGGGCAGCCTTGGTAATCTCCAGATATATTCTGTCAACATAGAGGAGGAAGTTGATGGTCATGTACAGGAGGTCTGCAAGGGATTGAAAGAAGAGACACAGATTGATTCTCTCTTTGATTCCCTGCTTGTAGAAGGCGATCATATTGATGATGTTGGTGGGAGCACTTATGAGGAAAAGGATGTTGAGAAAAACCACAGCCACAATCATGTCGAACATTTGCTCCGTCTGCTGACTGATCAGGTTGTCCGGGTTATCCCAAGGAACAAAGTCCGAAACTTTCAAAACCACACATCCTTCGGGCACTGAAGCACTAACGTTTGTTTTTGTGGTAGTACTCATGTTGCTGTTGATATCTGTGGTTATGCTTTCACTGCTGGCTGTTGTTGCTGTTGTTGTTGTTGTTGTTGTTGTTTGAAAGCTGTACTGAACACTTTCTGCTTTCATGCTCGTACTGTACACCGAGGATAGCATTTCAGCTAACAATGTATCATCCTTCTTGAAGCAAACCTGTATACTTTTACAGACTATCCAGACAAGACCAGCAAAGTTTTCAGCTAGAAAATACTACACAAATTTGTTCACCACAAGGCCACGGGGAACAGCACACTCAGTACTGTTACTGTACTTGTATTCACAGTTTATCATCAAAGTGTAACCACTCTAAAACGTAAAGAAAAGATACTACTAGGCGTCTTTGCTTACAGTGAAATAAAAACAAATACAGCAAAATGAATGTCTGTTTCACGCGCCTTAACCTTCAGTGAAATCGCTCAGCTCCTGCGGATGTTCAGTTCCGGCGAATGTTCTGGTGGGGCCATTTATATACTCCCTCTCTCTGTTCACTGTCCCTCTACACTAAATAGGAGTAGGTCAGCAAATAATCGACACTAAAAGCTTCCATTGGCACCAGAGATATAATGAAATGTAAAGTCACAAAACCACTGCGGTGGAGAAAACCAACACAAAAATAAACTTATGTAAACATCTGAGTCAGTAAAGACCAATGCCGCTTTGTTTCAACAGAGATTTGCAAGTTGACATAGCACTTATACTACCCGGTGGCTCTAATGGCCACTCGTGGTTAAAATTTTAATAAAATGTTTGAGATGATTTCAGGTCCTCTGTTCCTTCCATTTTTCTTTGTGTTTGCTCCAGTTTGAAGAACACAGGATAAATACACGCCACGTTTCCTGTGAATTATCCCAGAAGTAAGCCAAGAATAGCTGACGTGTTACGAACATGCTACATCTCTCGCGCTCTACATACGTCGTACGTGGAATATGGTGCAGTAATACTCATAGCAAATAAAAGGAAGTGAGATAAGCAAACAAAACCGCAAATGTTACAAACTTGTATCTGTTGTTTTTTTCCTGGAGATATAGATCAAAGGCTTAAGGTTTGTATTTTGCAAATCACACAATACCATGGTGAACAAATCGTCTGCGCACGACGTACACAATAAAACCACATGTAACGAAATTATCAAATTAACACAATTATAAAAAAAAAAGGAACGATAGTATATCCATAACAAGTTTCAACTCTGGTCTTCTTTTTTTTATATCATTTATCGTGCTCATGTTGGCACAGTTTCGCGGGGGAGAGGGCGGGAGGGGGAGGGGGTGGGGTCAGTGATATTGTACACTAGCATAGCAATTGGCTACCACTGAAGATTATTTTCACAAAATAGGTCTGTTGTTTGATCATTTCAGTGTCGATGTGAATTGCTGCTTCTCAACAGACAACGGCCTCCTTTCGTAAAGATTGCTTATTTTGATTTTTTTTCTACATCTGTAGGCGTTCTGATTTTGAAGCTCCCCGGTTATTCTTAATTGTCGCGTTACGAGCTGCCAATTAACCGCTTCGCTGGTATTGCATCCGTGTTTAACCATTATCCCTGTTGGAAATACCAGAGGGATAGCAAGGGAAAACAGTTCCGGCTTCAGCGTTGAACAATGGGGTGGGGTGGATGAGAGAGGAGTACCGCTGTGTTGATTTCATGGAAGGCGCAGCTTTCCGGGAAATTGTAGAAATCTGCAATGTTGTTGTTGTTGTTGTCTTTTTGTTGTTGGTGGTGGTGGTTGTGTTTGGGTTTTTGTTTTTTTAGGGGGAAGGGGGGGGGGGTCCGGTTGTTTTGTTTTGTATTTGGTTCGGGGATTTTGTGTTTTGTGTTTGTTTGGTTGGTTGTTTTTTGTTGTTGTTGTTGTTGTTGTGTTGTATTGGGGTTCGTTTTTGTCCCGGGAGTGGCTTTTATTTCACTTCTACCTCAGGAACCATTGAATTCGTTTGATCGTCACTGTCGGCTACCCCTAGTCAATGTCTGGTGTCCCATCGATCATTTCCGACTTCAAACTTCAGTCCATCTGTCAACCGACGTCGGTCGACTCCTTTGCCGTTTGCCTGGGGTTGGGGTGATTTTTTTTAGTGTCTTGGCCATCAAAAAGGAAACTTGAATACTGGCCAGTCAGAGATTCCCTGTATTTCAAGTGACAGTGACGAAGTGTCGGTTGCTACCGCTCCCTTCTGTGAGAAAATTGCGGGAGATAAGGAGCTATACTTTCGCGCCGTTGTAAATGATGTTTTCCGGGTTTTCCTGCTGTGAGCTGCATTTCGGGAGGCTCTGCGCTGCAGGCTGGCAAATAAAGTGATGCGTCTTTGGTCAGACAGGTCTTCCCATGCCTTGCCTTTGTCTTTGTACACTGGCTTGATTGAGTCCAGCGAAATTAATGCAACATTTCAGCACAAGAACACGGAATGCTTTTCACGACAGCATTGTTAATACTTTCGTTCATCCCGAGGACAATCTTTCTTTGGTTCACCACTGATTATTTCTTGATAAAAGTCCGTTCATATTTTGTCGATGTCCAGTTCTTCTTTTGTGCTGCTCTCCGAAGCTGCGATGTCTCTAAATACAATGCAGACATCAGTGCAAAGTTCAAGCGACGTTTTCGTCTTTTATTCCTAGTAGCAAAATTTCAAATTTGAAATAATTGTTTCACTGGGATTCCGCCCTCCTCTAGATACGAATGTGATACCAGCGAAGCCTGCGTTTGTTACGTACACTCAGTAGATTTTACTGTTACAGCAACAATTTGGACACGTGCCTCTGACCAACCCTGCGTAGGCAGTAAATGCCATGTATATTGCTGGGAACTAAATCTCTCGTGTTATGTAACCAAGAGCCCCTCTTTAAGGGTCTTCCAGTGCAGTGCCAATCATCCTTTACTGTAGAGAGAAAATAATGGAGAATTTCGAACTGGACACAGGAAGGTTGATTGAGTGTCATGACGAAGTGGTCTGGCAGGAGAAAAGTAAGATAAACTTATTCTGCAGCGCTTCTGGTTTATCTCTTATAAATCGGTTTTTTCCCAATCCAGCGTTCCGTAAGAGACTGGCACAGAAATCAATCGTGTCCCTGCTATATCCTGCAGGGGGAGTCGCGCGGCTCAACTGGTTGACTGTCGGACTTGAGATCGGTAGGTCCAGATTCAAACCCAGCGGACGAAAGACGTTTTAAAACATTGAACTTAGCCGCGAAATAGTCTCTGTTGCTTGCGCGGCGTAAAGCCCTAAAAAACTAACTAAAACATTGAACACCACTCCACCCACCTCCGCTGTAATTTAAAATTTATATCAAGCGTATGATACTTACACAACCATCGAGAATGTTTGAGGGTTTGACAGTTAAAGGGTAAGGCCAAGTCTTACAAGCCAAGCCAACTTGTCTTTCCAATGTCGTTAAATGTTAGCACTGACACAGAGAATCCTTAAGTTTTCTCGCGTCGCCACAATTACCGCACAGGAACAGTTGATCGGCATTCTCAGACCCAAATTTCATTCTTTTTTTTACTGCAATCCGGCCATTCCATTGTTTCTGCATTTCATTTCCTTGCTCACTGCTCTGCTGGCTTTTTCATCGTTGCCCCGTCTTTGATATCACCCGTATGTGGTGGAAAAAGACGTTAACCCCCCCCACCCCCTCCTCTCCTTCTCATTCTTGACTGACGCACCCCTGTATGATATTTGCATTGTCTTCCATGTCACATGTCAATAACCTCTTCCAGAAAGTTATTCTCCGGTCTATAAACGTGACATCCATCAGTACACGGTCTGTCCCCGGGGAATCAACCTTAAGAGCCTGTCTACTTTCGTAACCGTGTCAATTGTACCACCGTGGTTCCGAAAGTGTCACTCATTACCTCGCGTGCGTCAGCGGACTCGACAATTTCATTGGACTCAAGCTTTTCCCTTAAACTTCTCCGGCAAAATTACACTCTTTTGGGTCCTACATCCCGTCCCGAAGAAAATTCGTGGAAGAAATCGCATGTCTGGGTGTAAAAGGTCGAATATTCCGTCTCGCCATTCAACACTATAGTTGGCGGTGATGTAGAACAGGGTCATTTTGAGACGCTGAGTCTCATTTTGCAGGGCGGCGGGGTGCATTCCGAACGGCGTCTCAATGAAACGGCTCGATGGGTAGAAGTCAAGCTATACTGGTCATGTTCGACCACTTTAACACATAACGCGCTCTGGGATGTCACGTTCTCTTTCCACCACATTTGGCATTTCATTATTTTTGTTCGTGTTGTTTCGGGAGCCGGGATAACCGAATGGTAGAGCGTTGGACTTTCAATGCTCGGGTCGCGAGTATGATTCCCGGCTGGGGCCAAATATTTGTACTGGCCTTTTTCTCGTTGCCCCGTCTTTGATAAGATAAGATAAGAAATTTATTCAATTTCCAAAAGTGGAACATTGCTTTGTGGTCTCATAAATCATAAAACATGCCAAACACTCACTCATATGGCCATACACACCCACTCCACCCACCCATATGTGGTGGTGGAAAGGACGTTAAATTCCCAAACACCCACCTGCCCACCCTTGCTCGTGTTGTATAAGTTGTAATTGTAATGCAATTTTTAGTGGTTTTCCAATACTCTATATCTGGTCTTGCTTGGGCAGGGGGAATAGTTTCCCGCTAAACTTACTTGGTACGAATAATAATAATAATAATAATTTGTACTTATACAGCGCAAAATTTTCACAGAGTGACTCAATGCGCGTACTCCCGCACTCATACCAACAAATATGCACACACACACACACACACACACACACACACACACACACACACACACACACACACACACACACACACACACACACACACACAGAGCAGCAGCAGCATCTGAATCAGGAGGAGGTAAGTGGGCTTAGTCGAAAGCCAGCCGGAACAGATGCGTTTTCAAGTCAGACTTGAAACGATCTATGTCCGACTGGTCTCTCAGGCCGGCAGGTTGTGCGTTCCAGAGTGACGGGGCAGCAAAGCTAAACGCGCGCTCGCCAAAAGTTTTGAGGTTTCGACGGGGAATAGAGAGTCAATAATTTCTGAAACCTAGAATGAAGCGCTGACCCAGACCAAGATGAGCGCGTGCGCACGTTGAATTCTCTTTTACAGAAGCAACCGGGGTTTCTTGAAGATATCCAAAACAGAAATTCCATGTAATAATTCATTTGGAGCTCGAAGTAATTAAAACATGGCGGGTTTCCTATCCCGGAGGCATGGCAACCCTTATGCCACATGATTCACAGGCTGGCCTGTTTTGCCATGTCTGCACTGAGATCTTATACACGAACGTAGGCGAGATTCAAGAAAGACAACTGCCTTCTTCTCATGAAAGACAACACCCATACCAGACTCTAGTCCTGGGTCCCCTCTCCTGTAATGTGGCGTCCCCGATCACTCATGGGTTGTCCGAACTAACCAGACTCGTGCTGCATCTCTCATGCAGCATCTGCCTGTGCAATACCTTTCAGAGTTTTTCGGATATTAATCTATTCTGTATTTATGTGTTCGTATATTTAAGTTTTTATGTTTAGGGCGTGCGTGAATGTGTGTACGCATCTGAGTGAGTGGGTGTTTGTGGGAACATAATAATTTATTCTTAATCAAAGGAGGAGCAGGCACTGTAATTTCCCTTTCATGGGGTCCAATAAAATATCTTATGTCTTATGTCTTATCCGCATGTCCGGAAATCTGAGACATAACTTGCGGGAACAAACCCTCGACCATTATATACGACCAACCGGCTGCAGAGTAAAAGCGTTGAAAGAAACAGTGGTCGCGCCTAAAATGGCGCAACAGAGTCATTGTGAACCACAACATTGGAACAGTCCCAGAGACGACGCTCGGAGACCTGATATATTCCGGAGCGCACGTGGGAGGTTATCTTGAGGTGAACTAACAGAACTCAGTCATATAGCGCACACAGAAACACACACCTACAAAAGGTGCAATATTGAAATCTTCCAAAGCCGATGGTTGTTATTGGTGATGGTGTTGTTGTTGTTGTTGTTGTTGTTGTTGTTGTTGTTGTTGTTGTTGTTGTTTTGTGTTTGTTTTGTTTTTGTTTTGTTTTGTTTTTTGTTCTTTTGTTTTGTTTTGTTGTTTTGTTTGTGTTTTTTGTTGTTTGTTTTGTTTTGATTTTTGTTTTGGTTTGAGTTTTTTTGGGGCGGGGGTGGTTTTTTGTTTTTGTTGTTGTTGTTGTTGTATGTTGTTTTTTGTGTTTTTTGGTTGTTGGTTTGATTTGGGGTTTTTTGGTTGTTTGTTTTGTTGTTTTTGTTTTGTGTGTGTGTGTGTGTGTTTTTTGTTGTTGTTGTTGTTTTGGGGGGGGGGGGGTTGGGGTTGGGGTTATTTCTGGTTTGGTTTTGGGTTTTTTTTTATCCTGATTAGCGGTACAAAAATGGCTTGGGCATCAGCTGCTATGGCTGCCTCAGAACTAGCTGAAGGTGGCAAGCTTGAACCATTGAGCGGAAGTCAGAACAACTCTGCCACCTCATTCCCGCCCTCGTTGAAGTGTGTCCTCGTTGGTATGCAAATGGAAGACGCGTGGCGGTTCAAACGAGTGCCGGTTATTGCAGTACTCGAGCTTGCTGACGTAAGTGAAGACGTTGAGAGGGTTCAAAATAGCAGACACTCTTCAGAGGTCGACATATGTCTGCTGCAAGATCTCTCTAGTATTTGAATGTAGCTCTCTCTCTCTCTCTCTCTCTCTCTCTCTCTCTCTCTCTCTCTCTCTCTCTCTCAATAAATTGCTTCTCTCTCTCTCTCTCTCTCTAAGTTCGTATCCCTGCTGGGGCCAAATATTTGTGCTGGCTTTTTCATCGTTGCCCCGTCTTTGATATCACCCGTATGTGGTGGAAAAGGACGTTAAACCCCCAAACACCCACCCACCCACGCTCTCTCTCTCTAACACGCGCACACACACACACACACACACACACACACACACACACACACACACACACACACACACACACACACACACACACACACACACAGGAATAAGTGAAAACCTGAACACTGACGCCCCTCATACACTACGGCCTGACATCAAAATATGGAGAAATATTTCATTTTGGTTTAAACTGCTCGAGATTCGAACCAGCGAGACATTCTGATCAGGCTGTGTAAATCTAAAACAGGAGATTACTTTTACAAATTATGCAATTATTATTATTATTATTATTGTTGTTGTTGTTGTTATTCCATGTACTAAAATTGGAAGCCAAATGAAAAACATTCTTGTTTTTTTCCCGCTTCTTTCTCTGCCCACCAAATCAACATCAGTATGTAGCCCACAAAACAAGATCTACGTGTTTGTATCAAATGGACTTTGGTACTTTTGAATTTTCTTGAGTCAGCTCCAAACTAGACGAACTCAGTGACGGATATCTTCCACACGATACATTTCATATATGTTCTATAAAAGGCATTCAGAAAGTACAATCAGCGAACATGCAATTTTCGGGGACTGAACTTCTCACAGGTCTTCCTCCCATATTTCTTCTAGTCCTAGCCACCGAGGCACCATCCCTGACAGCATATTACAACGCATCTTGCGCAAGTCTGGGAACGCTTCTTACTAGCCCGAAGTAAAGCTATTCATTTTTTTCCAGACATCTTCTAAACGATAACTTTCCCGTTCAGAAACAGTCTGCGAATATTCAATATTCGTGCAAGTAACTTCTGCAAAGTTCCCAGCATTTTGTGTGTGTGTGTGGGTGCGGGGGGGGGGGGGGGGGGGAGGGGAGTCAGTGTACCCGTCGAGGCATCATCTATAACAATGTCTTCCTATGATATATGGGATTTCATGTGAATACTAGTCCAGAATACCATTTCTCATACGTCCGATGTCATCAAAAGAATCGCGGTTTACACAGAGAAAAACTAATATGCAGGACCGAATTGAAACATTCATTTTCCTCCCGCGCAGACGTCCGACCATGAAACGAAGAGCAAACAGAAGCCAATGAGGTATGCCCGTATGTAGGTCAGCCTCTTTCTGGACTTCCGCAATAATGTCTGCCGCGACGGAAACACTCGACTGAGATGGTGATTTCTGCTCGTTCTATTGCTACGGTCTCGATTTTCCTGGAGTCTGTGAAAGACTCAGGAATGAGTTCACCCAGTTTTTTGAGTGCTGGTCCCTGAAAGCTTCACTGCGTCCCTCCTCGCGCCTTTTCGTTGGTGCATGCATGTCTGTGTTTTTGGTTTTGTTAGTCTCCCAGCCAGTGAATTAGGGACTCTCGGTCATTTTTAGGTGGCGTCTGTGATAGGACACAATTGACGCTGAATAACGCTCCATGAAAATATACACTTTACCCCTACAAGCTACAGTGTGTGCGTGTCTCAGTGGAAAATGTCTGGCAACGCTAAAACTGCGAGGTGAGGATCGCCATGCGCCATAGGGGATCCCATTCTAACCAGTCAAGCTCAGCTAGTAAACATCATCGTACAGCTGCCATTTTTCTTACATTAGCCTGACGTTTTCCTGTGCTTAGCCACCACGCAAAACATGTAACCACCAAAAAGTTTGTTCGCTTGGAACCCAGGATCAGTGTGACTTCCCCGATCACTCATGGGTTACCCGAACTAAGCTCCAAAGAGCTGAAAGTTCTTGTCAGTTGTGCATTTAAAAAAGTGTAATTTTCGAGCACAACATAGCCGTGTTCTGGAGGGTAATATTTTGTACATTGCAGTTACTTCCATTCAGATTCAAAACACACACAAAGCTCGTAGGACATGGCGCGTTCGGAGATGCAGATCTCACCGGGAACGATACTCGAGTCAAACAGAAAATGCCAAGAAAGGAATTACAACTCCCAAAGCATAGATCTACGGTTGCTCCTTGCTGTGGGTGCAAGAGGTTAAGTGTACAGAGAGGACCCCCTCCCGCGCTTTCTTCCAGTTCCCCTGCGGCAATCAATCCCCCGATTCGAGAACCAGGAAGCCAGGGGACAGAAGCGGGCGGGTGACCTCCGGGTAGTCGTTCGTTTTATGGCGTTTGAACACAACCGTGAGCAGGCACCAGGAAATGGAATGGCTGCCTCTTGGCGGTTTCTCTGCCAGGACTGTGTGCCGGCTGGAAGGTCTAGTGACTGCTTCAGTAACCAATCGTGTATAGGTACCTGCGTGTTCTTTGTGATTCTCGAGAGGAGCGGATGGAATAGTTGTCACTCTTGGTGTGTGTGTGTGTGTGTGTGTGTGTGTGTGAGAGAGAGAGAGAGAGAGAGAGAGAGAGAGATGGGGGGGGGGGGGCGTTTGGCGTTTGATGTTTAAAAGTAAGGTGTTTTGTTGTTGTTGGTTGTTTGCTAGTTGGTTGGTTTCGTTTTTCTGTTTTCTTTTTTCGGAATGCTTCACACACACACACACACACACACACACACACACACACACACACACACACACACACACACACACACACACACATCCTTCATAGGGGAGGGCGTCACTAAGTTCACAGAAAGAAATAAAATCCAGGAACAAGAAAAACTACATGAAATCATGAAAAGAGAATTAGATTTCGACTAAAGTTGATGGATAAAACAACAAGGACCTCATTCATTCTCGTTATCAGCCTTTGTATTGACAAACCCTGTCAATGCGGGTCGATACTCTATCACCGAGGGAGCAAGGAGCAACAGGATCGCAGCAGCTTTAGCCCCGAAATCTCTTCCTCGATAGATGGCTAACCAAGACCCTGGGACTCTCCCAAACTCTCGCCGGTCGACACGTGGCGCTTTAAAAAAAAAAAAAAAAAAACGAATCAGGAGCTATTATTCTTGTCTTTCGATTTCAGGCTTCACTTGTAACTGCTCGTGTTTGTGCGGGTAATGTCGGTAATCTAAACCTTGCCAGAGTTTCCCCCCTTGTAAGTTCTGAGCTCAGAGTTATATTTGGTGAGTCGAGAACAAAAACAGAAGGAAAAAAAAAACACCGCTAGGCGTCTTTGTGCTGTTGCTGAGAACTGTATAAGACTGTGAGAAAGAAAATTGAGCTTGTGTGATTCACTGAATTCTGTGATACAAACGCCGCCACCAAGACAAACACAAAAGTGAATCTTCATAGAAAACAGCTTTAATTCAGTTTCGTTCCCTGTGACCCGCTTTGAAACTGATATCGTGTCTTCATAATTTAGCACAAGAAGACTTTGTTCTACCGTCCTTCTTTTGTGTCCGCACCCCCCCCCGCCCCCCACCCTCCCCCCAACACTGGCTTGCCTTTTTTTTTCTTTCTCTCCACACAAACGGAACAAAGACATCTATAGCCGTGTGGGCGATCGCAACGACTTTGCCGGGAAGTCTTTTCAAAGGGAATGTCGGAATTTTATTCCATTCCTCGCCTCATTTACTGGGCACGGGACGAGAACTGTGACAATGACACAAGACAGCTAAAGATGAGCTGCGTCTCACGAGGTAGCTATCGATCTCAAGGTGCAAGGACTGCGCACAGGACGGGATTGAACTCCCGACTCTTTATCGTGCTCTAGTAGGAGGTCAAGGAAGAGTGGTGGCCCATATCTTTGGTTCATTTATTCAAATTGTAGTTCGAATTTTAAAAAGTGAGTCGACCACGGAGAGAAAGACAGCCATACACCTCGTAAATTTGAAAGAGCGCTCTCAGATTCGTGTGCATTTCTCCACCGTAATGCAAAGGTGAGCGGTTAAAATTTCATACAGTTTATGCTTAATGTCAGGTTGGTTGTTGTTGTTGTTGTTGTTCGTTTTTAAGTAGAAAGATAACTTGGCACAAGCACAAAATACTAGGTTGTCTGCCAAACTATCCTGTCATCAGTTCACTTAAAGTTAACATCGTTGCTACACAGTTTCACATATTCCCCATCTTTCATTTTCAACAGTTCTCAAAGTACTTACAGTAAAATAAACAAAAAAAAATCGCCACAAAGCGTCCTATGGGTCGCGTGATTGCACAGCATACAGATTGTTTTTGTACTCGTACATCCGTGCTTCACGATCAGACTGCCTCAGAATCAATCACGCCTTGCAAAACCACACATTCAAGGAAAGAACAGGAAAAAGGAAAGGGCCAAGTCTTATTAGAGGTGGGAATTTGAAAAGATTTCACAGCCTCAATGACCTTCTGTCCAGACGTGCCGATGCAAACACACCCACTGTTTGAAGTCCACGCAAGCCTTGCCAGAGTCGATCAATGTAAGATCTTTAACATGCACGGAATCAAGAGGTGCTAGGGGTTTTCTCTATCCCCGCCAGAAAAGGAGAGTAAGGGCCCATCAATATCACACTTCCATGTCGCTGAAAGAGGGGAGTGTGTGATTTAGGCTTTCACGGCGCTGATCCTCCGTCCATTTAGCAAATAGTGACAGACTGGGGGCGGTTTCAGTTATTGTGAATTAGAGTGTTGTGAACGCCCTGTACTGTACAAAACAAACAAAACCCGTTAAGCCCTTGGTGTAGAGTTATCTTAAGACGATTTTGAGTTTAAGGCTTCTTACTGTACATGCGCGTGATTATGCGCATTTACTTAAGAAAAACATTTTACATTTCGAACTAGATAAACTTGGTGAAACGAAACTGCTGAGAACAGCAGATTCGTGACCCGATGTAAAAATGGTTCATTTAATATTTCATTTTCTCTCATTTCTCGCCTACTCTTTTCGGACTGTTATCCGTATAATCACCATCTCTAGTTGGCTACCAGGTATCCTATCCAAGTGATAGCTAGCGCAAAATGAGAACGCAAAAATATCATAGCTTTTTTTTAAGGTTTCAGAAAAATAAATCAGTGCATTATATTCCATTAACAAGGGACACAGTGTGCGTGCGTGCGTGCGTGCGTGCGTGCGTGCGTGCGTGTGTGTGTGTGTGTGTGTGTGTGTGTGTGTGTGTGTGTGTGTGTGTGTGTGTGTGTGTGTGTGTGTGTGTGTGTGTGTGTGTGTGTGTGTGTGTGACTCTCAAGACTCAAATTGTTTATTGTTTAGGCCATCGACCCATCGACTATAATTGATTTCGGGAGCTGTTCCCAGCAGAGCAGCACATGGAACTACATGTGTGTATGTGTGTGTGTGTGTGTGTGTCAAAGAGAGAGAGACGGAGAGATAGAGAGAGAGTGGGGGGAGGGGGGTGTTCGGGGTTTAACGTCCTTTTCCACCACATACGGGTGATATCAAAGACGGGGCAACGATGAAAAAGCCAGCACAAATATTTGGCCCCAGCCGGGATACGAATTCACGACCCGCGCATTAGAAGTCCAACGCTCTACCATTCGGCCACCCCGGCTCCCTAGAGAGAGAGAGAGAGAGAGAGAGTTTCACAGCACTGTGGAAAGAATTTAGGTTACATTCGCGATGGTCTCAAAAGGACATAATTTAATTTTGCGGCTGACTGTCACTCATGTTCGAAGCGATAATCCATTTTGACGTCTAAGAAGCCAGAAGTAGTATTTCTTGGTGACAATCAGCCTTGCATAACCGGCTGTAGGCGCACAAACATGAACCTTTCAGCCGACATCATAGCCCTTAAAAATCATTTTCAGTGTTTCTATAGCTCCGTCTCATTTCACAAAATGTCGTGTACATGCGGAAATCCAAGTAAATCTTAAATAAAAGGAAAATGTTTCGGCAAAAGTTTTGGCGAAAATAAATAAATGGCACGACTCTCCGACAAGACTTTCATCATTTCTCATCTGTCGAAATTCATGAAAATCGCAAATGAATGCACTTTTGAATGCCTTTCCTTTAAGAAGATACGAAACCATTTTGCCACACAGCTGCAATAAATGGATGTTTTGTACGTTTGAAACTTCCACGATTTTTCACATTCTGGTGCAGACTCACAAAGTTATTGGATAACGACAGGAGGTCATCATGTGTATGACATAGTAATTCTATAATAATAATAATGATAATGATAATAACAATGATAATGATAATAATAGTAATAATAATAATAATCTCATTAATATAGGCGCTTTATCCAAAATAAGTGGTTCAAGGCGCCGCGAGCTAAACCCAACACGCACGCTCACGTGAATCACACGCATTCTCTCACACACTGGACATGAACACATTACAATCACGTGGTGCGAAGGACCAGCTCAGCAATTTAAGTTTCAGAATTTTTAAAATTGCATTTATTTTTTAATTTCATGGGCTGAGCATTTCCAAAGCAGAGGAGGAGGAAGCCGGAGTACCCGGAGAGAACCCCCGACGGTCGCCCGAATGAACGGTGCCACACACGAGAAAGAAAAATTCTTCGCCCCGCGTGGAACTCGAACCTGACCTCTCACATTGGTGACTAAGTCTTAACCACTAGGCCACCGACCGCCATGACTCAACTAGTTCTGTGTATGTCTCCTTTTGTAAATGTGCCTGGCGCTTTTCCTTACTGCTCTAGATTAATTTGCATCAACCGTCCTGTCAGCACCTCGGATAGTGCTGAACCAAGCGTGGTAATACGACAGTAACCAATCTAGAATGTTTTATTACCATCGTTTATGTCCGGTTGGGCCGCGTTAAAGATATAATCGTAAATTTACTGTCAAGGAGCTTCTTCGTGGAAGGAAGTTATTAGTTGTCATTGAAAACGATTTGGATGCGAAATACGTCTAACTCGCAGAAAGCTCGGTCGTTATGGCTGGGAAAGCTTGTGATGAAAATGTCTGGTGTCATAGGCTTTGGCCGGCGATCCCATTTCCGTATTACGGGTCTTGTAAATGTTTCCTTGCGATGTAATATGTCCTTTTGATGTCTTCTGTGTGTGTGTGTGTGTGTGTGTGTGTCTGTGTGTGTGTGTGTGTGTGTGTGTGTGTGTGTGTGTGTGTGTGTGTGTGTGTGTGTGTGTGTGTGTGCATCACTTCACCTGCCATTGAACAAAATGAAGTAGATAAACAACTTTCGTTTGTTCTGGCGACGAATAGGAAAATAATAGTTGTTGTTGTTGTCGTTGTTGTTGTTGTTTTTGTTGTTGTCGTTGTTGTTTCTTTGTTTGTTTGTCCAGTTTTGTTAATTTGTTTGTTTGTTTGTTTGTTTGTTTGTTTGTTTGTTTGTTTGTTTGTTTGTTTGTTTGTTTTTCTCCCTTTTTTAAATGTTCTTAGGGCTGAGATGTTCTGCAAATTGATGCCGCTTATATATGCTGAAGTTGACATAGTTATTTGACTGGTGACTCCAGATGTCTATTAGCGGGCGCTGATTTGCCTTGCTTGTGATTCAAATGTGGATCCTGGTGCTGCATCTTCAACGATTACCTGCCTTACTCTCTGGTTAACTTGTCTGCCGGATATCCTAGTGCGTTGGTAACTCCGGGTTGAAAAAAATGCGACCAAGAAGATGCGCACAAGTAGCTTTGCACTGAATGCCTAGCGATCTATTGTCGCCCCAAACGGACGACGTTTCCATGTGGTCTGACATTTAAGGGCGTCTTCCATGCCACCCATCGCCTCCTGTCATCACACCACTGGATAAGCTTATCCAGGCGCACAGTAAATTCTTTATGATGACCACGCTCCCGGATAATCAGCGCAGACGTGACACGGCCCCGAGTATAAATCTTGTCAGGTTGGCCATGAGTTAGTTACGCCCCCTTATCATGTCCGGATAATGGCGCCGGAAGCGGGGGAAGACGGGCGAGAAATGCTGATGGAGAGTGAACCTTTGACCTTCTCAGAAACTACTGTCCAAACAAACTTTCATGGGCCATTTTGAGAAACGTCCCCTTGTCGATTCTGGACCTCGTTTCCATTTTTAAAATTCAGCACACAATCCGCGCCAACAGGGAGAGGAAGGCCAAAACTATATCACGTAAAATTTTGCGTAAATCACGATACTTGTTTCAGTCATAATCATATATTTTACGTGCCTTGGGCCAAAACAAGTGTCAGGCAGCTTTCTCGCGCATTGAAACCTTCAGCCATTGTGAGCAGTAATTCACCTTAGAATAATTTCATGAGTGCTGATATTCTTTTATAACTGAAGTCAATGCTGTCAAGGTAGCCATATGAATTACATAGACAAATTCCTTGCAAGGACCCTTCCATTTAAATGTTCAGGCCTGTGTGCAATCGATTTTAATGTTTAAGAACATTTTTTTCTCTGGATGTCATATGATATTGATGATATAATATTATCGTATAAATTTTTACATTAACCTCCACTTGCTCTTTATGGTCTCATGACATGACTTCCTACGGCTATACGCGGAGCCGGGGTGGCCGAATGGTAGAGCGTTGGACTTTTAATGCTCGGGTCGTGAGTTCGTATCCCGGCTGGGGCCAAATATTTGTGCTGGCTTTTTCATCGTTGCCCCGTCTTTGATATCACCCGTATGTGGTGGAAAAGGACGTTAAACCCCAAACACACACACACACACACACACACACACACACACACACACACACACACACTCTCTCTCTCTCTCTCTCCCTCTCTCTCTCTCTCTCTCTCTCTCTCTCTCTGTTACGGCTATACTGTGTTCGCTCCCACAATGGTAATTCATTTCATTCTGAATAATTGTTAAACTTTCACACGGGATTAGAAAACAACGTCTGGTGTCCGCGTAAGGTTACAAATTTCGTTTCTGTCGACTGGCCAATGTTCCAGTGTTCATTCTATTCAGTCATGTACTCAGTCATCCATTCTACTCGCTTAAAAATCCTAGAACTGTCGTCATAGGAAACAGTGAATTTGCGATATTACCCACGGACGTCCTAATAAACTAAACCTCGGACACGATCGATTTTTGCTGTCGGGGTTTACGATGCACAGAGCTGACAAGGGTGACAATAAATTATTCTTACGTGTGGGAGGATGTTTGTGGCGCGATGCTTTCAAGGTGCTCTCTCTCTCTCTCTCTCTCTCTCTCTCTCTCTCTCTCTCTCTCTCTCTCTCTATGTGGTGGAAAAGCACGTTAAACCCCCAAACACCCACCCACCCTCTCTCTCTCTCTCTCTCTCTCTCTCTCTCTCACACACACACACACACACACACACACACACACACACACACACACACACACACACACGGGGAGCCGGGATGGCCGAATGGTAGAGCGTTGGACTTCTAATGCTCGGGTCGTGAGTTCGTATCCCGGCTGGGGCCAAATATTTGTGCTGGCTTTTTCATCGTTGCCCCGTCTTTGATCTCACCCGTATTTGGTGGAAAAGGACGTTAAACCCCCAAACACCCACCCCACCCTCTCTCTCTGTCTCTCTCTCTCTCTCTCTCTCTCTAACTCTCTCTCTCTCTCACACACACACACACACACACACACACACACACACACACACACACACACACACAGTGCATCAACAACCAAAATGAATATGCCACAGTGCATCAACAATCAAAATGAATATGTGGCACTATGTTACACAAATTCAGAAGGTCCACGTCCCCTTATTATCCACGTCGGATCGAACTCGACCGATCTGGCGGGCCGGTTGTCCCGACAGTAAACGTTTACCCGAATCCTAACCAGCAACAGAAACCGCGCCGCTACCGGCCTTCCTCTATAGCACAGCCTGGGCACAAACGTTTGCTCTGGTAACCTCTCTGTCAAAGGCCTCCGTCCCCAATTTGGGCCGCAACATTTCCATGCAAACGGGAGCCATTGTGGACGATGGCACATTCTGTGGGAGAAAGAGTTAGAGGTCGACGTTTAAGCTGCACGGTCGAAGTCTGAGCGGCTGTGACTACGCGTGCTGCACGTGCACGTGTCTGAAGGACGTACCCTGCTGATGTTTGTCACTGGAAATTGCACGCGCCTTCTCAACACAGTTACCTTGGGGGCATGTGACTGCCTTGGTAGCAATCCTTGTGTGTGTGTGTGGAGGGGTGGAGGAGGGGGGGGCGGGGGTTGCAATGATGACGAATGAGGTCCATGAATACATTGAGACATTTTTGCCGAATCAGACGTGAAGATTTTCAAAACACAGATGCCGCTACCTGCCCTTATTGTGACAGTGAGGGGTGGTTTAAACATCAAAAGGTAATGTCAGTGATATCAAAGACCCTAGCTCAAGCGTAGCGGGTCTAGGGTCTTTGTTGCTATTTCTTCATAGAGAACCATGGTTTTGTTAAACGTCTGGACAGAGATATTAAACTTCACGTGCGCGCGCGTGGTGTGTGTGTGTGTGTGTGTGTGTGTGTGCGCGCGCGCGCGTGTGTGTGTGTGTTTGGGGGTGGGGGAGTGTTGGGGTATGTGTGTGACAAATCGATGACAGTAGGTGACAGCAGCAGTAGTAATGTTGTTGATTACGTGCAATGTCTTCTTGAGGGAATGGTTTCATAAACATTCATTACCTTTCGTTTTCGAAAAAGTAAAATATTCAGTAGCCGCAAT
Source organism: Batillaria attramentaria (assembly GCA_018292915.2). Lineage (NCBI taxonomy): Eukaryota > Metazoa > Mollusca > Gastropoda > Batillariidae > Batillaria > Batillaria attramentaria. The sequence continues at coordinate 843,167 of JACVVK020000111.1, read as the reverse complement.
GCAGTGTGATTTCCTCAAACAAGTAAACTCCTTCAGTTTCCCCCGAAACTGTAGAACTGACATGTCACCAGTGACAACCAAAGAAATGTCTTGAGTGTGTGGGTGTTTGGGAGTTTTACGTCTCTTTTCACCACTTTTAGGTGAAATGAAAGACGGGGCAACAATTATGAGAAAGGCCAGCACAAATATTTGGCCCCAGCCGGCGTTCAAACTCACGACCCGAGAATCCCCGGGTCCCCAAAGAAATTTTTCATTGGCACAAGACCTGTGAAAGTAGCTATAACTGACCAAGAAAATACAAACTTTCACAAAACAACGTCGAAACAAACACACAATATACCAGTCTGCCAAGCGCTTGCGTGGCCTTCTCGCCCGATTTGCCCATGAAAGGGAGATTAGTTATTCTGCATCGTCCGCTGATAAAATATATACCCACGGGTTGTTTTATCTTTGTCTTGTCGGACCTAGTATCGTAATGTGGTAGACAAAGTCCCGACAGAGTCGGTAGAAAGAGGATCCTATTCCTGTGATGGATCCCCTGTTCCCGCTCAAAGCGTCACCTTCGTTGGTTCAATCGATGGCCATTTGGCAGACCCAACGGACGAGGGCGAGTGCTCTTCCCTGGCCAAATATAATGGCGAGTTGCTTCCCTTGATGGGAAATTCATTCGTTATTTTTAAATTGTAGCCTACATCATTATTCTTTCAATGGCAAGCCACCTATGCTACCGCTTCATATCTAAAGCTAAAACACACAGAGAGAGAGAGAGAGAGAGAAGGGGGCGGGGGGAGAGAGAGAGAGAGACAAACAGACAGACAGACAGACAGACAAGGCTAACGTGAAAAATAACAAGATGGCCACCAGCCCAATATGTTGTTTCCATTCAATGACCTGCTGTAGTCACAGTCGTAGTCGTTGTGTCATGTATGCAGCCCGCGCGCACACGCCGGAACGCAAGCTCTCTGACATCAAGCATGCTGACATAAAGAAAGTACTGAAAACCCTTATCGTGCCTCTATGCACTTGCAAAAACCCAAACACATGAGGTCGTGTGAGCTCGCCTAGCTGGTTGACGTCACAACTTGTTGGCGTATGCGAGGTTCTACATGGGTGAATGAATTCTTGTAATAAAGTCGTTCCCCTTTGACAGAGTTACTTCCCGCAGACCTGACTGACAGACGATTGCTTACTGGTATCGGAGAAGAGACCCTCTCTCTCTCTCTCTCGCCTTAGACGCGCGCTTGCGCGCGCACGCACGCACCCCCCCTCCCCCTACACACACACACACACACACACACACATTATGCAAAGACCTTGGAATCAGAAAGACGCGTCACTCCTGCCCTCGTAAGAGTAGACTCCAGAGTGCAGTCCCTTTTCGGCGGGGCGTGAAAATGTGACTGCTTACACCCAGCGCCATTTTTAAAAATGGCGAATTTTTTTTTAGAAAAGCAGAGACTTGTGTGTCATATGATTCGATTTGAAACGAAGTCTTGAATATCGGACCACTTTTCGTTTGGGCAAAATCTCTGCCAGCGGACAATTATTGTTGCGCTTTGATGGCACTGTTTACGTGGTAGACTGATCCAACAGGATGTGAGTAAACGGCAAGGGGGTTGCACTCTGACAGGCAAGGGTGTTGCACTCTACAGGCAAGTATTATTGCACGGTGCAGACGATCACGTACCTGCCTTGTGGTGGAATAAGAGACGATTACAAAAGCATACACACCCGTGCTCTAGGACTGAATGTAATAATAGATCTGTCCGTTCAGACAGAGACATGTTATGTATGTCTCTGATTCAGAAACACGCCTACTTTCACTCTGAAGACAGCCTGCCATCACTTGCGCCATTGAGGATCCCTCTGGGTTCAAAGCTGGTCAAGGATGACATAGTGCGCGACCTTGTGTTTGAGAGCACCGAGACAATTTAGGCCCGTCACGGTAGCGCAGTGAGCGCCATTTCCCCACTGTGCACAGAGGTACTTTCCACTGAAAGACTCTGTGCTCCAGAGAGTGTCGTAAGAGAGACATATAGCGGGACAACGCGAAGAGTTGTCTGCCCGCATTAGCGCGCATCCTAGATCTGGCCCCTATAGTGACAGCATGGCGGAAAGTGGAAAGCGATCACAAAAGCATGCAATTGTGTTCTGCGCCGAATTGTTCAAATAACAGACAAATATAAACGGGGAAATACTTCTTTTGGTATTCCTGTTGAAAAACAAACATTTTTTTTTTCGCTTTCTTGTCCAAAAAAAAAAAAAAGAAAAAAAAAAAGACCTCAAGTGGTACGTGTGCATGCAGTGTAAACTAACAGTAAACACACGCGGCTGACGCAGATACAGCGTAATTTTTTTCCCTGACAACTTTACAAATCACGGTGACTTAAATTGTGCTAGCGTCTACCTGCATCTAAATTCAGAACACACACACACACACACACACACACACACACAGAGAGAACAAAATCATCCGGCTGAACTTCGTTCTAACCATTGTAAAACCATATCACAACATAGAATCTGCTGGATCGTCGGTCGCAGATATGATTAATGCTGAGTTAGCAGGAAGTATTCAGCGGATGCGTCCATCTTTGGATCTCTCGCACATTCGATCTTTCTGTGTTCCGTACTAGTTTTACTTGAACACATCGAACGAAATGCACTGCGTAGCCTACGTACAGCAGTGAAAGCCAAACTAGATCTTTCTTTCGTCCTCCGGAACTTTGAGAGTACTTATGTTTTCCATAGGCCTAAAACACATGCGAAATATATGGGGGGAGACCACCTGGCAGTCGCTGACATCTTCGTTTTTGTTTATTTTCTTAAAATGTTTTACGGCGGCTAGTGTAGGGTTGGGTCAAACAACTGCGTAGATCTGCGGGATGCGCGCTAATGCGCGCAGACAACTCTTACGCGTTGTCCCTCAAAGGGAGGTAAGTGAACTATCTTTATGTTTCCAAGATCTTTGCATTATGCTTCTGAGTGTGAGTCAGTGGCAAAAACGAAACCCACTGAAATTCCCGCTTTCCACATGTCAAGTTGTAGAGACTCTTGCGAAAAGATACTGCATTTCGATGCAAAATAATTTCTAGACCATCCCAGAACATGCTGGTGCAGTAACGTCAGTAGATTACGTCACCTTGGAGAGATTTCGAGCCTTCCAGTAAGTTGAGGAATGTTCTAGATCTGACGTAAGCAGCCCCCCTGCACAGCGTTCTGGATTCTTCTTCTTTCATGAATTTGTTCTCCGCGCATATTCTGTTCATAAAGTATTGGAGTTGTAGTCTGTTGTATCCCGTATCATCTCTGCGAGTGCACGATGATGGCGACATAGCATAAGTAAAATACAACACCACGTCTCCAAACAGAGGAATTCCGAAAGAAAGTGGCGAGACACCCCCAAGAAAAAACAGCATCACGTCAATCAAACATGACGCACTTACTTTACGTCAGTGCGCGTGCGTCTCTTCTTCGATGTTTGTGAGGCGTGTGGCTTGCAGAGGAAATGTGCTGTGAGTACAAATTTTCGAGTCAACTGACGATAACGGCTGCAGTGAATTTTTCTAATTTTTTTGTATATTTTTTATGGCACCCCAGGCTCATTATCTATGTATAGTAGGATCGATTTTGAGATCTAAAGTGTGTTCACCAGCACTTTCATCAGGTACGGCTTACGCCAAAAGTATAAAAGCGACAACCTCCAAACTTCACTTAGTTGAGAGTCCGTATTCATGCTATCTATGTCCAAAAAATGGAGTGGTTTAGGTAAATATTACGCCTTTAAACGCCAGAAAGCCACTTATTCTGAAAAGGGCGATAACTCGCAAATCATGTGTGCAATCGTACCTGGATCGGGCCTTCTAATCAACAATCTTGATTCATTTAGAAACCCCAAATTTGAAATCGATCGGTTCAGTATTTTCGGAGAAATCGGCATCTGAACTGGGTTCACATGCAATGTCAACTCAGGCTCGGTTTACATGAAAACTATAAGAGCGACCATTTTCTAGTAGTGAGTCAATTCAGAGTCCGTATTCAAGCTATCTACTGCCAAAAAATTGAGTGATTTAAATAAATATTACGCCTGTACACGAAAGACAACCAACTTGTCTCAAAAGGGCGATAACTCCCAAATCACTTAAGCAATCATCACACGCTTGAATCGTCTAATGTAACATTTTGATAAATTTGGATACCCCAAATTTGAAGCCATTCGGTTGAGTATTTTCGAAGAAACGGGCCCGGACACAATTCACACACACACACACACACACACACACATCCATACAGACGGCACTCAGTGAGGAGAAGAAGCGCGTTCGGAACAGCATACATGCCAGCATCGATGACGCAGGTTTTCTTACGTCATTGTCAGAGTTACACTTGCATAATCGTCTCTGCGGGAGATCGGCAGTGACGTGCGTTTGTACCACAGATGCTTGCCTACGAACGTGGAAATTTTAGCCCGTCCTATTATGTTGTTTCCATTACTATGGAAACAACATAAAAACGACACTTTCAGCTCCATGACCTCCTGGTGAACCCACATGTATAAGAGGGGTTTGATTTCAAGCAATTGTTGTACCGTATGCTACACAAAATGTGCCGTTTCCCCGGAGAACGCCGGGACACGGTGAATTGAAGGAAATGGAAAAGGTAGAGAGATGGCCAAATTGACTCACCAAGGACCTTCCACGGGAAATGAATTCATCATTTTCTGTAAGCACGCGCGCCCACACAGTAGCTGTGCTGCCCTCCAGGGGAAAGACCTCACACAGCATAGTGCAGAACAGCGTAGCATTAAAGTATGGAAGACCACTAATTGCAGATGGGCATGGACACTCAACTGAGACAAATTGAAAGAGAAGCTCATTACAGAGAAAGCAAGAGCCTTTGAAAGGTGAACACCCGCGTGCTTGTTATGTACGAAACAGCAGGTGGTTAACCCCGTTGATGTAATATTTCCTGTTGTTGTTGTTGTTGTTGTTGTTGTTCCTGCACAAGCACAGTTTTTCCTTCTCTGCAGCGTTTGAAGTGCTTTCTTCAGTCTTCATAATGTTCTTTAAGTCTATTTAGACTCTAAGAACATTTGCTGTTTTACGTCAGAAAGGTTTCAAATAATAAAGAAAGTCACCCTCTTACTCATCATTGACTATTAAATGTCACAATTAAATGTCACAATTAAGTCAGTTTGCAAGGTTTACTGTCTTACTTGTCATTAACTACGTATAAAGGTCTCAAATCTGTTAACTGTCATCATTTATCATTGACTATTAAGGGGAGCAAATAATTAGGAGTTGTCGATTTGTAAGGTTACAAATAACAAAAGTCACTCTCTTTTTCATCATGAACTATTTAGGGACACAAATATGTCACGTTGCAATTACTGACAGTGTTTGGAGCTAGTGGCACCACAACTGCCAACGCGCTAGATGAACGCCTTTTACCGACTGGGATCAATTACCTGCTGTGGGTCATGACAGGCAGAGGTTGACTTCTCCCAAACAGATAAGGTGACCATGTCCTATCTTTCACCTAACCATTAAAGGTGGATTCTGCAAGCTACAAGCACTCCAGTTATTGCGCTCTCTTTAACACCAGATGAACTGAAAAAGAAACATTTTATTTCTCCATTTCCTTGCAATTCCAAATAAATGAGGGAGATCCGATCGCTGATTTACATGGAGAGACTTTTTTTTTCATCGGGGAGCTCCCAGTCTCACTGATTACAGGGAGTGACTTTATTTTTACCAGGGGTCCCACAGCCGTCAAGGAATGTCTGACAATGTCTCCCGGGACTTCTCTTACTGATGATTAACTGGCCCGATTTTGTTGATTGTCCCAAAAGGATACTTGTGAAATCAATAACAGCGACGTGATTGGAGCAGATTACCTCCAGCCAAGCTGAAGGAACAAATAATAGTAGCTGAGAAAATTTTAATTACGCAGGGAGAGGAGGCAGGGTCGTTTTTAATGAGCTGGTAAGCGATGCTGCTCTCGGTTGTGAAAGTCCCAAGTTCGTTCTTACACTTGATGTTTTTTGTTTGTTTGTTTGGCTGGTTGGTTGGTTGGTTGTTTGTTTGTTTGGTAGTTAGTCTTTTGTTGTTGTCTTTTGTTTTGTTTTTCTAGTGTTTGGTGCTGGTTCTGGTGAGAGGTAAGTTTTCCACTTGACTTTTCGTCTTCGAGATACGAAAATGTCGTTATATTCGGTATTGTTAAACCCATAACACAATGTCAACCTCTGATCTTCGCCGGGAATTTCCTAAAACAACACGGTCAAACGCTGCGAAACGCATTTTGTAAGGTCTACACAAGGCTTGCTGTGGGATACGCCTCCCTTCTGGAAAAACTACAATTTTGTCTCTTCTAAGTTCTTAGTAGTAGCTCTAGCCAACCCTCTCTTTCTATCACTTTTTTTTCTGTGCTGTGATCTGTGGACCCAAGATCACGTTCTCTTACAAGCACATTTCCTTCCTCTACAGCACCCATGGTCGCTTTTCCGGTCCTGCAATCTACACAGAGTCTTTCACAAAGCACGTGCGGCAAGGGGAAAGGGTTAATTGGCTCGGTGTAGGATTTCGAAGATTCTTGAGATCGTGTACCAGCACAAGTGAAACTGTAGACGTACTTTATTTTTCTGTGCTTCCCAACAAGTGAAACCGACCGCTCGGTGGATAAAGGTTCCTTCGGATGTTCGGATGTTAAACCCGAGAACATCCAATAACCCACACCGTGCGTATCAATCAAACACTGCAGGGCCCGCATGTAAAAGTCGGGGTTAGGGAGTTTAGCCCCGGGTTAGAGTCTAACCTCGAACTAAACTAGCTCTAGGGTTAAATTTTCTGTTGTTTTTTCTGTTTTCATTCAGGAAGCGGGTCCATTCCAGCAAGATGCCTATGCCGTTATAGAAGGATTTTTGTCTTTCTTTCTTCGCTTCCTTTTTTTATTTAATTTTGTTCTGGGGTTTCTTTTGTCCTAGTCTGGGTTAGGCCCATAGCCGTGGGTTAAATTAACCTCGAGTTTTACATACGAGCTCTGCTGGTCTTCTCAAGCCAAGCAACATAGATTTATACTCGCTTGCGTTTCTTTCTTGTTACTGTTCATGCGCTGCACCCGGAGCCCTGCCATCCTGTTTCCTCTATAGTGAGCAGGAGCGGTGACCAGTGCCGATGGAGTAGCGATCTGCAGTCAATCTCCCCCTACTACCTGCCTCCCACGCATGCTATTAGTGCCTTAAACGGATTACCACTCCGTCTTGGGACCTTTCGCCCCGGGATCGTTAATTACAAGCATTGTCAGACCCCGACATAGCTGCTTTTGATTTTCTGGTGCCGTCACTGTGGGCATGCTCTGGAGTGATGAGGGTGTGGGTGGTGGGGGGGGGGGGGGGCAAGAGGTGCAGAGGAGTACTGGCGCCAGTACTATGCTGGATTGAGACTTGTGGGTATAACTATTGAGGGACTTAGAAAGAATGAACGAATTAACGAATGAAGTTTATCATTAAACGGAAGTGATTTAACCAAACAATGGTTAATTTTCAATCAGCCGTTACTACAATTAAAAAACGACTACATAAAGCCCAAAAAAATGAAAAAGAAAAAATACAAGAACAGAAACGAGAGAGAGAGAGAGAGGGAGGCTCACTTCGCTGGTAGAAAGATTAATTATCATAAACCGATTCGTTACTTAGGTAAAGTAATGTGTTTTGTAGCATCCGATCTAGAGCGGCTCGTGCCACGTACACACCGGTTCTCACTTGAACACCAAAGTTAAACAACGCTGGGCCCGGTTAGTACTTGGATGGGTGATCGTCTGGGTATAGGCCGGGTGCTAAAGACAATACATTCTTTCGCGCACACATTGACGTAACGAAATCTGCGTCATAGGCACCTTACGTGCACACTATGCTGCTACGTTCTTTTTGGCGGGAGTTGCGAGACTTGTGTGTGTGTGTGTGTGTGTGTGTGTGTGTGTGTGTGTGTGTGTGTGTGTGTGTGTGTGTGTGTAATGATGGCTGAACCTGAACCACCTCGTCGGAGAGCTTTTTACTTTGAGATGACATGTGCAGTCATATGCTGCAGAGGTAGGTTTCACGATTTTTCACTTGCCGAATTTTTTGAAGAGTTATTGCCCATTAAAAAAATTCGGTCGTGTGACGTATTTTTACGAAAACATCGTTCAAAATCCTTTATTTTCTAGACTTTTGAAGTTCAGCCAATTACACTGACCGTATTCGTAGCACAGCTCTGTAGTTGTGACAGATTTTGTGTTTAAAAAAATATTTCCGAGGTAGTGGTGGATTGCATGTAAGGCCACAATGTCTATGAAAAGACTCCAAATTACTCATCATTTCGGCACTTTCGTCACGTGTAAAAACTGCACATATGACAGGGACTACTGCACTATTATAGCTTTAGTATTAAGAATAACAGAACTTTTAGAAAAAACATATTTTTTTCAAGTTTCTGCGAGAAGCGCCGGTCAAAAAAAGTTCCAATTTTGCAATTTCGTGAGTACAATCCAAGCCATTCAAGTCCGGCCACGTTCCACCAGCTCTCTAGACCTTCCGGATTTTATGTAAAAATTAATTCAGTCACGGAAGTCACAAAAGCAACAAGGAAATCACAAGATATGAAGAAGTATCATCTGTCAGACGAGCAGCGTGAGGCTGACGAAAAAATGTTTGGTTCACAGACAAAATCTCCAAGTATCGTCACTGCCTCCGACATTTCACCATTCCTCGGGATCTTCCAGGTCTCATGTGAAAAATGATTCACTCGGGGAAGTCACAAAGCCAGCAGGGAAATCACAATCTCAGTGCTAGAGGGTGATGTCAGATGTTTACTTCACGGAAAATGACGTAGTCATCTCTCTCTCTCTCTCTCTCTCTCTCTCTCTCTCTCTCCTCCCAGTCATGTGGCTAATCGGTCGTCGACTCGAGGTCGTAGCGGATCTAGTGTCATTGATAGGACTTGAAGAGGGGAGAACCGGCAACAATAACAACAAAACAGACAAAATAACATGAAATTTGGAGAAACACCTTTGTAGGACGGGGCCGTTCCTCCTCGTTGTTACTTCCTCCCTTCACTGTGACTCGCAAGCTGGTGTTCACAAGGTCGGAAAACCTGTCATAGCCTGCACTTTCCTTTTCTTTTTATCTTCGGAAATACGGCATTTTTTTCTCGTCTATGTACTGAGGAGAAAGGTAAAGGAACTGAGCATGCTTGTAAATACAGTTCCTGCATCCACTTTAAAAACAGAAAGGCAATAGAGAATGACAAGCGACCGCTTCTAAAAACGTCTCTCCCTAGGTGACCTAGCACTCTTCATCGTCTGGCATTAGCTATTCATGTGCCTGTGCTAATTCCTGTCAGTTGCCTTTCTTTTTGTATGCGTCTTATTTCTGGAAAATGTTTTGTCAACTGAAATGTCTGTCGCGCACCCCAGAAAGTTCTCTTCTTGTCCTTCAAGTGCTGCTCTTCATTCCCTGTTTTTATTCCTCTTCCGTCTTTGCCTAATTAGCTGCCAATCTTTCGCAAATAGTCTTGTTCGTCGGCATCTCAGTCTTTCTCATAAGGTCATCATTGAAGCAACCGCGCACCACATTGACGGGGCAACGAGTAAAAGGCCAGCACAAATATTTGGCCCCAGCCGGGATTCGAACTCCATCAGTGAAGCACTGAGGACTATCGTTGAAATCGTATAATTATATATACTGGTTGTTTTTGGAACGGTTCCTTCAGAACTGGATACCAGAATCCACCAGTATTCTGTAGGGTGTATGGGTGTTTGGGAGTTTAACGTCCTTTTCCACCACATACGGATGATGTCAAAAATGGGGCAGCGGTGAATTAGCCAGCACAAATATTTGGCCCCAGCCGGGATTCGAACTCACGACCCGAACGTTGGAAGTCCAACGCTCTACCATTCGGCCACCCCGACTCCCCCAGTATTCCGAAGAATAAACCGGTAAACCTTTATGTTTTTTTTTTTTTTTTTTTTTTTTTTTTTTTTTAATCCATTCTCAAATACATACTAAATAGTATAACTGGACAGGTGCTTGAAATAAACTCTTCCGTAGAAATTAACATGCACAACTAGTGAAAGGGGATTCCTATTCCAAGGTTACTGTCTGTCTGGTTTTTTTCTGCGTGCGTCTCTAGATAAAGAGCTAGACGTACAGCCTTTGGAGGCCTTGTTGTGACAACAGACGTGTGTGCTAGTGTCCATACAACATAACGCCCTTCAACGGAATCATAGGTTTAAACTGTATGTTAGGCTTAATTGCCCTCGTGACGCAGTAATAGTTCATTCAAAATTCTGCCTGAGACTAAGCCTTCCGCCTCGCGTGAGAAACGTTTTAAATCTGCGACCAAGGCTGCAGTCGTTATCACTATCTCTCTTCTTTTACTCTCTTTCCGATGCTCAGTGAAACTTCACTTCTTCCCTCATCAACATCCCCTGTTACCTTCATCCTTCCACCGTCCCTTGCTGACGGACACCAAGCGTATGAATACCATTCAAGGGCCGTCGCAATCACTCAAATGAATTGCCTTGACAAGCTTAGCGCACGCGCGCATGCATTCGCATCACGTGCGGTGCAAATCGCCGTGTTTGTCACCACGCGGGGGCGAGGGGGACAAATACAGGAATGGTGATGCTGTGAACACCTTCACGGGTACTGCCCACGCTGCTGAGGCATGATTCTTGCCAACAGTACTCGTTCGCGGCTTATGATGCTTTGGCATGCAAAGAAGCAGCGGTTGGCGATCGAATCTAAAGGGGTATGGAAGGGCCTGTGTGAACCAAACCAACATTGGAACAGTCTGAAAGACGACACTGGAGGGGGATTACTTGGAGATGGGCTTTTTCGAGCTTAGAGATATCATCTTGATCGAAACTGAACTGTACGGAACCAGTTTATTACCAGTTTACCCCATGCGATGGTATCAACTAATGGCATCAGGTTCTTTTTGTCTACTTTATTGATAGGACATTTTGTGTTTACCTGATCCGTCATTTGACTCGTCAGCTTTCTCTTGCGCTGGGCAGGTGAAAATAGATAATCATCTTGCAGCTGTGTTTACAGCGAAAGAAAAGAGTAAACCAAACTTCAAACCCTTTTGTGTCTCAAGTGGAAAGTGTCCCGTTTCAGTAAATGGGGACATACTACAGTAACTACCACGACCACTATACTACTACAACTGCTACTAGTAGTAATGATAATAACAATAATGATAGTAATAATAATATATTATTGAATAGCGCAGTGTCCCGACAAAGTGGGCTCCAGCAGCTTCACAATCACAACCTAAACTAAACCTAATACATAAAAATATTCAAAACACTTGACGCAAGACATTACCATGAGAAAAATAACCAGCTGCCGTAGACTATGTACACAGCACAACAGGCAGTTTGCATAATCTGTTACAGTCTGAGCGTACGATCCTAAAATGCGCCAGACCAACTAAGGTGCATACGTCAGAAACTCTGATTTCGAACCAAAACCTCCCTTGGGACTGTACCGAGCCGGGAGAGGAAGGCTTCGTGAGGAGAGGGGGACAACTCGTTGAGATATGCTGAGGATTGTGTGCACTGGCTAGGTCCAGATCCGGGGTCATTTGTTCGTTGGTTTACTTGGCTTAACGTTCGACGTTGATTGATGGGTGTTTGATAGCATTTTGGGCTCTTGAGCGATGCAAAGTCTTGTGAGAGTCGATATAAGCCTATTACGGAGAGTGCCACAGGAAAACGGTTCCACGATTTTGTTTGTTTGCCACAACGGTCATGACCTCATCCTTCAGACTTTCCAGTTCCTCCGTATCTTTCGCCAGTTCATCTTAGACAACCACATCAAAGCTTTACACTTCCAATTCAATACTACACGAGGCATCTGGATCTGTCCCTCTACCGACTAAAGCATTTAAGAGTGCCCTTACACATTTGAACGCATCCATCGTACGCTTTACGAGCACAGAGAACCGATCTGTAACGGTATATCACATGTAATCTTGAAAGAATAGTTTTGGGTGTCTGCTCGTTTATTTCTTCTTGGTTTGTGGCTTTGTCCTTCGTTTTGTTTATTAGTTTGGTTGGTTGGGTAAAACTTTTTGTTTGGTTGTTGTTGTTGGTTTTGGTGGTGGTGGTGTTGTTCCCCGTGAGTCTTTGTGTATGAAAGGGGTGTATGTAGTTATGATGTACGGCGCTTAGAGCCTGTTTCATTTCATGAACGTGAGTGAGTGATTGGCGCACTGAGTTTTATTTAAAGAAATGCGCCCTACAAATACCATTTAGTATTATTATTATTTATTATTATTATGATGTATAGGCGCCTTATAAGTCGTCCTTATTGTTGTTGTTGTTGTTGTTGTTTAAAAGATGGAAATTAATCCTGAATAACATGTGCAATGATTTCGCCTGTAACAACTGTCATGTCTTCCATACTGACACACCGTCACGACTATTGCGTTTATCCTAAGGTCTTTGCACTTCAGCAAAGAAGACACTGGTAAAAAAAAAACGTCCTAATTCAATTCGACAGCACCCGCTATGAGATCTGGATAGAGTCATGTCGGAACAACGACAATGTAATGATGTCTAGATTTTGACAGACATTGGCTAATAGCATTTCACAGCCTGTGACTTATGCTATCATAATTGAACAAGACAGCTGGAATAAGGGTCTGCTTTGTTTCTCGGTTGTAGAATTTGGTTGTTCACAGTGTTGTTGTTGTTGTTTGGCTGATATCATTTGTATTGTTTTTCTTTCTTTCTTGTTTTTGCTGTTTGTTTGTTTGTTTGTTTGTTTGTTTGTTTGTTTGTTTGTTTGTTTGTTTGTTTGTTTGTTTGTTTGTTTGTGTTTTCATCTGTTTTTTGTTTGGTTTTGTTGGATTTTCCTTCCCTCTTTTTCTTTTGTTGTTGTTGTTGTTGTTGTTTTGGAGAGGGACGCATCATGCCTTGAGTGCAACATTTTACGTGGCTATACCTACAAAGATCCTATTCTTTCCGAACGTAACCACATAAAAATGGAGGAGGTTGTGAATGTTTGGTTGACCTTTTCGAAAGCACGGAAAGCACAAGAAAGCAGTCTTAAATATTCTGATATCAAGGAAAGTATTCTTCTTTGTGAAGAAACAGAGCGATGTCCTTTACGCAGGTGCAATCAAAAATAAGAGCTATTGACGCTGATAAATGGCATACATCCCTACAAGAAAACCTCGTTGATATGATTGGATTTTGTGCTGAATGCAATTTATTGTGCCCTTGAAACGTAATGACAAAATGTATCCTATTATCGCCGCCCACGCCACAGAATATGAAATTTGGGAGAGATAATATTGAATTAGCAACTCGAGAGGGATTGTTTTCAACGGCAGTTTCATTTGCAAGAAGGTTGGAGACGGCACTCTACGTATCAAGAATACACACCCTTCATTTGGACGGTTGCAGGGGTTTCCGAAGAATAAAACTCGGATATTATTCTCAGTCACGTCCAAGATGTGGACAAAAAGGGTTCTAATGCTGAGGAATTCAATACCGCATCTTCAGTTTCTTTGGTTTGTTTTTCGTGTCTAACCGGCCATACATTCAACTGGTCACGTACAAAAAACTCAAACTGCTGGCCAAATAGAAACTTTTTCCTCACGAAATTGTTTAAGTGGCGGTGGATTGCATTCCTGCTCTGCCTAGGGGAATGGTAGCCTGGTGGAACAGTGTCTGCACATGTGAGACTGGTCATGTTTGTACCAGTTTCCTTTACCAAGTAAGGTTCTAGTTGGAGAAAGCAATCTCTCTCTCTCTCTCTCTCTCTCTCTCTCTCTCTCTCTCTCTCTCTCTCTCGTGGGTGCTCAAAGAAACACACACACACACACACACACACACACACACACACACACACACACACACACACACACACACACACACACACACACGGTTTCTTCCGAGAACTGCAAACATACAAAAGATGCACATGCAAATGGCGGCAACACGCGAGCATTGCTACACAGCTTGCTGAACGAGCGACAGTCGAGCGTTCGATCACTCTCCATGTCTCTGGCTGCAGTACTGGCCCCCCCTCTTCAAGCCTCGGAGCTCTCATACTGCTGTCACTGTGTGTATTCCGCTTCTTACCTTATTTTCTACACGGATGTTTTTACCTTTTCGTATGAGGCGGAATGGATGTAAGTTAAAGTTTCCTCAAGTATATGTGTGAGTCTTTTTAATGAAATTCCCCTGTTGTTTAGAAGATCATGATTAATTTGTCTGCATGGATTTAAAGTTGGCTTCACGGGATTATTGCACTTTGATTATACTCGTGTTTGTTGCAGTAACCGCCGTCAAAGAACTGTTAATCTGTCGATACTGGAACCATCCAAGCAGGTTTCGACTCACTTTGCTAATGGCCTCAAGTAACTATTATACAGTTAAGAACCTGGCATTATATATTTTTCTTGCTTTAAGAAAAAGACAACAGTTGCTCAGCTGAGTTGATATACTTTATTTTGCACTTTGGTTATTTCATGTACAAGTATTGATGTGTATAAGAATGTCTGGATGTCACTCTCAACTTTGAATGGGCCTAAGGCCTATCAACAAACAATTCTGATTTGCCTGATGTTCGCATAAAAAAACCAAGAAAGACTCAAAAACGTGAGATACCCGTGCGCGGTACGAAATGTGTTAATCTTTGATGAAAATTTGTACCTTTACGTCATTGCCCGATTTAACCCACTCAAATCATTTTGCAGCAACCCTTTTAAACTAAAATGGACGTCCAACCATCAGCAAAAAAAAAAAAAAACCTCTTCTTTTTCAATTCTGTTTTAGTGTTTTTTTTAGCTCAAATTCCACAAATACCAGCCACATATTGTTGATCTTCCAGGTTATCAGAGACGAGGACCTGATCACATATTCTACTATTTAATTGTACTAGCTTTTTCCCCTTTTAAATTCATCCTCTCTTTTTAAATACTAATGTGAAGTTAAAGCAAAATTTATCAAAACAACCTTCCCGGCGTGGGCCAAATATTTGTGCTAGCCTTTTTCTCGTTGCCCCGTCTTTGATATCACCCTAGGTGGTGGAAAAGGACGTTACGCTCACAAACACTCACCCCAACCTATCATAACAACCCAGACTTCTCATAATGACTGCCGTCTGCACTGTGTGTTGGCATCATTATTTATTTTAGGTAAGATCTGTTTCCATAGCAAATAAGCCTTCAAGGTAAATGTGCCGGCCTGTTTGCCTTTCCTGTTTTCCGGTCTATGGACAAATATTAATACGGCAAGATTCTGTATTTTGTAACAACAGACGAGAGAGAAAGAGAGACAGACAGAGACAAGAGAGTCGAAGGGCAGGCAGAGATAGAGTGGGAGACAGACAGACAGACAGACAGACAGACAGACAGACGGCCAGACAGAGACGTAGCAGGCATTAATCAGGCCACCATTTAGACCTCCATAAATTCCCAAACGGTTGCCAAATCCCACCTCGTAATCGCTACTCTTTAAGGCAATACAGCCAGTCAATACAAGCACGAAGGGAGATTGACCCGCCAAATGAACGCGCCTGTCAAAATGGATGCGCGTGATTGGCTGAATTAATTTGACGAAGATCGGGAAAACGGACAGCTCGTCGGAGTCTGTAAATAGCAAAAATGACAACCTCACGATCTTTTCCCTGTCGAGACATGCTCATTTTAAGTGTTTATTCTGGTCTCCTCCTATTGGACAAAGGCTTTGGAAAAAGCACGTGCACATATGATTATCCACTCGTCGCTATGGTTACATGTAATTCATGGTCTCGGCATTGCAATTATTGTGGAGGTTTGGTCAGCGTGCAGTTTCATAGTAAAATACAAATTTTGAATATGTCTATATCAGTATCTCTTTCTCAATTAACATATCCGGCATCTAGCTACTAAAGAGCAATGCTGATTTTATTTTTCAAAAATAACTACACCTGCAGACGCGCGTGCGAACACACACACACACACACACACACACACACACACACACACACACACACACACACACACGTCACTGCATTTAGGTCTTTGCCCTTGCCGCAAACGCGAAAATTTATGTGGAGGAACTGGCTTATTCCCTTAATGAGGAACAGGCTACTAATCTGTGAGAGACGGCCTCTCAGGCGCCACGTTAGCAACTGCGGTTCTTTTGAAGAGGCCTCCATCAAGTGCATTTGATTTCACGGCATACTACTTTATACGTAAAGACAAGAGAACCATTACTGAATCTTATCGGGGAAAAAACTAAGCATAAGCTTTCACGCGTTTATATTTTTAATAACTAGGTTAATGTCAGGACCCGGCATTTGCTAATTTACAAGTGGTTGGTTGATTGTTTTAGGGTTTAACATATTGCGTACTGGGACCGAGTTTCCCACGTTTTAGGCTCTTTTTCGGTTTTGGCTCTGTATGCCAGATTCTGGCAAGATTAACGGCTCCTTTACGGCTCATACTGCAGCAGACACGAGTATAATCAAAGTGCAACATTCACACCGAGCCAAACTTACATCCATGCAGACTGAATTAACTGTGAGATATTTTCAGTGAGACTACTAATGCACAACCCCAAACTTACTCGGTAGGAATTGAGTTAATGTCCTTTTGCACCACCTAAGTTATAAAAGACGAGGTATCGAGGAAAACGCCAGCAAAAAAAATGTTTGGTTCCCAGCCGGGATTCGAACCAACGACCGAGCATTGACAGTCCGACGCTCTGTCCCGGATTCCCTGCTTGAAAGGGGTTTTCAGCAAATTCTTATGAACTAGGTAGAGCAGCTTGCTATCGATATTTCGTAATACATTATAGTCCGACGTTTTATAACAGCAAAAGAATCAGTTTTATGGAGACGATCTTCCACCTCTTAGTTGTTAGATATCTGTCGATGTATCGATTTGCTAGGCTTCCTTCTCCCGTCTTGTAAATCCGCTAACGTGTACTTGAAATGCAAATAATGCCCTGAAACTAACACTTCCTGGTTTGCAACTGTCAATGTAATTGGACAAATAATGGAGATTTTTTTAACAATCCAAGACTGCAAGAGCCTTCTCTGTGGCGAGTTTGTGGGTAAAAGGCGATCATTATCAAAATGATTCTCTCTCTCTCTCTCTCTCTCTCTCTCTCTCTCTCTCTCTCTCTCTCTCTCTCTCTCTCTCTCTCTCCGTTCCACTGAACGGAACATTGGAGAAAATGCTGAAAGGTTTATTGCCCTGGTTATAAATGTACTCAAATTATCTCTCATGTTTCGGATACAGAAATTCGTTCATCGCTTTGATCCACCACAACGACGATGTCCACTTTGCAAAATGTGCGGCTCTAGTTCCGACCCAATTCTGAAGAATTATCAAATCGAAGACAAATAGGCTCCGACCATCCGCTGAACATTAGTTGAGAGGGCATTTTAAAAAGACACAGGAGCATTGCGGAGAGAGGTTACAAGAATGGTTATAGAGAGATACTGTCGAGCTAATCGATGGTTTTGTTTCTGCACAGGTCCTGCGTGAATGACGGTCAGATTGGAGTCGGTAAGGATTCCGGTAACAGCAGCCGCCAACACGGATAGCGTGATTGCAGTGGACGCGCGCAGTCTGGCTGGCAAAAGTCACAGACAACCCCCCAAGCCGCAAAGTGCCGGGGAATGAGCTGTCACTGCTGACTGCGTCCTTACGATACGTCGAGCTCTGTACAAGGGCTGACCATTGTTGAGGATTTTCACAGACGGATCCGACTTAAAAGGTGTTGACGACTTCAGATGACTTTACAAACAAGGCGTTATGGAATTCACGGCGTGCTGATTTCGGATTTTGATTGGTGTGTCGGAGGGTGTATCTGACCACTACGTTGACAGAAGAACTGAAGTTATACTTTCACGGAGGGAATGAGAGCATTCTGACTGCCTTTTCTGTGGAGAGGAACGGTGACTCAATTTTGCAACGCACAGTTTGAACATTATCCAGTTATCCTGCAGTATGGTTAGTTAAAACTAAGCAGTCCTGTCAGCGGGCCCTAGCTGTTCATTAGATGCTCATTATTTTTATGATATAATATCTTTCGTCAAGAAAAAAGGCAGTGTGGAACGATAGAATAAACTAACTGGATCGTACTCTCAGTGTTGTCATCAAAGCTAACTGACGTCCCTATCAAGATTATCTTCAGAAACTGTGAGCCCGCGAACCAAAATGCTTCTTCCAAGAGAGAAGGTTCCAGCTGAGAAGAGAGAAACTGTGTTCAGTGGGAGGAAGAGCCGAGAGGAGTAGATGGATGTTAGGAGCCATGTACAATGGGCTCTCTCTACTCGCTGTTCTTCTGGATGTACTGCCTCCCTCTGACATACCGTCTCGTTGGCCAAGGTAGGTCCAAAACTGTATGGGTTATTTTAATTTAAACTGTTTTACCTCTTGGTTTGTCTGTGTGAAGGCGGGAGCTGTTCAAGTTGAATACTGGCAGATCTTGTGTTGTCGGCTGCCATCTTTGCTGGTGGTAGAGGCTGGGAGGTGACAGTCAGATTACAACTGAGTGTTCTTGTTCGATTGAATGTATCGTGGTTTAAGTAACACGCACGTTAACTTCTCTCTCTCTCTCTCTCTCTCTCTCTCTCTCTCTCTCTCTCTCTCTGTGTGTGTGTGTGTGTGTGTGTGTGTGTGTGTGTGTGTGTGTGTGTGTGTGTGTGTGTGTGTGTGTGTGTGTGTGTGTGTGTGTTCGTTCAGAATCAAAAAAACTGTACTACTCTACTGAAAGCCACCGGGTTCTTTCATTCAGACAAATTTCAATTGGAAGACATGAAGTAATAATGAACATTGTCCGTAGCATTCTGCATTGCTGGTTTGTTTGTTTGCTTGTTAATTTGTGCGTGCGTTCATGTGCATATGTATGTGCCGGTGTGTGTGTGTGTGTGTGTGTGTGTGTGTGTGTGTGTGTGTGTGTGTGTGTGTGTGTGTTCTGAACATCCAACGGAATTGCATGGAATGGAAAAGTATCCTCTGACTTCATCACAGAAACAGTTCAGGTTCCGGCATGCCTGGAGACAATTCATACATCCGAAAACAAAGCACGGAAAAAGTCACATAACGAAAACGTAGAACCTGTCACTTTCCGAACCGTTACATAATCCCTTCCCCAGATGCCATGCCTCGAAATGGAAATATTATGGAGAGTCTCCCTCAAAGAATTCCGATGTTTCTCCTATCAGCCTATGTAACTATACAATCTTATTCAAAGCACACATGTATCAGTCGCACCCATTTATTCAAACAGTAACCTGAGGAAGTCGGAGGCCATAAAACGCGGGTGGGTGGGTGGATGTTTGGGAGTTTAACGTCCTTTTCCACCACGTATGGGTGATATCAAAGACGGGGCAACGAGAAAAAGGCCAGCACAGATATGTGGCCCCAGCCGGCATTCGAACTCACGACCTGAGCATTGGGAGTCCAATGCGCTAAGGAAAAACTCATGTCCCTGTAGCCCTTCACTATAAAAGTGATTATCTTATTGCTATCGGTTAGTTTAGAAGGTCGGGAGAAACTTATCTTGAGTTCACTCTCTAAGGGATACACCGGGCACGACTTTAATCAAGGCAGCATGTGGGATTCACTTTATCGCAGGAAACATTGGATTAGGCCGTTTCCTGCTTTTATACACGCACTGGATCTCTTCATATGAGAGGACACGAGATAAAATTCAAGTTTTAGTTTATATCCCCCAAGCGCCACGTTTCTGTCAATATGCAACACACGCGGATGTTCAAGGTGTGATTCACGATAATTTAAACACACGCATAAACAAAAACAGGAAGGGAATCTGCAGAACCCTTACTGTTTAAATTCGATGCTTGATAAGGTCAACTCTGCTGTGCCAAGTTATCCTCTTTGGATAAACTGATGGCTTAGGCTACTCTGAACATTAGTTTCGGGTTTGGGGTGTTTGGGGGTTTTTCTGTGATCATAGTAGTTGGCTTACATATATTGTACAAGTGTCCGTCCTGTCATATGCTTTGAGACAGAAAGCTCCCCAATATGAAAACTTGCTACTGAACATCTACTCTAAAACTTTAATGTATTGCCGCTGCGAAACAGGTACACTTTATTCCATGTTGACCTATTCAGCCGAAGTACTGCCACTACAAACCAGGTACACTTGAACGCCATCTTGACCTATTCAGCCTAAGTACTGCTGCTACAGAAACAGAAACACTTGAACGTCATCTTGACCTATTCAGCCAGACTATTGCCGAAACAAAAGGAGATACAATTGCACACCATCCTGACCAACTCAGCCGAAGTCGACTGTGTGACCCTCATGATTTGCAAAACGTGCCATTAGTGTGCGCCGTATTGCTGCCCGATGTCTTGAGGCCCCTATTATGATTGCTGATTTGTCAAGTCCGTGAAAATCCCGTCTCCACAGCCAGAAACTCATCTCAGTTTTGAGGGATTTGGCTTTTGTGACGTAAGTCTAGGGGCTTTACTTTGTCAGGGACGCTGACGAATGGGAATAAAGTTCCAGATTTTTGCCCCAAACATCTGACGCTGAGAGTCCTCCTGTAGACAAATATGAATGTAGCCTCGTTTATCCCAGTCGATTCTCGATGGTTCTTTGTCAAAGCTGCATATCTATTCCTCTTCCGTTTTCGTAAATAGGCACGTTTTGGACAATCCGCTCTCAGCCTGAAATGACTCAAGTCGGGATTCGGAGGTTTTCGTTCAAATGTTATCTTAGCAGCGACAGGATATCCTCTAATTCCGCGTTGCAGTTAAATATTAAACTCATGTCTCTCGTTAGATTATGCGTCGCGTTAATAATTTATCTAACGCATGTTATCGGTCATGTTCATCCTCGGCTGCGTTGTTTCCTATGGAAAAATTTGTTTAGCTTCATTCCACGATGATCTGTCAAAGGACAGAAAATCTTCATCAGCATGCCTTCGTCATTGCCCTAACTAAACAAAACGTAACAAAGACGCAGAATTATTTCGGGAAAAGGAAACTGCGTAAGCCACCAAACGTGTGGGCCTATACCTATTACAAGTATGCGACAAACTGTGACAATCAGCCGTTATAAAATGGATTCCTTGCTTTTTTTCTCGCACTAGAATAGCTGGACAGCTTGACGCGTCTAACAGGAATACGGCATTGATTTCTTGGCTCTTAGATGACAAGCTAATAGAGAAAATAATGACCATCATTTCCAAAGGAAATATGGAGCAGACCGTCGTTATAAATTAGCAGAGGCGTCCACTGACAGACTCTGAAAAAAAAGCGTTTTAGTTCATTTGCGAGTACCCCGCCGGCGCTTCGTGACAACCACTTAGCCTCTTAGGTCAAGTTATACTTTGCTCAAGTAAACAACGGCCCTGACCTTTGCATGGGATTGTCTAATAAGCCGTATGGATTGTTGGATTGTCTTAAGACTGCCAGTGATTTTTAAGTAGATATATATTTTATATATATATATGCGGATTGGTGTTTGCACAAAAGATTCCATGCAGAATGATATATTCCCGCCACAGACTGCCCTGGAGATCCTCTCTCTCTCTCTCTCTCTCTCTCTCTCTCTCATACATGTGGTATGCATGTAGGTATGTGTATCAGGCAAACCCCATCCTATCCCATTCCAATCCATTATGTACATTTGTATATTTGTACGTAGTATGTATGTATGTATGTATGTATGTATGTATGTATGTATGTATGTTTGCATGAGTCCTGCAAAACGTGTGTGCGAGTGACTATGATGTATGTTGGCCGGTGTGGTGAGACTGATCTATATGTTAATTTCTTGTTTTATGTACCCCCAACGGGGTTTTGAAATAAACTTTGACTTGACTTGAATTCACACACACACACACACACACACACACACACACACACACACACACACACACACACACACACACACACACACACATTTGTAGACTTCACAGTCTACCCCTCATAGCTCAGAATATCTAAAAGTACATTTCAACCCAATAACCATGTTCAATTATCTGTCTGGTAGTAAGCTAATACAGGCTCACCGAGGGATATGAATCACTATCGAATCAGAATCTGCCATTCTAGGTAATTGGAACAGACAGATCGGCTCCATTTCTGCAATTGTAACCTGTGCGACTGACTTCACTGTTTTATTTATGTTTTCACCGATATCTAGAACATGGACAATTTCCAATGTTTTCGGTCGTATACCAGAAAAAGAGTAACGAGTAACGGCTTGTATGGGAAATAGTATAGTTTGTTTGGTGACCCAGTCGCCAACGATTTTCGATGATAACGTTTCCTGGAGCTACTTTTGTAGACCCCTTGCAGAGAAAAGGTTATTCAGGAAGTTGTGACCTAATACAGTATAAAACAGACAGTGTATTCTGTCTTCTCGGCGTAAGTGAAACCATCATAAATAAATATTTTAACTGCTTTTATGAATACATTACAAGCCATTTTCAAGGCAAGAAACTACTCCAAAACGGCACTTTGACGTCAGTGAATGACGTCACATTCCCCCCCCCCCCCCCCCCCCCCCGCTGTCTCATGACGGTTTCAGGAGTACACGTCAATAATATTACTTTTGACATCATTGCCACTTGCGGTTCCCGGAAGCTATAGTTTAGGCTCATTTTTTCCGCCTCACATTTTCACCAAACTTTTCACACATGCTAAGGTCGTCGGCTGATTCAGAATCATATCCATGGTTGATAAAATGTTAGGTCACAAGTTCTCAAAAACTTATTTCCAATAAATATGCACAAAATCACAATTTTACAAAATAAATATTCCGGAAAAGCTTTGGCGACTTGATTACCAAATTCACAATACATACACCTGAAAATGGTATTGTACTGTAACATAATTTACTTAGCAACCACCTCATTATCTGAAAGATTTCCCTCAGGATCAGATTTGAAGCAATGTAGAATCTCGACGCTTTGTTTATAAAGGCATTTTCAAAGCTAATCCAGCATCTGCGCACTATGTAGAAAGTTCAAAAATGACATTCGTTAAAACTAATCTGTATCCGGCCAGCGGATCAATTTTACTGGTCTGACATTCAGGAAATGAGAAAGCCTCAAGCTTTTTGTTGTTGTTGTTTGTTTTTGAAATAAATATATATTCTCGTCGTTCATGTTCCTAATCTAGAACATATTTCAACAAGACATTTCTGTACCTGTTTCTCTATTTTCAAATCAATAACTTGCAGACAAAGAAAGCGCTTGGTGTGTCCTTCATCAACTGGTAAAACTAGAAAACAATTCATTTCACCAGAAACCACGACTGATATTCATTAGGCAGTCACATGGCCCCATTTATCCACAAAAGTGCACGGTCAACGTTCCATCGGATATAGTTCATCGTCTGTGATCTTATCTTACGTTTTCTCCCATCTCGTACTATCGGACGAGATCGTTTGGCGAACCTCTGATGAAAAAGGTCGGATGGCAAGGGTTGTTTCTTGTGAAAACAGTAGCGTGTTATAGAGTCACCCTCGCCAGACTGCGACAGCCCCTGCGGCTGTTAGAACGCCAGATAGACCACGGTGCCCCTTACTCATCTCTCCTCCTCTGCCACCCTTGGCCATACCCACACAAAATTGTGTGTCCACGGGGCAAGGCTGGCAATTCCTCGCCGCCAGAAACATTTGCAAAAACGATTGGCTGTCGCCAATATAGTTACATTATCAGCCCGCTATTTCCTCTCCCTGGGTAGGGACGTGGTTGAAGACCTTGTGGAGTGTCCAATGGATGAGAGACGTGTAGATATGTACGCCAGACAACCGGACAATCAAGAAATGGGAAAACTAATGAGGTGTCCGAAACGTCCCTGGCCAAGCGCTCCAATGACAACGACAATGAATATGTGTTTGTATTGCGAGGGTTTCGAAAAGAACAGACACTTAGACGAATATATATATAGATGGAGGGAATACATCGAATTGTCTACAATTTCTCACGAACCATGTCCCGTGTGTCCCACGAAGGTTTCCACAAAGGATATCCTCTAGTGCGAGCATACGTGTGGAGAAAACACAAAATTCACCACGTATACGTGACGTCTCACGTACCACAATCTTTCACAAGCCGTGAACACGTGACGGTTTTCCAGAAGAACTTATATTTGTAAGGGAAAATATCATATTGTCTCCAATTCCTCACGAACGACACAACCAGCATATGCGACAATGACTGCTACACACGATCTCCTTAGCAGACCACAAGGACAAAAACACATTATTAACAAACTGTACTGACAGGCACGCGCGTCATCATCTTTCTTCCATACACAACTGTTAGCAGACAGGCAATAAGGTCAACAACAAACAAAAACAAAAAAAGCAAGTCTCAAATATAGTCAAAAGAAAAAAAAGTCACGCACAAACAGAGAGTCAATTTTATTTTCGGTGCAGGCTGATCAGATTAGCAAGACTTTGGCGCCAGCTGGCCGGTCGAGTTCGGCATAATCGAAGAGAGTCGCCGGCAGGATATCGGAGCACGCGATAACCGGACTCGCTCTGCTACCCACCACGTAAAGAGTCAGACGCAAAGTCCTTAATTCGTCTGAGTTCAAACTGCGAACCGAGTTACTATGACTCTCTCCTGTGCTTTCCATTACCAGAGTATTTAATCTTCTGTCTGAAGCTTGCTCTGCTGATCTACCATTAATTGGAAAGAAGGCCTCGTCGCCATTGAATTGACAGGAGCTTAGAACCTTTTTGCCAGATGATGGTAGTGATATTCGAGACACTCCATAATGACGGGACGCTCCTGTCGCAGTAACGGAAGGCCTAGTCGTTAAATCTGTTGGGTCACGTCCACCGGAGAGACTGAACCTCCGTCGAGACTTGTCCAAGTGTTTTTCGCCTTTGGCAGTCACTTCAAATTGCCCCTTTCCTTTTCCGGCAAACGTTTTTCGTGCCGTTGCAACTTGTTCCATAAAAGTAGTCTGAAGCATTATTCACCCTAAAACCCCCGGCGTCTTTTGTGAGAGCAATTATACAGAAAGCTTCCTCCAAACATTAACATGCCCATATCTCCAAACATTAACATGCCCATATCTATTATAATTACTGCGGAGTCTCGCATAGTTTTAGGCGATAACTGTCACGGAGTCAATTGTCGCCAGGCGCCCATGGGTTTCTTATTTACAGGTCCATCCCCCATCAATCGTATGCTCACATTCTGAGCTATTTTGGCAGTGACAAACATCTTACCACTTGGGTGGGTGTTTGGGGGTTTAACATCCTTTTCCACCACATAGGGTGATATCAAAGACGGGGCAACGATGAAAAAGCCAGCACAAATATTTGGCCCCAGCCGGGATCGAACTCACGACCCGAGCATTAGAAGTCCAACGCTCTACCATTCGACCACCCCGGCTACCCCTTACCACTTGGACATGTGCACATTAACAGCATCTCACAACGTGGCACTGAGCTACTTCGTATACTGTAAACTCTATAGACTAGGGTTTGTAGCACACTATTTGGAAAACACGGTTGGAAATCTTCTGTCCATTGTGCATTCAAGTTCGTGCATCAGAGAGCAACAAAGCAAAACTGAAAAACTTAAATAAAGAAAAAAAAAGATAAAGAAAAACCTGAAAAGGGATATATCTTACTGTTGTTTACGCGCGGGTAGATGAGTGCTTCAAGCGCTGATTTACGATCTTGCGGTGAAAATGTGAACCAGCCACCATCAGTAAACAGTATAGTCCCCTTTCGTTTTCTCGTATTTCCCTCACCTATAATTTTCCGCCTTTGCGGGCCTGTCGGGCGAAACAGAAAACGTACAGCGACTTCGTTCGGGGTTGAAGTGTTTCGGTAGGATCTTATAGTTGTCACACCTTTAATTCCAGTCCAAGTTGCCACCCAAATGACACACAGTCAATATCCCCGCCGCCCCACAACGCTCCAAACAGCCTTTGTGAATGTAGGAATGTAGGAATTCCTGAATCAGATGAATCGGACCAGCACCGAGCCAACAGAAGAGTAGATAAAAGGTGAATATCACAAGGAGTCAGCTAGTGTAAATGTCACGGTTAACCACTGAGTAGAAGAATTTGAATTTTCGCCAGCTCGCGCAATCCTTAGACGGCATTGTATCGCATTCAGAACTCTACTGACTAATCATTAAAGCCTGTATGTTCGTAACGCCGCTGAGATGGAGAACTGCCGCTTCCGAAGCTCTACGACTGTTTGCCGGATAAGAGGATGTTTCATTTAGCTATTGCGTTCGGTTTGTGACTTTCTGGTTTCTACTGTTAGAGAAATGCGACTTTCTTTGAACCTACCGTCTGCTCCTGAACAGACTAGGACTCGACAAATCTTCTAAAACATACAGCCACCAACCAGCGCCGTGTAGTTGATCCTCAGTCTGCAACCGAACAATGTCGTCAGGGCCCGTATGTAAAACTCGAGGTTAATTTAACCCACGGATACGGGCCTAACCCAGACTAGGACAAAAGAAACCCCAAAACAAAATTAAATAAGAAAAAGGAAGCGAAGAAAGAAAGACAAAAATCCTTCTATAACGGGATAGGCACCTTGCTGGAATGGACCCGCTTCCTGATCTAAAACAACAACAACAACAACAAAACAGAAAATTTAACCCTAGAGCTAGTTTAGTTTGAGGTTAGACTCTAACCCGGGGCTAAACTCCCTAACCCCGACTTTTACATGCGGGCCCTGCTCAGTACGTGGAACGCTTCTAGAACAACATACAATAGTTTCAGATGCTGTATTGTGACCCAAGTGACTGATTCTGATGCACGGATGAAAAGATTTCCACACGCTTTTGTATGTCTGTCGTGCGTATTGAGACTTTAAAATAGACTTTTTTGAGCGTACAGGCGCACTCACACGGGCAATTGTTCCAAAAGCGTTCATACGGGCCGATCGTCTGGGGTTCTCTCCGGGTACTCCAGCTTCCTCCCCCTCTGCTTTGGAAATGTTCATCCCACCAAATTTGAAAAATAAATGCAATTCTAAATTCCGAAATTTAAATAGCTGAGCTGACCCTTCGCACCACGTGATTGTAGTGTGTTTATGTAAGCGCCGCGAACTGAACCCAACACGCACGCTCACGTGAACCACGTGCATTCTCTCACACACTGGACATAAGCACATTACAATCACGTGGTGCGAAGGGTCAGATCAGCTATTTAGGTTTCGGAATTTAGAATTGCATTTATTTTTCAGATTTGTGGGCTGAACATTTCCAAAGCAGAGGGGGGAGGAAGCTGGAGTACCCGGAGGGGTTAATTCTTTGCCCCGCGTGGGACACGAACCCCTGACCTCTTGCATTGGTGACGTCTCTTAACCACTAGACCACCGACCGCCCCAGGTGACATGATGACAAAAATTGGTCACGACCTGTTAGGAGGAAGAAAAAAAAAACCCACTTTCTGGCTTGGCTGAAGGCGCTCTGAACAACAACAACAAAAAAGAAAGTGAAACAAAATAAGACCTTCTAAACCAAAAGTCGTTTCTCTCTCATTTGTCAGATTTGTCTTTGAAGTTACGCTTTCTGGTAGCCGGTAATGTGTTCGCATTAGTCTGAGTTTGCTCTCTCGGGCCTGTGTCGCCAAATCGAAGAAGACAAAATGGGGGGAAAAGTGAAAGGAAATGAATGAGGTTTTAGATTAAAAAGACGGGAAAAGGAATCCAAACATTAATAGGTGTGTCCTGGTTCATGACATGCGCGTGCGGGCTGAGAAAGGAAGCCAGAGGAACCAAAGCAAAGGAAAAACAAACAAACAAAAAAAAACATGGAACGAAAGATTATTAACCTGGACAGAAAACCTTGCAGGCACTCGAGGGTCAGAGGCTGATACAGTAGCTCATTTTGCCGACCGAAATTTCCCAGAAAAGGTTAACAGCGCTGAAAATAAGGTTATTCTCTCAACTGATCAGCTCCTTCTTCAGCTTAAAGAACATATTTAATTTTCCACTTCAGAGACTTCACTTTTCACGCATATGTTATGGTAATTTCACTGACAATATGAAAGGCAAGACTAAACTAAAAATTCAGATGTTCTCTTCAACTGCGACTACCCCGTAGGCTGCCCCTGGGATTCCTGCCGCAATTATTTCAAATAAGAAAGGATGTGAACACAGCCTTATTCTTATGCTGACAAAAATTGCTTTGGACATTCCCCTATTTCTGCTGCAGTGAGTCGAACTGCATTTTCGGGCTGATTTTTGCCAATTTTCTGAAAACGCAAATTTTGTAACTTTCCATTACCGAAATTTTTCTTCCTCAAAATCGACAAAAGCCTATTATGTTTTGAGCAAACAGCTCGACGGACAAAGTCAAGCTCTGTATTGATCCAGTCTTCGTACGTATTTTCTGTTTGGCAGCTATAGAATTCCTGTCTGGCTATTCTCACACCAAGATAAGTAAAGCTTTTTCGACTTCTTCCCTGTTTACGCTACAGGCACGGTTTACTCCCTTTAAAGCTAGAATTCCTGTCTGGCTATTCTCACACCAAGATAAGTAAAGCTTTTTCGACTTCTTCCCTGTTTACGCTACAGGCACGGTTTACTCCCTTTAAAGCTAGAATTCCTGTCTGGCTATTCTCACACCAAGATAAGTAAAGCTTTTTCGACTTCTTCCCTGTTTACGCTACAGGCACGGTTTACTCCCTTTAAAGCTAGAATTCCTGTCTGGCTATTCTCACACCAAGATAAGTAAAGCTTTTTCGACTTCTTCCCTGTTTACGCTACAGGCACGGTTTACTTCCTTTAAAGCTAGAATTCCTGTCTGGCTATTCTCACACCAAGATAAGTAAAGCTTTTTCGACTTCTTCCCTGTTTACGCTACAGGCACGGTTTACTCCCTTTAAAGCTAGAATTCCTGTCTGGCTATTCTCACACCAAGATAAGTAAAGCTTTTTCGACTTCTTCCCTGTTTACGCTACAGGCACGGTTTACTCCCTTTAAAGCTAGAATTCCTGTCTGGCTATTCTCACACCAAGATAAGTAAAGCTTTTTCGACTTCTTCCCTGTTTACGCTACAGGCACGGTTTACTCCCTTTAAAGCTAGAATTCCTGTCTGGCTATTCTCACACCAAGATAAGTAAAGCTTTTTCGACTTCTTCCCTGTTTACGCTACAGGCACGGTTTACTCCCTTTAAAGCTAGAATTCCTGTCTGGCTATTCTCACACCAAGATAAGTAAAGCTTTTTCGACTTCTTCCCTGTTTACGCTACAGGCACGGTTTACTTCCTTTAAAGCTAGAATTCCTGTCTGGCTATTCTCACACCAAGATAAGTAAAGCTTTTTCGACTTCTTCCCTGTTTACGCTACAGGCACGGTTTACTCCCTTTAAAGCTAGAATTCCTGTCTGGCTATTCTCACACCAAGATAAGTAAAGCTTTTTCGACTTCTTCCCTGTTCACGCTACAGGCACGGTTTACTCCCTTTTAAAACCCAATTAGGCTCGCATTCTACCATTGCCTGTAGTTTAGCCCTCGACCCTTGGCTTTTCCAGCACTTTCACTCTGCGCAGATGCATACATTTCTGTCCAAGGGTCTCAGCTGGTTAAGTTTTTTCAACAAAGTTCCACTGTGTAAACAGCCGCCTCCAAGGGCAACCCTTGAACCTTGATTTCTGGCCTGTGTTGAGGCCTCTTGCGAGGGAGAGTATTGCTGGCAGAGTCTCAAAGTCTATAGCCCCAAGGCCTCAGTAGGTCTCGGTTCAAAGACACATTCAGTGTTTTATCCGGCAGTTGAGCCGGAGGCCCGGCGTCTGATGTCTGCATCTTCGGCCGTTATCCTTGATCTCCCCGATTGTTTGACTGTATAAGATTTTATTCAGTCAGGATTGCCCATAATGTGGCCACTTTTTCTCCATGCCTCAGATTTTTGGTCTAGACTAATAAACTGTATAGCCTTTGGGGTGGTTTTCCTTCTGGCGGTCTGTTCTGTTACAATACTTCTTCAACCAGTTCTTCGCTGTTATTGAAATTGCCATCTGGTGCGTGTTTGGATTAGGTGATTCTGTTTGTTTGCTTGTCCGTGTATGTGATCGTGTTTGTTATGACTATTCTGCAGATTCTGCACAATTTTTCCGCCCTTTGGTATCATTTTTTTTTCTTCTTTTGTAATCCCGTGCGACTCTCACGTATAATCTTGGTGGGAGGTTTTTGTATGTTTATATTTCTTTTCTGTGTCCTGAAAATAAAAAAGGCTTGGCTTGACTTGAGAACAGTGGTGTGGATCTCCAAACACCCACCAGGACAGTGGCCGTGTCTGGATGACGTAAACAAGACAACTGTCTTGGCTCCGCAGCAGTGTACTGACTGCCATTCGCCTGTGCGTACATCCTGACATTAAACAAATCGCATTAGAAAATTTTCATAGCGTGTGTCATGAGCTTTGCGGCCAAACTCAAAGCATGCCACCTACTGCCCAAAATACTGAGAAGTGCAAAAAAACAGTTGTTGTTGTTGTTGTTGTTGTTTCTTAGAGGTATGGGAATCTTCAGGCCCCGTCCGTTCATTTTATGCGACCCTTCTTACTTCACTTTAATTTTTCATGAAATTGTAGCCTTCCGTTGAAACTTCAGTCGATCAACTTCTCTGTTAAGATTTCTTTTTCTTGCACACTGTCCTCCCATCCCTTTTCCGTTCTTCCATCACTCTTGGTTATTCTTATGTAATTTTTTTGCCATCGTCCGGTCTTGAGTAACTCGGGTTAATGTCATCGTCACCGTCTGGTGGTCAGACAGGTGACGTCGTCTGCTCACGTTGTGTGGGCATGTCTTCAGGAAGCTGTGAAATAGTTAGCCGCACTAGAACCAATTTGTTGTGTCTCTTGCAGCACGAAATTAGCAGAAAACACGTTGGGTTTTTTGTTTTGCAGAAAAATAATGATGGCGTGTTTAGGGACCGTACAAACGAGCGACAGTAACTTCTTTTCATGCAAAGATCACTCCTCTCTCTGTGTGATCAGACCGGTGCGCCAACGAGGCAGCCAGGCGTAAAACGTTGTGCACTCAAGCTTGGCTTTCTCGGCGGAGATAAGGGGGGATCACTCCGGTCCACTAGGGGAGATAATGTACCCGGCATTGCAAGGAGATTTCTGTTGTCGCTACAAAACAGTCACGAGGATCGATTCTCGAGGATTTGTCTCCCCCTTTCGCGAGGACCAGTGTAATCATCTTAGTTTTCTTCCCTGTGTGTTTTAGCGCTGGAACCTTCGATTTATGAAAGCAAAAAGTAGGTGGGGTGTCTCGGTAAACCTTAAGTACAGTTCTGATACGCCCCCACGCCATCCGTTGACAGGATTTTATCAAATCCCATACATTAGGTCTGTTGGTTTGGGATAGCAGCCTTCAGAAATGTGCCATTAGAAATGGGCTTACTTATGATAAAAAGTGGAGAGACTCCTAAATTTGCTTTACTCACGATGACGAGGCGTTGTTTGACAACGCCGGAAGTCTTGTGATGGAAAGTCATTTGTCCTGATCTCAAGTGTCTGCGGTAGAGAAAGGCTTAGATACTGGCCTCGTACGAGTGCATAATTCATCTCTGCTGACGACTCTTTGCAATAACCTGAGAATTTTTTTATTATGTTTTTAACACATATACATTTCACATTGACACAAGTACAATACAATCAATATACAATACAGTGCGCGTGTACATAAGATAACTATCCTCTACACACGCTCGCCCTCGCTCGCACACATGCCCACACATTTTTTTTTAAACGGTGACAAAGTTGAAAAAGTGTGAACAGTCATGCTTGTCGTTTTACAGTGCACAGCAGTTTTAGGAAGAAAACTTATGGGTGCGGGAGACAACAATACACAACTCAGTTTCAACCGAACTCAAGACACTTTCCTCATCCCATGCGGGAGCCGGGGTGGCCGAAAGGTAGAGCGCTGGACTCTCAATGCTCGGGTCGTGAGTTCGTGTCCCGGCTGGGGCCAAATATTTGTGCTGGCTTTTTCATCGTTGCCCGGTCTTTGATATCACCCGTATGTGGTGGGAAAGGACGTTAAACTCCCAAACACCCACCCACCCTCATCCCATGTGAGATAAATGAATTTGCTAAATGGGCTGTGAAATGTGTAACAATAAACACAGTGATAATGGAAATGTATTAATGAATGCGTTTGTCAGACGTACAACAACGCCGTGGAAAACTTCTCATCAAATGCGCTTAATCCGAACATCAGAATCAGTCACTTGGGACACAAAATAACATCTGAAACCATTTGTGGTGACTCTGCCTCGTGTGTAATTATGCTGTTCGAAGTACGTAGAAATGTACTGTGTACCGAGCAAACGGCGTTATTTGCTTGCGGACAGCGCCGATTGGTGACTATTTTTAGCGACTGTGTCGATCGGCGTGTAGTACAAGTATGAAAGCGTTAGGCCTATAGAAAGTCACATTTCTCTACGATTAGAAGCCGCAAAGTCACGGAAATGGTCACAGTTGCCAAAAGTATTCACTTCGGCAAACAGCCCTAGAGCGGCAGTGTTTTTCTTCAGTACTCATTACGAACATACACACTTTTACGCTCGCCCATAAAACCGACGTCATTTGTGCCTTGTTCGGAAGAAGTGAAGTTCCTACATTTGTAGCAGAGGTCTTCAAAATGACGAGATTATAATATAGCTTTTAATGTCATCGGACTCACGGTTTATCATCTAAGGGTGGGTTGGTGTTCGAGGGTTTTGACGTCATCAGCTAAGGATGGGCATTCCACAAAATTGCATGTTAGATGGGTCGTCCATGTCAAGTGCGATTTCCACATGTCCGCTGAAAAAAATCGAAACCCTGATTACTAGAGCGTGCACTGATTTCGGTATGTTTCAAATACGGCCATATTGCCAATCTCCAGAATGGTTTAGGGTCCTCTGGGAACTGTTTCGTGAGAACGTTATCGATCGGACGATCATAATGAACGTGGTGACCGCCACACATTACCTTGATCCGAAGATTATCATTGTGGCAGACTGCTCGCACCCACCAAGGTCATGTACTGACGCATACATGCAATGAACTGTCACGCAAACCACATCTACCGTTGCCCCTCGGTAACGCTCAGTCTCAAAGAGCCTTTTTCTTCTTCTTCTGCTTTTTTTTTTTTTTTCTTCTTCTTCTTTTTTTTTTTCTTTTCGGGGGAGGGGGGGGGGGAGTGGGGGGAGGGGACATGCCTCTTTCGTTGAGATCTTGTTTTTTGACACCGCCTGTTCTGGCCAACCCTCAAAGTGCAACTCGAGCAGACTCTAGTGCACACAAAAGGAACCTGTGATGGCGTGGGATTGGTCGCCTGTTGTTTGCGGCGTCTGTTGGTCTCCATCTGTTCAGCCAGACTGATTCACCCACGCACATCTGGGTAGAGCTCGTGTTATCAAGATATAAATAATAGATAATGTACTTACTAAACAGCGACTGACGGCTGGAGTCGGACGTCAATGAGGACTGTCTGCAGTTTGTTAATGACTGCCTGATTTAATAAAGCACGACTTATCTGCACCGACTTGCTCAATATCACAACGTATTTGGCTCAGGCCAAACACAGTGCAGTTCTGCTGTGTGAAGATCATTGTTTGCTGGTTGGCGTTGTGTTTGTTTGTTTATTTCGGTGGGGGGAGGGGGAGGGTTTTTTCCTTTTTTTATTTTTTTTTATTTATTTATTTATTTATTTATTTTTTTAGGGGGGGGGTGTTTGTTTAGGGTTGTTTTATTGTTTGTTTGTTAATGGTTTGTTTGGTGTTTTTTGTCTTGTGTGTGTGTGTGCGGGGGGGGGGGGGGGGTGGGAGGTTGCTGTTGGTTGTTGGATTGTTCGTTGATTTTGTTCTTGTTGTTGGTTTTTGTTTTTTTGTCGCCGTTTTGGTGTTTGTTGTTAATGTTGTTTGTTTGTTGTTTTTTTGTTTTTGTTTTTGTTTTGTGTTGTTGTTTTTTTTGTTTTGTTTTTGGGGGGTGTTAAGAACAAGATTGTGGGTGAACATTTTCTAATTGCTCTGGTTAGCGTCTTGTGGATGGAATGTTTCCTTCCCATCTCGTTTTACAGTTTTATAAGATTTTAAAGGAACCTCCTTCGCGCAGCGTGGCAGATATCCCAACTCCAAATATTGTTCAAACTGAGGAGTCTTGACAAGTTTGTTTGTTGTTGTTGTTGTTTTCGAAAGAAAATTATGTGTATCGCATACTACGTTTTCTGTATTAACTTAATAACAAACTAAACTAGAAGTCTGCATACTCATCAATTCTCGAAACAATGAAACACGTGCCATGTGCGATCCTTCGGGCTTTTACAGACCTGCAGGGTTAAAAAAAAAAAGTATAACCACTTACCAATTCACACCAAAAGGCAGAACTGAACCAAAAACATCATGCTGTGGCAACCTATGAAGCAGCAAAAAAGAGGGCAACTGGCCTGTCTGATGTTCAGTCCGGGACAAAACATAGCTGCCCGTCAGAGGGAGAAGTAATCAAGTACCCATAAATAGTATAAACCTGAGTGCCCGAAAGCTGTGTGCCAAGGGAAATGAAGACAAGAATTGATTTTCTCCGTAACGTAGAAGGAAATTACATTCAGACTCTTCAAGTGAATTAAAGTTTTCAATTTTGACTTAGAACGTGCCGCTCAAAGAACAGGGGCCGAGGTCACGACGCGAACGCAAATTTCTTTGCGCAAATGGGTTGCGGATCGTAAGTTCGTACGTGGCTACGTGAAAACTATCTCTTCCGCTAGTTGGCCGGTCACGACGCGCACTTACTGGAAACGGTGTCAAGTACGGGCTATTTTTAGATAGGCGTGGGACCCCTGGGATTCCCACGGAAAACACCATCACGTGGCCTGCACAAATTCTCCTTCCAGCGTGCGAAGCGTGAAAGAGTAGAGGGGGTGTGTTCACTACGCGTTCACTACAGAATTTTTGATCGAGTCATGTTTATCTGCCGTAGCGTCAGGTTAAATGCGTGGCATGTATGTGGAGAGTGTGATCAGGAGAGCATGCAGGTCGCATATAGACCGCTTCCTAGCAGTCTCTATCTCAACATTGGACGGACTACAACGAGTAGAAGCATTTACTGCACGTACAAACCGTATGTAGCAGGCTCACTGGCAAGCTGAAAACCAACGGAATGAACCTCAATCAAAGAACAACGAAAAACGAAAAAGGAGAGGATAACAACAACATCAACAAAACTCTCCACATACATGCCACGCATTTAACCTGACTTGCTACGGCAGAGAAACATGACTCGACCATAACTCTGGATTCGGAACCCGCACATTTCGGGTCCACAACTGACACTGTGTGACAATGAATGAGACCTGCATTGACAGGCATACGATCAAAACGGTGGTGGCTGATCAGTGAGGACTGACCGAGTGCGTTCAGCACTGAACTAGTAGTCCGAAACACACACAACAAATGTTAACCCACAAAAAGGAATAAATCAACCCACGATGTGTGTACAGCCGGCCATACAGGCCTTTGCATTGCAGGGTGCGTAGTGAACTGAACGCGCCCCCTCTACACTCAAGTCGTCCTACAGAAGACTGTACACAATTCCTGCAGGTCTCTCCTCCTAAATCTAAACCTTTGAAGCATGTCCACATCGTCGTACAAGTCAAAAGGGTTAGTACGATCGCGGAACACCCTTTCCCGTCGCAATGCTCTTCTCATTTGCAGTTCAGGTAAATCAAGCGGGCCGCCATTTTTCAGATTTACGCAAAAGCTACGACACCTTTCCGACACCCTCCTAGGTGGTGTACAATACGCAAGGTTTCCGAGCGGCCGTAACTTTGCGCAAACGTCATGACCACCCACTTTTATCACAAATCGTAAGTTACGGACCCTCGCGTGCGTAAATCGGTGGCGGAAAAGTTACGAACGCGTCGTGACCACGGCTCCAGGACAGGACAGAGAGAATAGACTCCCGCTACGCGACTTGCGAGTCTCGCTCGGCCAAATTCAAAATGCAAAGCAAAGATAGGGACAGAGGGAAGGAAAAGCAATTTAATACCATTGAGTCATTTCTGCTCGTGAGATTTTACTCAAAATTTGTCTTTGACTGGCTCGTTCCATTGTCACTTATCGCATTGAAATTCTTTTCTTTTTGAAATGCCCCCGAAAAATGAATTCCGTTCATGAAGTTGTCAGTGTCAGTTAGGTCTCGCGAAAGCTGCGGTCGGAACAGATGAACGCTTAAAGATCTAAGTTCCCACAAAATACTTTCCGAAGTGTGAAAAAAAATTTACTGAGTCGACCGTGCAAGCACAGTCAACTCTGTCACAGTTGCAGAGTTTTTTCGCGTCCTTGAAACCCCAATAAAAGCCAATGGCAGCCTGATTTCACAGCTCAGTTTGCGTTTTGACACTGAGCGAGAAAGATCGTGCAGCACTCAACATCCGCTAGACACCGTAGCGATGTGTCTCGCTCACTGACCAAAAGCCAAATAATGTCATGGCAAACTCGTGCTCTGGTTTTATAAGGGTCCACGAAGCGCTGAAAACTCTGCCACTGTGACAGAGCTGCCTGGATTATGCACAGTCGGAAGACTCGCAGTTTTAAAAGAACGCAATGTCACAGTTTGCGGCTTTTTGCTGAGATTGCAGACCTTTAGTACGGCCTTTACACCACTACTGTCGTAAAATTGCAAATCCTACAGCAGCACCCATAGACAATAAAAAAGAAAATTTGATAACTGGAGTGACTGGATGTGGAGAAAAGTTTAGACATGAGAAATACGCCTATTGTTTATGTCTAAATTTTTCTCCACATTCAGTCACTGACAAAATACGCCTATTGTTTATACTGCATGATCTGAACGTAGGCTCGTACTGCCAGAAAGCGGTTAAATATGTACAGCACGTCACGCGTACATGGTCAGAAAAAAACGCAACCTCAATCTAAGTGCATGTTTGAAATATTGCATGATACGCACGCTGGTTTGTGTGAAATCTCTCCGCAAGCGTTTACCTTAAATGCCTTCTCAAAACGCCTAACGCGTCTTCGTGCACACCATCATAGATAACTTCTCTGAAGATAATATTTTCTGCTCAGGGTTCACAGACAAGTAGGTTAGGTTTCTTCAAAAACCTGAGGCAAAATCTATAACGATCCAAGAAAATTGTGCTCTGGCACCGATTACATTGATTTTTTTTTTTATCTCGGAATAGAAGATGGTATCTTCTAGTGTACATATGAACAGGGGAGAATTGAAAAGCGTTAGCGCCTTGACCGTCCTACACACACTTTCTGCTCAACGTTGAGCGATAACATCTGCATGGAATAGTGAATCGGATCCAATTTCACTTTGATTTCACTGGGGGCTCTTCTGGCACTAACTGAAAAAATCTTGAAGAATGTCCAGCATCAAGTGTCCATGTTGGAGTTCCTGTAAGTCAATATGCGTTATTTCAGTAATAATAAACCACATTACTTTTCAGTGACCCGGTATAAACGACCGTATCTTGTTTGTTTATCTGTTTTGCCAATACTTTTGGTGTGGCCATTTTGTTCGACCGATCTTTTTGTTCAGTGGCATGCTGCGGCTACTGCTCTCTCTCTCTCTCTCTCTCTCTCTCTCTCTCTCTCTCTCTTTCACTTCAGAAATGTGTGTATGTTGTTATGATTGCAGTTGCTTTATTACTATGTTGAAATGACAAACTGGTGTTTATTTTCCGACAGTAAGTGTTATATTTTCCATGTACCCCAAATGGGGTTTTCATGAATAAACTTGAACTTGTTGAACATGGCTTCGGGATTCCGGCCGCAATTCATTAGGTGTGTACTGTTTGTGAATGCAACAATAATGGCTATTACTGCAGTTTGGGTGTTACACTTCTGCCACACACATACCAACATTCAAGAACACAAAACAAAGGGAATCTGCTGCACGCTTGCGCACTTGTCTTCCGAACAACCACATAAGTATACTGAGCGCATTTGCTGTCAGCAATTCAATTTGTAATTGACACAAAACGCGACAAGGAAAGATTATGATCGAATTTCAGTGGCAGACACTCAATTTTTTCTGTGAAATTGCAGAATAGAAGACGAGATGAGTTCTTCATCGGCCTCGGGGTAGCCAAGAAAAAGACCACATCGAACTGTACTCATCTGCCCGGCGCCGACGCTGCTTCTAATATCACCTAATTACCTTATTTCCCCGACTTTAGTTCATTTGTCTGCCCCGCCAAGGGAGCTTATCCCGTCTCGGTTCCACAGGGACATCTCCCGATGGTTTCAAAATTAAGCGTCTCAATTTTGGCCAGCCCAGAGCAGAGCTCAAGGGAAACGGGCGGGTCCGGTGTTATGTGTCAGTCTGTGTTTTGGGAGGAGATAATTACTGGACGCGACGCTGCATGCGTGAACTGAGGTTTCGATTCCTGTTCTGACGGATTTGGTGTGTGCATAACAACACTTCAGCTGTCGTTGAGGTGACATGTTCGTCAAAACTTTCCGTAAGTCTGACGGGATTTCAAAACTTTCAAAACCTTCCATATATCCGGACGGGAGGTCAAAATTTTCCATAAACCCGATGGGGTCAAGTGTATGACATACAGAACTCCACCACGGAGACACGTCTGCTCATTGCTAGACGAATGAAAAAAAACCAACTTCAGCAATGATAAGAAACGAAAGAGGTCTTCAGTTGTCGTCAAGAGCACCCACGTACTCAGGGAAACGGCTGAGTCTTTCCGGCAAACCTCTTAGCTATAGAACACCACCTGTCTTTTAACGTCGCAGTTACAACAGCGTTCGACTTGTCCCCGTATTTGATTTTGGTTGTCCCCAAAAGGTTCTTGCCTTCTCTTAGTGCATACACCCTCGTTGAATGAATCCGATCCCAGGGCTTCGAGGCTTATTATCGCCTCACCTTTCTGTCGCCTGTCAGCCTGGCTTCTCCGACTGTTTGCGATCCTGACCGTTTAGCCGTAGGGGTGCTGGGATGTTGAGGTGGCTGATGTCAGCTGCGGTTCAGGGATCTGGGTCCGGGCATAATGTTGTTCAAATAGGGCGATTCTTTTGACGCAGTTCAGTACTCGGAGCCCGAGCAGATTAGTCTAGGATTGGGGATTAGGTTCTGGGAGAGATTCAATTGGTCTTGACGTCTCCAGGTTCAAATTCCATGCCCCTAATTTTGACTTTCGTTGCACTGTACTTTGAACTGTCACTGTAACCTGTAGCTGTAGTTACATGGCTGAAGTTTTTACCTCCTTTTTGTCAAAGTATCAGCAGCGGATGGATGGGTGTTTATGAGTTTAACGTCCTTTTCCACCAGGTGTGGGTGGTATCAAAGACTGGCCAACGACAGAAAGACCAGTACAAATATTCGGCCCCAGCCGGGATTCGAACTCACAACTCGAGCATTGGAAGTCCAGCGCTCTACCATTCGGCTATCAGTATCAGCAGCACGCCAGAGATGGTACTGCAGAGCCTGCATACTGACACGGGTCAGAACAGTACAGCACTGGAGCGCTCGGAAAAAAACTTCATTTTTAACCTCCAACGAGAGAAATTAACCCTGAAACACCCTGAAACACCGCCATTTAGGTTTGTAGTGCATAAATTATCCTAAGTACGTATCATAACTGTGTGCTTAGGTTATCTCCCTCCTCCCCTCCCCCCCTTTCCCCGCCAATCCAGCACTTCCGGAGAATGTTGACGGAAGACCTGCAGGAGCATCCTGGTCATGTTTACATCAATCAGCCTCTTCACCGGAAAACCTTGACATTTGCTATTGTGTGAAACCGTCTAACACACGTTCACAAATCCGGGCAGCCAGAGTCAACATGATGAAATCAG
Organism: Batillaria attramentaria; assembly: GCA_018292915.2. Lineage (NCBI taxonomy): Eukaryota > Metazoa > Mollusca > Gastropoda > Batillariidae > Batillaria > Batillaria attramentaria. The sequence goes on along the minus strand of JACVVK020000111.1, from coordinate 803,373 downwards.
CTTATTTACGCAAAGTAAGGCAGACTGATAAACTGGCATGACGTCGAACCCCTGTCAAAAGTTTGGTCAGATTTGTCTTTACATCCGGTACCAGGGGGTCATTCAAATGTCTGGGTACAGAGCTAAGAACAAGGGTGGGTGGGTGGGTGTTTGGGGGTTTAACGTCCTTTTCCACCACATAGGGTGATATCAAAGACGGGGCAACGATGAAAAAGCCAGCACAAATATTTGGCCCCAGCCGGGATCGAACTCACGACCAGCTAAGAACAAGCCACCATTTAAACACACAGAATTCAGAGTCAGGAAACTGCCTAATTAAGCAATACTTCAAATAACATAAGCCATGGGATCGAACGGAGCGGGCGGCTTAGAGAACCAGCGGCTGCCAATGAGCGTTACAAAAATTCGTTGTTACCAAGTGCAATATTTCGGTTTAATGAACCTTTTTACATGATGATTTATTTCAGATTCCCCCTTCAGCAGGTGTGTGTGTGTGTGTGTGTGTGTGTGTGTGTGTGTGTGTGTGTGTGTGTGAGAGAGAGAGAGAGAGAGAAAGAGGGAGGAAGAGAGAGAGAGCATGAGAGAGGGTGGTCTCATGATCATCTTAAGTTATGTCTAGCTGATTTTATGCTATTACTTCTGAAGTCTTGCCATGTCTTGTTGATTTTATGTTTAATGTTTCTTATGTGATGTCGTGTACTTCGGACAAAAAGCAGTTACCCTTTTAGGGATGAATAAAGTATTTTATTTACGTGAAATTCTGATGTCGATGTGCTTTAGCTGAGTTCGACATACAGTTTGGTGGGAGGTAGTGGAGGGGGGGGTGGAGGGGGTGGAGCGATGCTAGTGGCCATAACTGGGCAAGGACACCACGTAACGAATCTGACATAATTAGATGTGATACTTGCACGAAGCACAAAACTAAACTAAAGACGATGGCACCAGCTCCAGAACCTGTGATGAAGCACTCTTGGTAGTTCGTAGTTCGTTCGGTGCGGACTGGTCAACCCATACTTCAAACGCTCCTCGCCTTTGCAAATCTGTACGAAAGAAGCCTAACGTAACAGTTATTTGCTCTGAAAATGGCAGACTCTGCGATCATCGTTTTGTTCACACTTGAAAATCCGCTCAGAACTAAATCATACTGGAGCTGACGAGGCCAGTTTGCACAAGGAGGTGAAAGGAGGTCCTGTTAACTCTTATCTCCCCCATGCACGTGGCAGTATGCACACTTTTCGGGTTACCGACGCTCCATAGATCAATATTAAAAAGTTATATATGGTATTTCGGACTCTGGTATTCGGTACTCGGTTTTCTTGAATCGTTCTAGGGTCGAACTTTTGGGGTGTTAACATCACACTGCTCTTGTCTACCGCTTGAAAAGCCCAACTACTCGTACCCCTTCCGAAGTCCATACAGGAGGCTTCTATGCTTAGCTGTTTCTGCGACAACAAATAATAATAATATGAATACTTAAGGGACGCCCTCCCTCTCGCGGGAGCTCAGGGCGCTTTACCATGAACACTCACCCACCCGGAAACACACACAATATGCCTACATGCATACAAACACATAATGTGAAGCATCATCTCACACACACACACACACACACACACACACACACACACACACACACACACACACACACACACACACACACACACACAAAAGATGATGATGTGGCAACAGTTATTGGTTGAGGGCTGTAAAGAGGTGGGTTTTCAGATTTTCAGATACCATTGTAACAAATCGTTCGACTGCGGTGGACTGGACAAACATTAGTACATGGATCATTTTTGTGTCCTGTAAGGTTTTCCCAACTTTCTGGTCAAACGAAATTAACGTGGTTGGCCATACAGTCTCTGTGGATAATATATAGATTCAGAAACTCTCTTTGCAAACACATGGGTTCTGTCGAATTGTTGACAATACCGTGGGTGTAAATGTCATGACTGTTCCATCTGAGCCTCTTCATATTGATAATGATGATGATGATGATGATGATGATGATGATGATGATGATGATGATGACTGGCCATTTGTATAGCGCTACAAGAAAACTTCCATGCAGTAAGCATGCTCACGGCGCCTTTGAAGTGAAAAAATAAATATTGCGCAGTTCCTCACGTCAAACAGCTGATCCATGTCAAAACAAACGTCTGCCGACCTTGATACAATAAGACGGCACTGCCATCATGTGTCTAAATCGAGAATTGCAAACACATGGGTTCTGTCGAATTGTTGACAATACCGTGGGTGTAAATGTCATGACAGTTGCCTATTTCTGTTCCATCTGAGCCTCTTCATATTGATGATGATGATGATGATGATGATGATGATGACTGGCCATTTGTATAGCGCTACAAGAAAACTTCCATGCAGTAAGCATGCTCACGGCGCCTTTGAAGTGAAAAAAATAAATATTGCGCAGTTCCTCACGTCAAACAGCTGATCCATGTCAAAACAAACGTCTGCCGACCTTGATACAATAAGACGGCACTGCCATCATGTGTCTAAATCGAGAATTAAGAACTTTTTAAAAAGACAATCACTGCAAGTACTTTTCCATGCAGGAAAGAAACCCTCGATGGGCAGCCAGCATTGCTCGTCGCACGAAGACAGGACGCTGTTGAACTGATACAGTTGATGAATGGGTTAGTTTCCTGAGTTTTAGGCAGGCTGGCTGTGTTCCGCCCACGCTAACCTATAAAACAGATGCAAGCCGTTCATTACTTGGGATCACCTACACGGGCCAGTAATAGAGCCTGGAATAACGATAATGGTGCAGCTAGCCACAGTTTGTAACAGAAGCTTGAAGGTCTCAATGAAGAACACAAAAAAGAGGTTGGGGATGGGATTTTCTGACCAGATGACAGTGCGGAAACGCCATTTTAAGTCCTCAACTCTCTAACATTGCTCCGCCTGAAAAATAAAATCTGCCTCTGAACTGTTCGACCAACCAAACATACAAGCAGGATATCCTGAATTTATTTTTAAGCACAAAAATGTACATCTAAATGTAGTAGTTTAAGTAAAGTAATGCCCTTTATACCCAACCTGCCAACCTTTAGAAAGCCTGAATTCGGCCAGCTGGCTTACAATTTCATACCTAAAGTATCGGGTACGTGCAGTCTGACAGCGGAACAACCGTACTGTCAGCGGGTTTTTGTTGTTGCTGTTTTTGTTTTGGTTTGGTTTTGTTTTTGCTGTTTTGGGGGGATTTTTGGTTGTTTTTTGTTGTTTGTTTGGGTTTTTTGTTGTTGTTTGGTTGGGGTTTTTATGTTTGTTTGTTTTTGGTTGGTTGGTTGGTTGGTTGTTGTTGTTGTTGTTGTTTGGGGTTTTGTTTTGTAAATTGTAACATTTGTATGACAGCTGACTGCCTTGACCCTCCATGACTCAGTCGCTTCACAAGTCACTAAAATGGTCAGTGATCAGCGTTGATTATTTAGTTCAACCACTCAATCGCCTGCATCTTGATCAGTTGATTTATAGCCAATGTCTTTCCCTGCCAACCACGCTGACTGATTGCCCTTCGGTCGGTCCAACCACCGAGTACCCCGCGACCGAATGATCGACACCAGAATGCGCACACGCTTCCTGAAATCGGAAAGGAAACGTTGGCTGACGCCCCGCCAAGGTCTAACGGCTCTGGAAGCAATATCGACTGCTCGCCCAAGCCGGGGAGTGGGTAGAGAAGATGGCTTTGGCGGCTTTGTGCGACTCCCAGCCCCTGAACCGTCGACACGATCTGAAAAGGGGCGCTGGATGGAGTTTTCATTCGTAAGACTGCGCATTTAACGGCAGCGTCTGGTGCGTCTCGATTTTACTGGATTTCACTGCTCCGGGTTTTCGCCTTTCGATCGTCTTATACGGTCCTGGAGCTCGCATTGAGTGGCGTTCCGATCGAGACCTTGTCGCTCATTTCTGGGAGCTAGGGGTTGATTTTACTGAATCGGTTCGGAAGTCGCAGCTGGCTCGGTTGAGCCTGGGGGCCACAGAGGAGCGTCTGTAGACAGTTGCTGGTCATGGTGCCTGGTTCAGTACCAAGACTCTGTTGCGTGGAATGACACAGACGTTCCACTGACCCAGCGCAGTGTTCATTATTGTATTCAGCGTCAACGGCACACATGGAGGAAATGTTCTAAAACCTAATTCCTGTTTCAAAAGCATACTTATCTCAGTCAGAGCATGCTCGCACTATGTTTGGAAACCAGAAGTTTGAAAGTTTCATAAACAATGCTGTAACAATGATGTTCCAGTCCTGTCATTTTTTTTTAAAATTCAAACCAGACCGAGATGAGACTGACCATCCTTTCAGCTGTGCCATTCAGTTCTGTAGCTCTGGACGGTCTCTCTCTCTCTCTCTCTCTCTTACATACGACTGCAATAAAGTGATGTATTTTCTTACGTAATACTCAATGCGTAGAATGTTATTACCATCTTCATCTATATCATCAGCAATAGCGCCAATCCACTGCGGTACAATCGCCATCAGCATCATTGCCATCATCATCACCATCCTTCCAGAAAAATCAAATCATCAGAGCCGCTAGTTTATCCCTCGCCCACCCTATCCAGCAAATTAGGTCAACACTTTGCGTCCCCCTACACCATCACGCATCTGGCCCCCACGAAAAGCATACATCGATCGCCATTAAAATAACCGGGCGACCCAGGAACCTATTTACCCTTCTCCAAAAAAAAAAAAAAAAAAAAAACTTTGAGTTTCGTGAACACTTTCTCGCGTGATGACAGTCCCTGCCCCCGGACCGAGACTCGGCCATGGCGGCGCCGCTGTTCTTCCCACACACCCATGCTACCGGAAATGTAGCCGGGAGGTATGACGGGAGCTGAGGCATGATGGGAGACAATATCTCTCAGGTTTCTCCAGACACCCTTGTCCCCGCTGTCGCTAATTAGGGATAATGTTCCGTGCATCTAGACTTGTTTGTGCAGTTTTTACTGCGGGCTAATTCTAATCTACAGACTTTGAGCCTCCTTCGTCGACTTCAAGTCTAGATTTACGATCAGACAAGAAAATGCCACTGAAGTGAAAGTTGGATTCTCAAGACACTTCTCATCTAGAACTACGTGTTTGATGGTAGCCGAACGTGCATTCTTTGAACATGACCTTCTCAAAAGGCATTTGTTTCTGTTTTCAAACTTCTCATGTTGTTATTTCTGAAGCATTTTCACCAGGTTCTTATTAAATGTCACATTTCCTAGCCACTGCTCTGTTGTTACTGGGGAGCCTGGATAGCCGAATGGTAGAGCGTTGGACTTTCAATGCTCGGGTCGTGAGTTCGAATCCCGTCGTGAGCCAGATATTTGTGGTGGCCTTTTTCTCTCTGCCCCGTCTTTGATATCACCCATACATGGTGGAAAAGGACGTTAAACTCCCAAAAGACCACCCACTCACTCTGCTGTTACTGAGTCGTTGCCATTGTATGTGTCCATCATCGACATGGTCTTCTTTCTGGAAAATTACAATATGTCGTCTTGCATGTGCTTGAAGTGTTCAGTTCTTTCGAACCATAGTGTTCAGCTACCTCGCCACGACAATCTGGAACTCGCTGCCTACTGCCCTCCGTGATGTCCCCAAACTATCAGCCTTTAAATCATAACTTAAAACATACCTGTTCCGTCAGGCTTTCCGTTGAAAACTGGGACCCTCTGTCCATGTTCGTGTGTGAGTGTGTGAGTGTGTGCGTGCGTGTGTGTGTGTGTGTGGTGTGTGGGTGTGTGTGTGTGTGGGTGTGCGCGCTCTGAGTCTGTCCTTCTGAGACGGGCGCCTTATAAGTATGATGTATTATTATTATTATTATTATTTCTTAGGATCATCAAAAAACCGCAAAAGAACAAAACCACTGTACACAGTGTTCAGGGGATTGAATCTCCATTGTGCCAGACAATATAAGATATAATATAATGCTTTATTAATTCCAAGAGGAAGGAAAACATTTTTTTTAATAAAAAATAAAAAACAGTTAACAATTCATAGAAGTTGGCAAATTTTAATCCGCATGGTAGTCGGCCTCTTGTTGAGCCATAGTTTAAAAAAATAAGCAGCTGCCCTATGAGACCAGACTAACCTCCCACGCTGACTCGCCTCATTGATTCCTATTGATTGGAACGCCTCACTGGAACGCAGCCCTTCTTTTAGCTAGAAATATAATGATCGAATTTAGACAGCGGGTCTGAGATTAAGGGTCGAGGTGCCAATCATTTGGCATGCACGAGGCTGAAACCTGCAGAATGTTGTGCCTGAAAGATTGCAACAACACAAAAATTGGATGAAGGTAACAATAATCACAATAAAGATGACACACGGTTCTTCTAAATGTATGACACAGTGTCCAAATTCAGGTTTCAAAATTTAATTCAGTGCTTAAAATTCAGTTAAATTACCGTCGATTGAGTGTTCCTTTCATTTTAATTTTCTAGCGATTCTGTTGGCTGCTGTTTCCCCTCTCTTGCTGAGGTTTCCTTGTAGCTTTATGAAAAGCGCATAGATTATCTTTCAAACGTCTTGAAAACGTTTACAAGTTACTTTTTCTTGATGCATAATTCTAAAAAAAAAGTTCTGTTAAATGAATGGAGGTTTTTAGTAATTAGTGGTCGTTTGTTTGACAAGAATTCAGCCTCCGTTGTGTGACGCGGATTGTTTCTAGAAACAAACTTGCGAAAGCGCTCCCCCATTACCATATAATCGATCTTTCTGAGTCTAGTTTCTTCTTCTATCATCAAATTACGTCTTTAAACACAACCCAATTTTTGACGCAAAATAGCCTGCAAACTGAAATCGAAAATTTTAGCTGGTGGTTGCGGGGGGGGGGGGGGAAGGGAGAGAGAGAGAGAGAGAGAGAGACGGCAGAATTTTGTTGGAAGAAGCCTGGAGACACACTGACAGACAAACAGACTGACAGACGGATAGGGGAATAGCTTAGAGAAGGATAGCTTAGAAAAAGGGGGAGAGGGAGCTTGGAGATGAGGGGGGGGGGTCGCTTGGAGAGAAGGTTAACTTGGAGACGGGGAGGGGGGTGCGGGGGGGGGGGGTGAGGGGGTAGCTCAGAGAGACGGGGGGTGTAGTTTGGAGAGAGGGAGAGACGGGGAAGTAGCTTGGAGAGAGAGAAAGAGAGAAGGAGGGGGGGATGGGGGGGGAGGGGGCGAGAGAAGCTTGGAAAGAGAGAAAAAGAGAGAGAGAGAGATCCGATAAAAATCAATAAACTCTCACGGGACAGTGGGACATAATCAAACACTTAGGATTCTAAATCAAACCTCATTGACGAGCGCGCGGTCTGGGATCATCTTGATCGAAACAGGCCGGACATTCTACACCGCAGTGTGTGCCTGTTATGTCTCCCCGGGCAGGCTAGTGATAACACTTTTGAGTCCGTGAGTTTGTAAATTTGACACCTCACCACCATCTCCACCCTCATCCCCGCCCACAACCACTTCCCCCTCCGCCACCACTTATCATTCATCCCTAAATATATACCATGACGGTACTGTCTGTCTTGTAAAAGATTTTGAAACCGGTCGCTTTCTGTCAGCACATCTCTCTTAGTTCAGACGATTTCTACCAGTTCTTTTCCACATCTTGGCCCTGTGATCTGGGACTCGCTTCCCTCTGAGATCAGGCACTCGCAATCCATGGTCACCTTCAAATCTGCTTGTTTCAGCACCGAGTCACAATAGACTACCAGAACACTACGCCAGTCCTTGCTGTCGTGTATTTATTTGTGACAATATAGCTGTGTCTGTGTGTTGAGGGTGATGTGTGTTTGATAGTGTTTGAAACTGTTTATTTATCTGTTTGTATCATGGAACCCTAACACACCCCTTTCCCTTGTTTGTTTGTTTGTTTGTTTGTTTGTTTGTTTGTTTGTTTTTTTGTTTGTTTGTTGTTGGGTTTTTTTGGGTTTTTTGTTTTGTTCTGTTTGTTTGTTTGTTTGGTTTTTTGTTTGTTTCTTTTTTGTTGTTGTTGTTGTTTTTTGTTGTTGTTTTTTTTGGGGGGGGGTTTTGTTTTGTTTTTGTTTTTTTTGGGGGGGGGTGGCCTTGGGCTTCTCTGCTACCTCTGCCTAGCTGCAGAATGGTGTCTGTTGCTTGCACGGCTCTCCACGATTCCCCACCCCCTCCCAGTTTTCCCCGTTTGTGAGGCGCATAGCGTTTCCCAAAGGATAGGGGCCATAAAAATCGTCATTATTATTATTATTATTTCTGCAAGAACCGGAGGATTTCCACTTAGCACCACAGTTGTTACAACCATCAAAGAAGAATAACTGGTAACTGTTTCTACGAATAGCCAATGTAACCACGATCAAAAGTGAACAGAAGAGCATAATGCATAAATGAGTAGTTGATTGTAGGTTTAATGTTCTTTTCCACCACATGAGGGCGATAATAAAGAGGGGGCATCAATGAAATAGCTAACAAACTTTAAGCTCCCTACTGGGATTCGAACTCACGGGCCTTGATATCCAATATCCACAACCACATGAAAAGTCATTACGATTGTTGACTACCTCGGGAGATGTCATCGTGTAGCTGGCCAGATATAACAAAATATTTCTATACTATAAATGTGTGAGGAAAAAAAAATAATAATAATATATAAAAATATTTCTCAAAATGTTTTATTACTCTGGCAAACAGAATATAATTATGTATATGTCTGCGGGTTTTTTGTTGTTGTTTGTTTGTTTGTTTGTGTTTTTTGTTTGTTTGTTTGTTTGTTTGTTTGTTTGTTTGTTTGTTGTTTTTTTGTTTTTTGGTTGTTTTTTGTTGTTGTTGTTTTTTTTTTTTTTTTTTTTTTTTTGGGGGGGGGGGGGGGGGGGTCGGAGGCATTTCCTCTAGAAATCAAATGGACCAAATTGCATTACTCTGGATATTGTTCTGCCTCAGTGCACAATCTCTTCGGGACATTTCCTTTGGCAAACAGAAGGGGTAAACTGTACACACTGTATTTCGTTCTTTTCTTTCAGCGCGTGCTGAGCACGAGAAGGTGATTCAGGTGGTGGACGTGGTACAGATGCCAGAACCAGGTCAGACCTATGTCACACCGGTCCAGACCACTCCCCCGCCAGACAGCCATCATCCCGCCCAGTCAGCACCTCAGCAGCAGTACCAGAAGGCGCTGCGCCCGATGGACAAGTTGGCCCACCTCCCGGACGAGCAGCGACTGCTGAACTACATCATGCGAGGCTATGAGAAATCCGTCAGGCCAGTTCGCAACGCCTCAACTCCTGTCGTCATCAGAATGGGCTTGACCCTCACACAGATCTTTGACATGGTACGGGCCTACGTGCTACCTGTGTGTGTGTGTGTGTGTGTGTGTGTGTGTGTGTGTGTGTGTGTGTGTGTGTGTGTGTGTGTGTGTGTGTGTGTGTGTCTTCGTTGCTGCTGCTGCTGCTGCTGTTTTTGGCACTACAAGTATGGTAAAACTCGAGATATAACAATGCAAACAGTAAAGTAGTTGAGTCACAGTGAATCGATCTCTTTCTTCAGCTTTTTATGTACATGTACCACATGACTCTCCGTGAAATCTATTTCACTGTTGACATTTCAAGACAGCGCCCGTTATCTTCAGAAAAGAGCCACTGACATCAAACTGAGCAAATAAGTAGGCAAAGTACCCTGAACTATAAGCATCCCTTCTTTGTATCTGCTTCTTTTCAGTTGTTTGGAGTATCACTGACCCACGGCTCAAACACTGAAATACTAAAACCTCTAGCCTTTGGTCTTTCTCGTGCGGTCTGGGCCCGTATGTAGAACTCGAGGTTAATTTAACCCACGGCTACGGGCTTAACCCAGACTAGGACAAAACAAACCCGAAAACAAAATTAAATATTAAAAAAGGAAGCAAAGAAAGAAAGACAAAAATTGTTCTATACCGGCATAGGCACCTTGCTGGAATAGACCCGCTTCCTGATTTAAAACAAAAAAGAACGGAAAATTTAACCCTGGAGCTAGTTTAGTTCGAGGTTAGACTCTAACCCGGGGCTAAACTCCCTAGCCCCGACTTTTACATGCGGGCCCTGGTGTCTTAAGCTCCTCCAGATACTGTGTAAGTGAGGAACACTACAGCAACTTCAAAGATAGGGACAGTGAATATTTCAAAAGGTGATGCGGCAAGTCTACATATAGGAAATCTATTGTTGCCAACAATTCTCCATTACTGGAGCAAACTCGAAGTATGCTGTCTTTCACTGGGCGACTGACACCTACAGTATCACTGTTGGAAATCTGAGGCGATATACTCCACACTCCAATACTGACGAGATTCGATTTTCCCCCAGCACCACGACTGTTGTTTGTCATTAACGTGGGAAAAAGAGAGCAAAAATCAGGCATCGACATATTTACACCGGAGCTGATGTGAAGTGTTACTAAAGCATCCGGCCGCCCATGTCAGATGGCGAGTAAATATTGTTTCCGCCCACAGTTACAGACACTAATGGTTCCTAGCTCTGTGTGTGCGTTGTCGGCTTTGGCGAAGAATTCCTTCACGATGTTCAAACTCTTCACCGCAAAAGGGTCAATATCATAGGACAAACAGAACAGCGTGGTAGCAAGAATAGTTTCCGGATCGAATGTGTTCTTCCGTCTATAAAGAAAACGTTTCAGCGCTAAAATTTAAATGCCCCAGCGAAGTTGGATGATACGTTTGTAGAATTCTTTCGCAGCCATCAGAGATAAGTAACGCTTAAAGGCCCTGGTCCGCATGTAAAACTCGGGGTTAGGGAGTTTAGCCACGGGTTAGAGTCTAACCTCGAACTAAACTAGCTCTAGGGAAAAATTATCTGTTGTTTTTTGTTTTAAATCAGGAAGCGGGTCCATTCCAGCAAGGTGCCTATGCCGTTATAGAAGGATTTTTGTCTTTCTTTCTTCGCTTCCTTTTTTATTTTTATTTTGTTTTGGGGTTTCTTTTGTCCTAGTCTGAGTTAGGCCCGTAGCCGTGGGTTAAAGCAGTGACAGTGTGGAGTTACCACACTCGACCTTGTAGCTTTGCACGGCCGTCAAACGTCAGTGTGTTGCATTCAGAGCTCTACTAATCTCCAAGATAGACTATTTCGAGCGCGCAGGCTCAGTCACTAGCACAACTGTTCCAAAACAGAAGTCTCTGTATAAAACCTAGTGATGACAGCAACAGCACCTTTAAAATTCCTCTATGTATTTCCTGGTTACCAGCCCAAAACTCCATTTTCATACGCAGCTTTAAAACGATTTCTAAAGAGTCAATATTCCCTTTTGTTACAGGACGAAAAGGACCAAGTGCTTGTTACTAATGTCTGGCTGGATCAGGTAAGGAGATCTTTCTATCTATGTGTCAATTCCTTCGCCCCTCTGTCTGTTACTGGCTAAATTGTATGGTGCTTTCAATGCTCGGGTCGAGTGTTTGAATCCCGGTCACACTGTATTACCCTTATGTGGTGGAAGTTGACTTTAAACACTCAAACACCGACGCACCCACCCGGCTGAATTGGCAAGAGGGCCCTGTCTTGTTTCAAAAAGGGGAAACGAGGATAAAAAAAAAAAAAGGCCTGCATAATTATCTGACCCCGGCCGGGATTCGAACTCTCGACCCGACCTTTGAAAGTCCAATGCTCTATCGCTCGGTTATCCCAATTTCCCCCTTTCAGCCGGAAGGCATCTATCAACATGCTTTTTTTTTTTTTTTTTTTTTTTTTTTTTTTTTACATTGACTAGGCTTGCGCTTTGGCAGAATGATAAATATGCTCAAAAAGAAAATTCTATGTTTTTTTGCGAAGTCAAAGTTTGTGGCTTGAAATTAGATGCTTTTCAATCACATGCCTCTCTAGAAGGTGCAACAGAGTTTAACTCTGCAATGAATCAAAAAGCTGTTGGGTGGAAAAACATGCCGCAGCCCTTCCTGTTTGGTCGGCTGTGCTTAGATACGAATAAAACAAGCATTTTGCTCATCGAAAACTCCGGCAGTCCCTCAAACTAAACCAATAAAATATGATTTGTCACAAGCATCTAGATATTGACTGCTGGGAAGATGACTGGAAGTTTCTGTCGGTGAACAATGAGCAATATTTGCTGCATGTTTTGCATCACACACCAGTATGTAAACGTTCTCGTCTGCTCCCAGGCAAATTTCAGATCTTTTGCGCCGTTTGAAATGGCGGATATTGATTTGGAAAAATGTTCCTCATCTTCACTTCCTCCTGTCTGCTGCCCATGTATTTTCCCATGCTCATTCGTCCACTCCAGAGGGTTTCCACGTCGCTGATAATTCGAGCTATTTCTTTGGAAACTTTCCACATGGTAGTGAAAAGGCTGAGCTGAACAATACACTCGAGGGAAAAGAGACACTTGCGCTAACAGCGAGAGGACAGTGCTGAAGGAGACAGCCAGAATAGCATGAGTATGGAGGTTTTTGAGACTTTCAAAAATTCCTCACGAGAGAGGGTCGTGCAGGGCCAAAAGTTTGTTTTTGCGTCGTTATTTCATGGAGAATGTTTCAATACAAAAATACAGTTTCGTGCTGGGGGGGGGGGGGGGGGGCGTAGGAATTTTCCGTTCTTCCTTGGGGTACGGATGACGAAGAGCCGGGAGGGGACCGGCTGGAGAGATTTCAGTCAGCCAGTGGGCGTGCAGTTTGATTTTACTGCACAAAAGAAAATGCAGACAAGATGCTGCAAGACGCAATGGTTCAAACTTTAAGGAACGTTAACCCCAGGATCAATGGTGGCTGTGATAAATTGCCCGACACAGCAAAGGCCAATGATTCAACGATTTGGAAATATCGCAAAACACAGACAGAGACAAAAGAAAAACCCAAGGAATTACATTAGAGGAGAACGGGGTGCGCCGAACATCCATTTTGGTTGATGAGTGATCGCTGTTTAAAGCCACCTACAGTTCAGGGCGTCCGAAATCATTATCTTCTCATTTCTAAAGATAAAGGAAAAAGAACAATTGAATACTCCTGTTTTGGTATGCTTTCTACAGCGTACTGCATGAACTAAATATTTTCACTAGAGCTGTTCATTCCTCTAACAAAACGGAAAACACGTTGCAGCGAAAGATGCACACACGCCCATACCGCACTGAAGAATAACTGCGACAAGCAGCAGAGTTCTGACACCGTAACTACTTAAGAATATAAGTCAGTCCAGCCACGCAGGCGGCCCGCGCAATCCGGCTTCAATAATAATAATAATAAAATTCATTTAAATGTGACGCCTGTCCCTCATTACAAGGTCCAGGAGCCATTACAATAGGAGGTAAAAACAAATTGACATTCAAGTAAGCACACACGCGCACACACCCTGACACACACCCACACACATGTAAAGTTCTGCAGCTAAAATAAGACACGTAAGACGTTAGTTAGTTAGCCACTTAGGGCCTAACGCCGCGCAAGCAACAAAGACCATTTCGCGGCTTACACACAAGAGGACAATACAGATTTCTAAAACAACAAAAACAGCAACCACGCAGTACAGCACAACCAGCGAGACAATTGGATGCTCAGTCGCTCGGAAAGAAGTTGCGAAACTTCGCGCCTCCCATAACCTCCTACAATCCTATGGCCGAGGGGAGACACGACTTCCTACGGAACGCCTCGGAAGCACTTTTTTAAAATTCAATTTTGTTGGTTTCACACAAGAAAAAAATGATACATGTACATCTTTCAAGAGGATACACTGATACACGTACACCTCTTAATACACCTACACTGACACACAAACATCTTTCAATCATACATTCGCCGCACACGCATTACATACATTATTCCCCCCACCCCACCCCACCCCCACCCCCCGGGGAGCCGGGGTGGTCGAATGGTAGAGCGTTGGACTTCTAATGCTCGGGTCGTGAGTTCGATCCCGGCTGGGGCCAAATATTTGTGCTGGCTTTTTCATCGTTGCCCCGTCTTTGATATCACCCTATCTGATGGAAAAGGGCGTTAAACCCCCAAACACCCCCCACCCCCCCCCCACCCCCCACCCCCTCTCCCACCCAAACACACACACCAATACACATACACGAGGCAGACGGCAACACAACACAAAGATCACACATGCACAAAAAGGGGGGGGGGGGAATCACCATGACATATATACTGTCTACATGTTAATGGGCACATAGGTGGCGCCACGGTAGCATTATCCCCCCGCCCCACACACACACACACACACACCAATACACATACAGGAGGCAGACGGTCAACACAACACAAAGAGCACACATGCAGAAATAAAAAATCACAATGATATACATGCTGTCTATATGTTAATGGGCACATAGGTGGCGCCACGGTAGCATTACGTAATATGCGTAACAGTATAACATGGACAAATAAAGAACCCTTCCAGCACTTTCAGTATCTGTAGTTTGTTTCTTTGTTTCTTTGTTTGTTATCGAAAGGCTTTTGGTGCCAACTTTATCTTTTTGTTACCGCAGCTACAAATACAGGGAAAGCTGAGCTCGTTTGCTCTCAGTAATACATCTGACTGAACATGCCCCGATCTCCTCATGAAGTATCGCGCCAAACATGCTCATAGGAGTAGGGCGTCCTGAGGGGGGAGAGGTCAGTGACTGCCCGCCCAGGCGAGGGAGATGGATGGGGCACGTGCGACACTTAACACTCACTCTTCCGTCCTGACGGCCGCCGGCGGGACCTGTACGACCAGTCACCCTCATGGGGCGCCATTACTGTGATCAGTGCTCTTGTCTTGGGAACGTTGGTCAAGCTATTGAGTAGTTCCTTCCATCACGCTCAGCGACAAACTAGGTCAAGCCTTAGCGTTGTCCCTCTGGACATAAGTCAAGCGTCAAACTTCGCCTTAATCCCTTTAAGGTCTTCGTGGCTGACGCCTACTGAAAGGTTTTTGTCAAAGACGGTTCATTTCCTCCATGTCTAATGGCCAGCTGTTTGTTTGCGGGTTTAATGGCCTTTTCCGACACATGAGGGCGATATTAAACACGGGCAACAAGAAAAACAACCACCATATAGTGTTAGCTCTTAGCAGGGATTCGAACTCACGACGCGAGCACTCAAAGTCCGATGCCCTACCAGCTCAGTCCTCCCACCCCACCCCCTTATGATTGTATAAAGCCTGCTCTTAACTGGGCACAGCGCGCGAAACACACATGTGCACATCACAGTCGTTGCGCACGGTGTGTCTACTAACTACGAAACTGAACACAGCTGTGCTCGGTGGCAAGCTGATTGAAGATTAACTCGTGCACCAAGCCAATGATAAATCTTAGCCACGTGACTGGGGTTAATTGAAGATGCACTGTCCGCCATGTTTGCGCGCCGAGTGACGTAGTACAGCCAATCAGATTCTGTTATGGAAACCACAGTCACAGTTGTGGCTATTTGAAATCCAGGTTGCTGTGAGGACGCCACAGCGGCGGAAACCCCCAAAATCACAACTGTGTCACAACTGTGGACAGCACTGTGGCGCTCCGCAGTGCCCAGTTAAGAGCAGGCTTAAGACTCAGCTGACAGTGTTCTAGTTTGCACGACCTGTGCGATTATTGTCTTTTTTCAATAGACGACTCCAAAGCCCCACTCCTTTCCTATTCCGTGTATTGGTAAAATACGGCACGTTCATTACGTCGTTTTCTGGAAAAAAAAAGGGGTGATTTCAAGATGAAAGAGGTTGACGTAATGATCATTTTCCTTAAATGACGTCAATGAACTTACTGCTTTCTTTCCACGTTTCAGTCATATCAGCTACATGAGCTACATCAACTACGTTATGCGGGGAGCCGGGGTGGTCGAATGGTATAGCATTGGACTTCTAATGCTCGGGTCGTGAGTTCGATCCCGGCTGGGGCCAAATATTTGTGCTGGCTTTTTCATCGTTGCCCCGTCTTTGATATCACCCTATGTGGTGGAAAAGGACGTTAAACCCCCAAACATCCACCCACCCCCAACTACATTATGCCGCGGCACGGGATTGGCTAAATTTTGGGGGCTCGCCCCTTTTGATTGACAACAGTGGAGTTGTCTATCATCAACCACTGGCCAACAATCCTGTCTTAGTCCTGTGTAGGTACAGTCAAGCGTCCATCGCAGAGGTCACGTGCTTTTTGGTGTAGGGCACAGGCTCGGGACAGTGCGCAGGCTTACTCAGTTGTGAGGTATGAAACGTGCGAATGTCGTAGAGCTGGGTAGGCCATTTCTTTAAGGACAACCTGGCTGGATTACATACTATCATTCTGGGCTTAAAATCTTCCGGCTTTTGGAGGATTTTAACCTTTGGCTAAAACGTTTCCTCCTCCCCCCCCCCCCAACAAGTGTGTTTCCGCCTCTGAAGAACTTAAAATCATGCCAAACCGAACCAAACTGCACAGATTTCAGTGTAATTCTAAAAGTTTTCCTCTAAAAAAAAAAGTCCTC
The DNA here is from genome assembly GCA_018292915.2 of Batillaria attramentaria. Taxonomy (NCBI): domain Eukaryota; kingdom Metazoa; phylum Mollusca; class Gastropoda; family Batillariidae; genus Batillaria; species Batillaria attramentaria. Next base: position 786,986 of record JACVVK020000111.1, on the reverse strand, counting down.
CTACGAAGCACTTAAAATCTTGCCAAAATGCACTTCACTGCACAGATTTTTGTCTAATTAAAAAAAAAAAAAAAACTTCCGGGAGAGCATGCCCCTAAACACCGCCAGCATAACTTGTCTGCAAGGCAGATAACCGCTTGTGACCTTGCCACTTCGTTACAATACGCTACACCCTTTTCCTCTCTTTGGATCATGGACCATTTGACTAGCGGAACCTTCACACCCTCTAACGACGGGCATTCACTCTCATCAACTTTGCTATCGGCTGTCCCAGTTGGCTCCCTTCCAGTGTACCAGTGTATGTCCACCGACATTATTTTGCTGGTCCAGACCATTCAAGCCAATGCACTTTCTCACATAAAAGGTTTCTCCGACACATACAGCCGATTGAGTATTAAATAATAAGCCTATCCGTTGGCCGATTTAGTATAATGTGTGTCTCGCCAAGCACATAGGTTTCCTGCCGTTGCTTGCAACACAAGCATCAGGCATTCGACCCAATACTGTCAACTTGATTGAGACGGACATGAATGAACCTCGTTAAGAGCATGCAGCTATTCTTCAGCCGGGTCACGGGGGTGATAGGGAGCAGTAACATGAATTAACATTCAGAGCAGACAGAATCTAACTGACCCGCTTTGGAGTTTCCGAACCCACCCGAGATTTTCATTTGAGCAGCTTCATTACACGCTGGTCATGTTCCATCCCAGTTTTGCCGTCGATTTCAACGACTTTAAGGTTGTCTTTTGCTTGCCAGCGGCTCGTCGATCCCTATTATTCAAATGATTCGTGAAATGAATACACTCGCTCTTTTGCCAGTAACACAGGCAAACCTCCCCTCTAACCCTCATCCCATTCCTTCCCCGCGCCCATTTTATTGAGAAGGAGTGTTCAGTGCTCCTGCGTCATGTGTTTGTCTGAATTTTGTGAATCAGACTTTCAGTTCACAGTTATATCCATATGCCTACTACGAAGTGGCTCCACAATTATCTATGGTGTCGCTGACTTTCAACCTCGTTCGACCCTAAAGACACCTGTAAATATGCCTTGCAATGTCCACAAAACTGTACCACTTGAATCTCGGAGAACCGATCTCCGCTGGACCTCAGCGTGTGTACGGTTGACCCTCCATTTCACCCGCCTTTGAAAACGGGATCAGAGCGTACGAGGCTCGGCTGAATGCAACTGTTTGCAGAAATCAAACCTAAAGGCTTTTGTGCCGAACTCCCGAAGGACCCTGATGCAGATGACTTATTCGATCTCATATTAATAACCCCCCTCTTGGGAATGTTTCATTCATAGACGCGCAGGCCGTTTTCAAGTGCTAATATGTCGAGCGTCGTTGGGAGGAGTCTTTTTCCGGGACGGGCTCTTCGCTATGGGAATTCTGTGAGCTATTCGTTGGACTAGGTCTTGATATGAGAGATAGGCCTGAACACGCGCTCGGGAATTAAAAGAAAAATGCTCATAGATAAAGCCTGGCCTTGGATGGTTCTGGTTTCGTGAGCTTGTTACAATGTGCAGTAGTTTCTAATATTGTTGCGGTCCTTATTTATAATTTGGACAAATTGCTGATACATGAAGCAGAACACTCTTGAACTCCGAAGGGAAGGGAGACCGAGTTTTCATGTGCCCTGTCCAGAAACAGGGCCTATCACTAACCTTAACCCCTTTCTCAATCTGAAACAAACAAAACAAAACAAAACAAAACTGGAAATCAAAAGAGACCAGATTTCAGTCCCCCGCGAATATGAAGCCTAATGACGAAACTCCCGTAATTCTCTTGATTCAAAAACGTAATACTCATTTGAAATGCACAGAAACCAAAATGTGTTGTCTTGCTTCAAAAACTGAAATACGAGCACTTTAATCAAGTTTTACTAAACCGTGATCTTCTGGGGATCTGTAGGCCCCGCGTGTATCCGCTGAGGATATCCGGAGATCCGAGGTTAATCATTGCAGGTTCAGATTCAAGCCTCAAAAGTGGGCTAATGAAAGAATCTCCAGAGATGGTTTTACTCTGTATAATAATCACAATGACTTCTTTAATTCATTAAGGCTGATTTATTATTTCTGCAGTGAAAAGGATTAGAATATCTAGTTTCGGAGATTTGTGGCGAATAGAAACGTTTTTCACATTTGAACCTTCGCAACATCAGCATCCTCATATTCATGTAAAGTATAAACTTAATTTCCTAGCCCTATGTGGATTCCACCTACGCTATGAAAGAAATGGAAGCGAGAGAAAGTGTTCTGGCAGTCGCCGATATTATTAAATGAATAAAACTGAAAGAAGTACAAACGATAAGAAAGCGTTGCGGCAAATATTACAGAAAGGGTGATTCTTTTTTTCACAGTACGTGCACGAATGGTTTTTACGATACGTGTTAGAGAAACGTACAAATGTGTTTCACAGTACATGTTACAGGAATGTATAAGGATGGTGTTTAGACACGACCTACAGGAACGTAATAGTTTTGCGATGCGTGTTACTGGAATGTTTTTTTTTTTTCGATACCTGTTACAGGAATGGGTGGACGAGTTCCTCGTGTGGGACCCTACTGACTTCAACAACATCACCATGATTCGGATTCCTTGTCACAAGATCTGGCTTCCTGACATGGTCCTCTACAACAAGTAAGTCACCAAGACATCCTGTATCACTCCAACGAGCTGGTGGTGCGATGTCCATGTCTACGTTGGGGGCGGGGGCGGGGGAGGGGGTGAGAGAAAAAGCTAGGCGACGTTAGGTCTCAGAAATGCAAAGCTTGAAAAGATGAATTAGACTCTATGTGGGCGAAGGACACAGGGCCTCAAAGAGCCAATATATTCCCTATTAGCCTCAGGTATCATAGTCACCCCTAAAAATGCTTCAATCTAGAAACAATTACTACCATGAACAGACCATTCAAACGCACGCACCTGACAGGGGTTTAAAAAAATTGAATGTCTCCTTTCCGCTCAGGCCTCACTGGAGTAATGCACGTCTACTTTCTCTTTAGGCCAGAGATGCAGTTCACACGGCAAATCCGCTTACCTTGTGTCCCACCTCTGTGCAAAAAGGCCCAGCTTCACTGACAGCTTGCCCTTTTTTGTGACCGCCTGCCATGCACCTTGACCCATATAACACAAAAATCACGAAAATCACGCTTTTCATGACAACAAAAATCACTACAGACTAGCACACTCGCCAAACAGGGTACCGCAAACAAACACCAAATATGACCCCACGGTCATTTTGTGTCCTTACGCCTGTGCGTGGCACGAGGACTTAGAAAGCTGCATTTTCTGAAGGGATCAGCACTCCAGTACTAAACAAATCTGAAAGCACACAGAGACTTTACACACAGAGACTTTACACACAGAGACTTTACACAGAACAACGTAGAAGAGTATGGATAGACATTTATAAAGTGCGCATGACAAACAGACTGAAAGTAACTCATTTTCCATCCATTATTTTACAGGGAAAATTGTCCGCAGTTACCTTTCTTCGATCGATTGTTTGGGTATCGTTTTGTTGTTCTTGCTTTTATTATTGTGACTGTGGTAGATGGGACTGGTTTGAGATGATGATGATGATGATGATGATGAAACGTTTATTAGGATAATTCTTATAGACATCTCTGCCTATCTTACAAGAAGTCCTTACTACATTCCACAATAATAATCAAACAAAAAACAAAAACATAATATGCAAAGATAAACTAACAATCTAGGCTACCGAAAAAGGGAGAATCCCCCCCCCTCCCCCAAACACACACACACACACACACACACACACACACACACACACACACACACACACACAAACAAACAAACAAAACACAAACACACAAGCAAGATAACAGGTCACAGCAAACTACAGTGCTCAATCATAACAATGGTAGCATTAGGATAGCCCGTTTAATCAAACAGCCAGACATCTTTTTGAACGTATAGTCTGCGTATAGTTAACAAAAGGATTTTATTTCCAAAGTAATGGCACGTGATTAGTTTTCGGAGATCGGTTACGCATAATGATAAAGTCTGGCCAGTAATGCTACCCTGGATACTCCCATAGAATCCACTCCACAGTTTTGACCCTTGTTGCAATCATTTGGCGAGAAGCGATTTGCGGTAAATTGAGACCTTTCGGCACCGTGCTAAAGAGGATCTGCATGTCTGAGCAGCAGACGGAAGTCTGTCCCCCTGAAACGTTTGGCAGTGGTTGTGGTTTTAGCATCTCATAGACGTGGGTCGTGATCATATTGCGGTGTCAGTGTCAGCATGGCCGACGCTTCTTCTAGCTAAACCGACTTCGATTTCATATATATTTCGATTTTAGGGGTTGTGCCTACTGTGTATGTTACATGACCAGGGCAGTTCGTGACCACAAACGAAAGACTTCAATTCAATTCAAATTCAAAAATACTTTATTGTCCATTAAATTACCTTAAATAAAATAGAAAATCGTCTTTGGACTCACAGCTCGAAACAAAATAAGAACGAAAAATTACGATTGTAAGCCATTAAAAACAACATAAAACTGGGTTTGGCATGTGCAATAACTGGCATGTGCTAGGTCGACCTGGGTCCTGGGTTTAACGGAGTACAAACGAAGTTTCTATAAGTTTTGTTCCAGTCTGGATGGATTTATATTTCAGAAATGCATAATTATGTATTACGGAGCTCGAGTTATTTTCCCAGTCATGACTCTGATTTCGATCAAGTGTTATTTGGAACCTGGGTTAGTCTTGCGCGTCAGGGGGTACGTGTAGGTTGTGAGAAACATCCAGAATTTCTGCTTCAGTATTGGGTAATGTTTTATACATAAACACGGCTGCAATCCCCATGTCGCTCATGAACTATTCAGCAGCGATTCCAGATGATTTGAAGAGGCCATTCTCCCTTTCTCATTGTATGATTACTGCGGTGATATTCAACGGTGTGATGTGATACTGTTCAGTCACACTGCCCACCCCTAGACGCGTATCCTGGTACAGTATCCAGAGGGTGGTGTGTGACCTAGTACTAACTTGACCTCCTTTCTCGTTTTTTTTAATGCGAAAAATCAGACACGCTGATTTGCAAAATCTCATATTCGTCTCCTCGAATGATATCCATACGCCGCCCGTAATGCAAATCATTTTCTCTGAAAAATATGAGGCAGACCTGCACCTGCCAACCCACCCTCACACTACCAGAATTTCCAAAATACTTTCCCCCATAAATTTGATGACATTTCTTTATGTACAAGATGACAATAAAGACATAACTCTAAACATCATGTTTATGATGTATGTCTGGTGTTTTCGCTGGGGTTTGGTGAGAAATGTTTGATGTTTTTGGACATCGATTGAGCCAGCAAATGAGGAGGAGGAGGAGGAGAATGACGAGGATGAAGACTTGCCACAGCGCACGGCTCCACCCGGGGAGAGGTTTTAGGCGGCAAAAACAATATGCTTATTAGAGTCAAGCGCTGAAGAGATGAGTCTTCGGTCGCTTCTGGAATGCAGTGATGTAACCTCCTCCGTGGGCTCACGAAGACAGTGCCCTAGTCTGGGGGCTGCATGATATTGAAGGACCGTGCGAAAGGAAATAGCAACACAGACATTTCATTGTGTTTTCTTTGTATGCTTCACTATTGTTTGATGAAAGACATGTTTCTGGACATCAGTTTGTATAATCCAGGGAACAGCAACATTGATCTCTCACTGACTTTTGTTGTTGTTGTTGTTTTTAATTCACTGGGCCTGTATGTAGAACTCGACGTTAATTTTACCCACGGCTACGGGCCTAACCCAGACTAGGACAAAAGAAACCACAAAACAAAATTAAGTGAAAAAGGAAGCGAAGAAAGAAAGACAAAAATCCTCCTAAAACGGCATAGGCACCTTGCTGGAATGGACCCGCTTCCTGATTTAAAGCAAAACAAAAAAACAAAAAAATTTAACCCTAGAGCTAGTTTAGTACGAGGTTAGACTCTAACCCGGGGCTAAAATCCCTAACCCCGACTTTTACACGAGGGCCCAGGGCTTTCTTCTTCGCTTTTTTTTTCTTTTTTTCGGGGGGGGGGGGGGGGGGGTCCTTTGTCCTAGTCTGGGTCAGGCCCGTAGCCGTGGGTTAAATTAACCTCGAGTTCTACATACGGGCCCTGGTGTTTTATGGGAAACACGTATTCGTACGTTCAATTCAGGAAATAGCAACACTGACCTACCACTGACAATTTTATTTTTTTTGGCTTCTCCAGTGCTGCTGAGTATACTGACGGTCTGATGCCAGCAAACGCCATGATTGACTACACGGGTAACGTGTTTTGGCCAGTGCCTACAAAGCTGCAGAGTTCGTGCAAAGTGGATGTCACTTATTTCCCTTTTGATTATCAGACGTGCACACTCAAGTTCGGCTCCTGGACCTATGACGGATATCAGGTGAGCCATCGCGATGTTAAAGTTTGCAGGAATGTTCTGAATATGGTGCACTATTGTGATCATTACATGTCGTGCTGCCACAATTGTGCTGTCAGTGTTCGTTATGTGATTATACGCCTGGCACACTCGGCTTAGGAAAGTTGTATTCGTCGAGATCTTTTGCGATTACTTGATAGACACACAGACAGGGGAAAAAAGAAAAAGATAAATGAAAAACGCTGAAGCGATCAAACTTTTACAAGTGATCACGAGAGCACTGGAACCGGAAAAGTTTGACGTCTTTATGTAATTTTACAGTGTCACTTTTAAACCGCAGCAGCGGTGTGTCTGAGGGGAGGAGGGGGGGAAGGGGTGTTCAAACTGACGTGTGCCCAACTTTGCTTAAAAAGTGCAGAACGTCTGGAAATACAACGTTTCACCTCCCTCGTTGCTGAAAGTTACAATGTGCAGTAGTTTCTAATATTGTTGTGGTCCTTATTTATAATTTGGACAAATTGCTGATACATGAAGCAGAACACTCTCGAACTCCTGAGGGAAGGCAAAGAATGAGAGTTCTGGGCCCGTATGTAAAAGTCGAGGTTAATTTAACCCACGGCTACGGGCCTAACCCAGACTAGGACAAAAGAAAAGTCTTTAAGTCTCACCTTAAAACACATCTTTTCTCCATGAAGTAGCACCCCCCCCCCATGCCCCTCCCCTCCCCGCTCTCTATCTGTGCATGCCACCTGCAAAAAATCTCTGTGTGTGTGTGTGTGTGTGTGTGTGTGTGTGTGTGTGTGTGTGTGTGTGTGTGTGTGTTGTACGTTATGTACGTTGTTTTTATGTTATGTATAGTTTATGTACGCGCGCTTAGCTCGTGAGATGGGGCGCCACAAATACCCTTCATTATTATTATTATCAAGAAACCCAAAAGCAATTGTTTTTCTTTTTAAAAAAGGAAGCGAAGAAAGGAAGACAAAAAATCCTTCTATAACGGCTCAGGCACCTTCCTGAAATGGGCCAGCTTCCTGAGTTAAAACAAAAAAACAACAGAAAATTTAACCCTAGAGGTAGTTTAGTTCGAGGTTAGGCTCTAACCCGGGGCTAAAAGCCTTAACCTCGACGATTACATACGGGCCCTGATTAGCTTCAATTGTACAGTTATTGGTATAGATTAGCCAGCAACTTGGGCAATGACAAAGACTAAAAATATTTCCCATGTCCATACCCTACTCCGACCAGGTTGACGTGACTAACAGGACAAAGGAGGTGGACCTGTCAAACTACGTCGTCAACGGCGAGTGGGAACTCATCTACATCAAGATCGTGCGCAACGTCGTGCGATACGCCTGCTGTGATGAACCCTTTCCTGACGTCACGTTCTTTATCAAGTGCGACCATCTGCTGTATTTCTTTCCTTTCACAAGTTTTCTTTTGGCTGACTCATCTTCTTCTTAATGTAACGTTAATAAAGTAATGCAGAAAAGAGACTCACAGCGCTACAGCCAGCACACACACACACACACACACACACACACACACACACACACACACACACACACACACACACACACACACACACACACACACACACACACATCATACCCTCACTCTCATAAAAGTGATTACAAGCACTCTGAGTCTGTTGTCTGACTGTCAGGTCGTTTCAGATCAGTTTCCTCTGTATCGTTTCAATTACTATGCAGAACCGCTACATCTGTAACGTTTAAATCACCAGAACTGTTATCTCTGTGACGTTTCAGTCACCAGAACTGTTACCTCTGTAACGTGTCTATCACCAGAACTGTTACCTCTGTATCATTACAATCACCAGAACGGTTACCTCTATAACGTTTCAATCACCAGGACAGTTACCCCTGTAACGTTTCAGTCATCAAAACTGTTTCCTCCGTAACGTTTCAATCACCAGAACTGTAACCTCTGTAACGTTTCAGTCACCTGAACGGTTTCCTCTGTAACGGTTCAGTCACCAGAACTGTTACCTCTGTGACGTTTCAATCACCAGAACGGTTTCCTCTGTAACGTTTCAATCACCAAAACGGTTTCCTCTGTAACGTTTCAATCACCAAAACTGTTACCTCTGTAAACGTTTCAATCACCAGAACTGTTACCTCTGTAAACATTTCAATCACCAAAACTGTTACCTCTGTAAACATTTCAATCACCAAAACTGTTACCTCTGTAAACGTTTCAATCACCAGGACTGTTACATCTGTAAACGTTTCAATCACCAGAACTGTTACATCTGTAAACGTTTCAATCACCAGAACTGTTACCTCTGTAAACGTTTCAATCACCAGGACTGTTACATCTGTAAACGTTTCAATCACCAGAACTGTTACATCTGTAAACGTTTCAATCACCAGAACTGTTACCTCTGTAAACGTTTCAATCACCAGAACTGTTACATCTGTAAACGTTTCAATCACCAAAACTGTTACCTCTGTAAACGTTTCAATCACCAAAACTGTTACCTCTGTAAACGTTTCAATCACCAAAACTGTTACATCTGTAAACGTTTCAATCACCAGAACTGTTACCTCTGTAAACGTTTCAATCACCAGAACTGTTACATCTGTTTCAATCATCAGAACGGTTTCCACTAACAAAACCTGGAATCTGCAGACGTGTGCATTTCCGCCCTCAGTTCATCAGCCCACAGCCCACCTACGTATCTAATTCACAGCGATTGCGACTGCTTTGCTTCAGGCTTTGCCTTTGATTCTTTCATTCAAATTTGCATTCGCTGTGTTCTATGCCCAGCAGTATCTCTTGCTTTTATTTCTTCACCATTTCATCCCACGCCACCCCCTTTGTGTCAAGACGAAAAGGCAAAACCGCTAGAGCATTATCTGAAGAATAGGGCAGTGTCGGCAGTGGACAGGGACACCAAATAAAACCACGCTCATGTCATACAAAAAATACTGAGAAAGATTCGTACGCGTAGGCTTAGATTTATGTGTGTGTGTGTGTGTGTGTGTGTGTGTGTGTGTGTGTGTGTGTGTGTGTGTGTGTGTGTGTGTGTGTGTGTGTGTGTGTGTGTGTTTTAGAGAGGGAGAGAGAGAGGGGGAAAGAGAAGAGGGGGATCGGTGGGTGGGTTGGCTGGCGGGGGTGTTTTGAGATTGGTTTTGTTGTGATCTCTGTAGCTGTATTTTGTATATTTGTTGTACTTTGTTATTACGTTCTTTGTATTTGGATATTTCCCCCATACGCCAAACGAGGAGGAAGGAATAAAAAATCTTTGAATTTTGATGTTTAGTGTGTTCTGCCCATCGCGAAGCTACTTACTTGGGGAACAACACTGTACAAACTTTGGGTCTGTCAGGATTCGAACCCACGGCCCACTGATCTTAATTTCAACGCTCAGCCGGTTGAGCCCCGACTCCCCACATGAAGACAGAAAGACAGACAGACGGGGACATGGGGTGTGGGTGGATGGGTGTTTTGGAGTTTTACGTCCTTTTCCACCACGTATGGATGATATCAAAGACGGGGCAACGAGAAAAGGGCCACCGGCCAGCAAAAATATTTGGCCCCTCTGGGACAGACAGAGACGGAAAGAGTAAGAAAAGAAGATACTAACCCTTACATCGAAATACCCTCATCTCAACCGATACCTCTGCTTTATGTTAAAGTTCGCATTTTTTTACGGGGAGCCGGGTTGGCCGAATGGACTTCTAATGCTCGAGTCGTGAGTTTGAATCCTGGCTGGGGCCAAATATTTGTGCTGGCTTTTTCATCATTGCCCCGTCTTTGATATCACCTGTGTGTGGTGGAAAAGGACGTTAAACCCCCCAAACACCCACCCACCCACCCTCGCATTTTTTTTATTTTTTTTTTTTACAAACTGAGTTCGTAATTTCACAGGATCCGGCGTCGCACATTGTACTACATGTACAACGTCGTGTTCCCCTGCGTCATGATGTCGGCACTGACACTGCTGGTGTTCTGCCTGCCGCCCGACTCTGGGGAGAAGATAGCGCTGGGTATCACTGTCCTCCTCGCCTTCTCAGTCTTCATGCTGGCTGTGGCCGAGAACTTACCTGAGACGTCGGAGTTCGTCCCTCTCATCAGTGAGTATTGACATAGGACTACATTTTGTAGAAACGGACAGACATATCATCTTAAGGCGGTTTTTGTTTTGTTTTTGGTTGTTTTTTGTTTGTTTGTTTGTTTGTTGTTTTTTTGGGGGGGTTGGGGGGGGCGATAGGTTTCTCTTATTTGTTTGTTTGGGGGTTTGTTTGGGTTTTTTTTTGTTGGTTTTTGGTTTTGTTTTGTTTTTGTGTTGTTTTGTTTGTTTGGGGGTTTTTTTTTTTTTGGTGTTTTTTTGTTGTTGTTGTTTGTTGTTGTTTTGTAGCGTTTTGGGGGTTTGTTTGTTTTGCTTTTTTTCGGGGGGGGGAGGGTGTTAATTATTTGGTTTTGTTTCCGTTTTGCTTTCGTTTTTTTTATTTTTTGTTGAAAAATGTAAACCAAGGTATTTATAGGCACTGACGACTTCAATCGCCTCGGTACTAAACTTTCATTTCTCGTGCCTCCTTACGATCCACTGAACCATCACGTCTAGTTGAAGATTAGCTGGGCATGTTTGAAACCCGATTAGCAATGGGACACAGATGGGCCAAGAAAAATAGGAACCAGCGTTAAAGTTGATACCACCCCCTATGATAATACAAAAAAAAAAAAAAAAAAAAACAAGCGTCGAGTGACTGACAACAGTCCAACCCGTCGTATCTGCAGAAAGACACGGGACATAAAATGAGAGTCCGCCATTTGCGCCGTCCATCGACTCTGGTACATCTTGGGTTCGATAGCGTTCTTTAAACCTGACCAAAGTTCACCTATCTCTTTTGCTCGTAGCTCTTCACGTTATGAACCGACATTGTTTCTGTGGCAGGTATTTACTTGACGATCGTGATGTCGCTGACGTCAGTGTCTGTCATCATGACGGTGTTCGTGCTCAACCTCCATCACCGTGGACCTGACAAGCGCGCCATCCCAGCCTGGCTCCGTCGCCTCTTCCTGGGAACAATGCGCCATCGTGGATCCGCCTTCACCCACCGTGACGCTTATAACAACTACAACCACACCCTGAGTACCATGGCCAGTGGTGATCCGACCGTGACGGGTCATTTCATGCGGAACATGTCCCTGAAGGTGACGCTAGAGAATCTGGCTCACGAATTACGGGAGGAGATGCATCTGGAGAACGGGGGATTGCTGGATGGCGTCAATACGGACACGCCCGTTCAGTCCCCACCTCGATCTCCGATACCTCCTTCTCACCCTCCTACTTTACCCCCTCCACCTTCTTCTCCCCTTCAAACCGGGACGACGACAGCGGGATCCCACCTGCAACCATCCGCACCACCTCTTTCAAACACCGTCACGAGGAGAGGATTCGAATGTGTGCAGCAGTCACCTCCAGTACAGCGTCAACAACAGAATCCCCAACAACAACAACAACAACAGCCTCCACTACCATCGCCGGCAACAGCACCAGCGCAACAACCTTTCAGCACGTACAACACGGCAGAAAGTTTAGCGAGCCATCTCTTGCAGCACGGGCTGGGTAA